>JAJJWX010002260.1:0-600000 GCA_023529315.1 Papaver bracteatum | reverse complement strand
TGTTGCGAGTTATACCAATAATTCTTCGTGTCTCTCTGGTTTCTGTAGTATAGATGTATTTGCGAGGTATTCTTTGATTCCTTGAAAAGATTTTTCACATTCATCAGTCCACTTGAATTTTGCTCCCTTCTTAAGTATGTTGAAAATTGCTTGCAATTATCTGACATTCGCGAAATAAATCTTCCAAGTGAAGCCAAGAGTCCATTTAGCTTTTGTACTTCTTTTACCGTTGCAGGTGTTGGCATGTCACGAACTGCTTGGACCTTTTCTGGATCAACTTGTATTCCCTCCTTTGATACTATGTATCCCAAGAACTTTCCAGATTTAAACCCCAATTATACATTTCTCAGGATTTAATTTGATGTTGAACTTTCTCATTTGCTCAAATATTTCCTTCAAATCTTGCACATGATCTTTAGCTTCCTTGCTTTTTATCAACATATCATCTACATATACCTCCAAAGTTTTATGTATCCACTTCGTGAACACTTTTTCAACCATACGTTGATATGTAGCACCCGCATTCTGCAAACCAAATGGCATCTTCACATAACAATACAAACCCCTTGGAGCAAAAAAGGCAGTATGTTCTTGATCTTCTTATGCGAGTGATATTTGATTATACCCTTTATATCCATCAAGTGAAGTGACTCTATCATGACCTGCAGCTGATTCCACCATTTGTGGTATATCTGGTAATGGAAAAATGTCGTTGGGACATGCTTTGTTTAGATCAGTGAAATCTATGAAAATTCTTATTCCTTTATTCTTTTTCGGAACAATGACCATATTCGCAATCCATTCTGGATATTTTGCTTCCCTTATGATCCCTGCATCCAACATCTTTTGTAATTCTTCTTCTATCTGTACATGATAATTTTGTGATATCTTCCTTATTCTTTGTTTGAATGGTCTTACATTTTTATCTATGTTCAATCTATGACACGCCACTGATGGATCAATTCATGGTATCTCATCTACACTTCCTGCGAAGATATATTTATATTCTCGCAAAAGATCAATAGTTCTTTTTTCTTCTTCTTCATCCATCTTAGTTCCAATTCGCAAGAATAAAGGCTCCTCTTTACTTCCGATATTTATTTCTTTATTTGGTTCAAATTTGCAACATAGCTTGGACTTTGCTCTCCCCATAGGTGTTGGTTCTTTGATTATTTTTGCTTGGTTCCCCTTCTTTTTCTGGAATCTCATTTGGTATACCTCTCCCTTCCTTTGCTCTTATTGTATACACTCGAATTCTTCTTCCTTTTTTGTTTCCTTCGCAAGTTTCCTCTGAGTCGTTTCTTTCTTGCTCTTCCTACGCATTGTGTTACTTCAATTTGATAACAAAATTTTGCACTATCAAGATCTCCTTTTATTTCTTGTATTCCATTTGGTGTAGGAAATTTGATTCTCTGATGTAATGTTGAAGCAATAGCTTTGATCGCATGAATCCACGGCCTTCCTATCAGCATGTTATATGGAGATTCCATATCTATCACACACAAGATTACATGTGTTTCGATTTCTCCTAGTAATATTCGCAGCGCGATTTCCCCTTTAGATTTTGTTGTAGATTTTCCTAATCCATGAATAAGACTTTTTGAATTTGTGATTTCTTCATCTTTAATTCCCATCCTCTTAAGTGCATGATAGAATATGATATTAACAGAACTCCCTGTATCAACCAAAATTCGGTTTAATTTCCATTTTTCTACAGCTTTCTTATCTTTTAGCATGATCGAAATTGTGATCACCAATGGTGAAGTGTGGTTCAAGTCTTCATTTGGAATTTCTGCTGCTGAAAATGTGATTTTTCGCTTTTCACATTCTTCTAAAGTTGTTATCTTTTCTTCCTCCATGATCTTTCTTCCTCTACAATCTCGCTTGTATATTTTTCCCTTCATATTACTATGAAATTCATCAATCATTGTCTTTGTGATCAAATTACATTCTTCTTTTTTACAATCTCCATATACTGACTTCATTTGATCTTCAAATTTTCCACAATTCCCTCAAATTTAGGCTACCACAATTCTCAAGTCCCTGTTTCTAGCGCCAATTATGTAGTTGCAAAATAATCTACAACTACACCCTCAATAGAATTAGTAAAAACTCAAGAAGTTCTTGATGGTGAATGATAACTTTCTTATTAATTCTCTTAGTTGATTACATAGAATTATCAAAATGGAACTAGAATAGTTACAACTTTTTCTATTCTCTTTCCTAAGATAATTTCTTACACTCATTAAAAGAACCTCTCGAATTTTACATTTGAACTCCTATTTATAGTAAAACCTATGCAGCTGTATATGAATTGCGAAGTATCGCAACTCATACTCGCAAAATTATTCCATCCTCGCAAAACTTCATATTTCTCCGCTACTTCTATCATCGTATCATTTTATAACTCTTTTCTCCTTTATTTATTCCGATACTCGTGAACTATTATCTTGCGATATTCAGTACCTACAATACCACAAATTTGGATATCTCTGATAGTGAAACTGAAGATGATATCTCTGAAGAAGAAAGAGAAGATCATTTTGATGAAGATAAATCTCCCACAGAGTAGCTTTATTCCTTCCTGTATATTTGCTTCAGTTCTTCTTGTCTTGTCTGTTTGAATACAACTTTTTCTTCTTTCCTGCACTTTTAATCTACTAGCAATTTTCTTTTCGCAACTTAATTAGTACCAATGTCTTAATTTTGCGATGACGAGTTGATCTTTCTTTAATTGAATTCTTTCCTTTCTTGCATAACTTGATCATATGAAGAGAAATAATATATATTTGAAGACCTATCTTAGTATTCCTTTTCCCCTTATTATTGCTCTTTAGGTGATCAATCGTTGTTATAAGTATTAGAATATCTGCCCCAGTTCAGGTTACGAAGCTTCAGGTTGTTACGAAGTAAAAAGAAATCTCCCCCTTGAAGAATTATAAAACACCCTTGAAGAAGTATAAGAAGTATTCAATCCTTAAAGAAATATGAGGAATATTCAATCCTTGAAGAAATATGAGAAGTATTCAATCCTTGAAGAAATATGAGAAGTATTCAATCCTTGAAATTTTTTAATGAGTATGAAATACCCATCCTTGATTACAACTAAAATATATTCTTAGAAAGAATCTCCAATGATATTAACGGAATTGACTCCATTAGTTTCTGTGGTCTTATCATGCCTTCCCAATTAAAGGTCTTACTTTGCCACCTCTTTTGCGATAAAGTCGCAGGACATTTGTGCATTTGCATGCCTTAACCCCTTGACCTTATCTTAACAATATTTTTGTGTTTGCGATAATATGACAAGTCTGAATATTCTTGTGAATATACAGTCTTATGACATTATCGTCTTGCGATGTAATCGCAGGACGTTATCACACTTTCATGTAATAACCCATTGATCTCATCTTAACTTCTTTGTATTTAAATCTGCGAGTATATATATATATATTTTATTTTATTTTATTTTTTTACTCGCAGAAATATGATTGTTGCACAAATATGACAAGCCTTTATATTCTTGCGAACAAAAAGCCTCGTGACATTTGCGTCTTATAGCACGTATCAGCTCCCTAATGGAGGGTGCTGCCCTTTATCTTCCCCTTGGTTGCCCCTTCAAGGAAGCGTACATCTATTATACAAGGTTAGCTCTTCCCATCCGGTTTTGCCAACAACCAGCTTTTGTTCGCAACCTCTTATCATTTTTGCCTATAGGGCTTATAGTTACGAGGTTGCACCCTATGGGGTATCTTTGGGCCCAGTGCATCATTTGCCAAGACTTTCCAAGAATGGAAGATGTGCTTCAAACCCATCCGGCACTCTTGACTCAACCGTGTACCTCGGCGCCTTGATCGTTTTCTGCACTTCTTGGGAAAGACAGTATGCCTTAGTCTCCCAACCTAAATCATGTTACATCGCAAGATTAGGTTGAGAATCCAAGGTGTCTTACCCGGATAGGTACCCCGCTTTTGGGTTATGTACCCCATAATTTTCATGTACTCAGGTTCCGTGGTGGTGTTCCATTTCCTCTGAGCCATGCTTATAGGTACCCCCTTAAATGACGCACTTTAGGACTTTGCATCTTGCGAAATGTTGATTCGCGTACTAGGGTGTACGCCACAAAGGTTTGCCTATGTAAAATTTCTGCGGCTTTCTTTCTTTTTTGAAAGCTGATCACAGTTTGCGTCTTTCTTTTATGAAAGCTAATCGCAAATAAATTTCTGCGTCTTTCTTTAATGAAAGCTAATCGCAATAAATCGTTCGTAAAAATGCATTGCAAATATTTCATGTTGCGAAATACCTCGTTTCATTTTCTTGTTTTTCAAAATACATTTTGTTGCAAACAAATATACTGATTACCTTTTTGTTTCATTACCTTTCTTTTGCATTCTTTTTTCTTCGCAAATCATATCTATTTTCTATCATCATAATTTCTTGTATGCTAAACATTGTAACTTTATTCCTTCATGCCTTAGTCCTCAGCCATTAAATTTTTGATTTTTTTTGCAGCCTTTGCTCTTTTTCTCCAGCTTTCCTTTTCAACAGCTTTTCCTTCGCAAACTTCTACTTCTATATCGTAACATTTCTTCCCTTCTGCCCAATCACCCTTGATAACTCCAATACCCTTTGGATGAGGAAACTTTATGCATTGATGAAGAGTTGAAGCTATGCCTAGAATCCCATGAAGCCAAGGTATCCCTATCAAAGCATTGTATGGTGATTCGATATCAACAACACAGAATAGAATTTCAGTTCGCATTCCACTTAAGGGAATTCGCATGCTTATTTCTCCTTTAGGTTTATTAGCCATTCCATTAAAGCCATAAATCCTGTAAGTAGAAGGTATTAGATCTGCATCTTTTCCCCCCATGGTTTTGTAAGCAGGATAGAAGAGAATATTGACAGAACTTCCCGTATCAATTAAGATTCTATTAAGACCAAATGATTCTTCATCTGTATCATCTTCGCTTTCTCCCATATTCAGACAAATTTCTAATCTTACTACTAATGGATTATCATGTATTTCCCAACCTTCTGGAATTTCTGTGGCTTCAAAAGAAATTTCACGCTTCTGCCAATCATCAAGTCGTGAAATTTTTGCGATGTTCATTATCTCCCTTCCTTCACCATCTCTCGCATATACCCTGCTTAACACATTATCATGAAAATCTTCTATGGTTTTATACGAGTGAACAATAGAATTGCAAAAAACATTCCTTGCTTTTTGTCCCACTTCTATGTGTAAGATTTCCTTTCCCTTTTCTTGTATTGTGTTCACCATGCGAGTTATCACTGGAGCTTGTGGTAATTGTTGTGAATATACTTGCTTGAGTAAAAAGTGGTTTAGTTTACCCTGTTCGATCATTTGCAAGATAATCCTTTTGATATTATTGCAATTATTCGTAGAATGTCCATGAAAGTGATGGTACGAGCAAAATTCATGACTTCTTGGATCCATTGGTGGTTCTTTGCCCATATTCCATGGTGTTGGTATATTTTCCATCAAGATGATTGCTTGCCATATCTTTTCTACACTTGTATTCAAATGTGGCATCTTTATTTCTTCTTTTATCATTCTTTGACCTCCCTGTCCATTGTTATAACTTTTTCTATGATTCCCTTGTCCAAAATAGTTCTGCCTTTGTCCTACATAATTTTCTTGTTGCTGATCTAATCTTGGAATCTGGTTATTTTCTCCTCGGCTATAGAAATTCCTTTCTCTATCATATTCTTCTTGATCCTTGCTACCCATTGCTACCATTTTTGGTTGACCATTGCCAACTTTGTTCTCTTCTGATATCTTCGAAGATGTTTGCGAGGATGTTTGCGAGGTACCTGCTACGATATTGACTATTTTAGGAAGTAAATTTGCTCATGTATCTTGAGTGTTGGTATTTGTTATTGGATATGACTCCATATTGTTTTGCTTTTCCTCTAATGTAATGTACTCCTCTTGCAACTCTCGCAACTTTGTCATCATAATGGAATTTTTTTTCCTGAAGATTTGAACATATAATTGCTCAGTTGCGAACATCGCGTTTGTAGGAGCGGAATATCACAACAAATGATAACTTGCGAAATTGTGGAGAGAAAAACATCTTGCGAGCAAAGAACGTTTTGCGAGTAAAGGAAGTTCGTGAAGTGAATTTGCGAAGGTTCGTATGATGATTCTTTGATCCGAAATTAAGGGACAAGTAGTTGTTATCCAATATGTAAAATCATATAAATAGCCATTTAGGCATGAGAGGAAGGAGAGACACATTTTGAGAGAGGGGATAATTTTAGGAGGAGAGAGAAAATTTTAGAGAGAGATGTATTTTCTTTATCATCTTCTTCCCCAAAATTCTAGAGCTCCAAATATCCATTAATGGAGTCTCAATTGTAAAATCATGTAATTACATACAATCACTAGTGAAGAATCGTGGATGTAGATCACATTGATCGAACCACGTAAAAATCTTTGTGTCTCCTTTTAGAATTTTAGTACTTTAATTCTTAGTTTCATATCAAATTAATTAGATTTAGGAATAATTTTAATGGATTCTTATGAGGGTGTAGTTGTGAGATAATCCGCAACTACATAATTGGCGCTAGAAACAGGGAGAGAGTAATGGATTTATCCTTCCTGTAACTTGTTGGTTTAAGAAATTTTCATGAAGATTAATTATTGCTCATATTTTTCTAGATCTACAAATTTTAGGCTCAAAAATGGAAGTTTCATGGAAGAAGATACACTTTCAGGGAGTAAACATCATCAACAATTCAAAGATGTGAAAAGAATAAGAGAAAAAATTAGTTGTTGTGGTGAAATTCAAGGGGAAAATAGAAGTTTTAGTTGAAGATTTACATGTTCAGGAGATGAAGATAAGATCAGATCCATGGGTTTTTGCATGAAAGTGTAAAGACGTCCTGCGATTTCATCGCAAGACGATAATGTCACGAGGATGTATGTTCGCAAGAATGTTCAGACTTGTCATATTATCGCAAAAATTATCACAAAAGAGGTGGCAAAATAAGACCTTTACTTAGGAAGGCATGATAAGACCACAGCAATTCATGAAATTAATTCCATCAAGATCATTGAAGAATTTTGAAGAGAATATATATCAAGAAGACAATCCCATTGAAGAAACAAAGAAGACAATCCCATTGAAGAAACAAAGAAGACAATCCCATTGAAGAATTTTCACAAAGAAGAAGCGATTTCATTTGCGATCAAAGACGAATTTATAAGAAAATACACAAATAAACTTACGAAGATAATTATACGAATAGATACAATTCAAAGATATATCAATTTTACCGCAGCAAAATGAGCTAAGTAACACAAACATTAGCTATGCATTATAATAGATAAGTATTCACATCATACAAGCATCATATTTGCATCATACAAGCATCATACTCGCATCATTCAAGCGTCATATTTGCATCATACAAGCATCATACTTGCATCATTCAAGCATCATATTTGCATCATAAATGCATTGCATAAACATTTCATGGCATAAGAATCGCATACGCATACGCATTTCGTAACATAATCATTACATAAATATTATATTCGCACAAGTATTGTACAAAATTTTACAGGAAAATACCACGAAACTTCGCAGAAAAGTTCATAATTCGCAGGACTATTCATAGTTCATAACAGTATATTCGCAACAGTACATTCGCAACACTATGTTCGCAACATTAAGTTCTCAGCACTATACACAGCACTATTCGCAACAGTAAGTTCGCAGCACTATTCAGAAGATCAGAAATTCGCAGAAAATCCCAAAAATTCACAGAAAAATTCAGAAGTTAGCAGGGTTACCACTTGAGGCAAAGGAAAGATAAGAATAGAGATGAAATTTAATCATTCAACATTTTCTTAAGGATTCTCCTTCATAGATAAAGAACAGAGGCAACTATGGATACCCAAGAAAATATTTGATATTCTTTATCTTCTCAGCAAGAATTCTCACCAAAAGTGGAATAATAATTTCACATGAACGGAGGCAATATTTATCACTCTCATCAAGGATATTTTATACTTCGAGGATTAAATACTTCTTATACTTCTTAAGGATATTTCATACTTCTTATATATTCCGAGGATTAAGTACTTCTTATACTTCTTCAAGGATATTTTATATTTCTTAATACTTGATACTTCTTCAAGATACTTCGCATACTTCATACTTCGCAAGATGATACTTCTAATTACTTCTTAAAGCTTCAGAACTTCGCAAAAGAATAGCGGCAAGTATATACTTTTCAAGACTAGTATTCTTTCGCTCGTTCCTTCATCAACAAAGATCAAAGACTACACCAACAACTAAAACAACGGATTTTTTCTTAAAAATCGCTCTTCAAGCAATATTCAAGAAAAAAGAGGCAAAATGTAGGAGCGGAATATCACAACAAATGATAACTTGCGAAATTATGGAGAGAAAAACATCTTGCGAGCAAAGAACGTTTTGCGAGTAAAGGAAGTTCGTGAAGTGAATTTGCGAAGGTTCGTATGATGATTCTTTGATCCGAAATTAAGGGACAAGTAGTTGTTATCCAATATGTAAAATCATATAAATAGCCATTTAGGCATGAGAGGAAGAAGAGACACATTTTGAGAGAGGGGATAATTTTAGGAGGAGAGAGAAAATTTTAGAGAGAGATGTATTTTCTTTATCATCTTCTTCCCCAAAATTCTAGAGCTCCAAATATCCATTAATGGAGTCTCAATTGTAAAATCATGTAATTACATACAATCACTAGTGAAGAATCGTAGATGTAGATCACATTGATCGAACCACGTAAAAATCTTTGTGTCTCCTTTTAGAATTTTAGTACTTTAATTCTTAGTTTCATATCAAATTAATTAGATTTAGGAATCATTTTAATGGATTCTTATGAGGGTGTAGTTGTGAGATAATCCGCAACTACAGCGTTTACGAAAGACAAAATAAGGTACCTCTCGTCTACACCCCCTGCCATATCACTGCACATAGTTTTCCATCTTCTTACCAGATGTTTCAAACTTTCGCCAATTCTTTGTTTTAAACCAAACACATCTTCAATACCAAGTCGTGAGGAATGATTCGTGATATATGATTCTAAGAAAGTTACTTGTAGATGGTTAAATGATGTAATAGTGTTTTTTGGAAGTCCTTCAAACCATTTTAGAGCTTCTCCTGTTAAGCTTGATGCGAAATACTTACATAATACAGCATCATGATTCTCCCATTGTAACATTCATATTACATATGCTTTAATGTGTTGTATAGCACATGAAGTCCCGTCAAAGATGATGGTTAATGTAGGAAGATTGCATTTTGGTGGAATCCCCCCCAATTGTACTTCTATAGAGAAGGGAGTTCTCGCAGCTTCTTCTATTGCTTCATCTAATTGCCTTCTATCTCCTCCCCTCTACTGTTTATCATTCCTCTACTTTCTGCTAATTCTCGAAAGATCCGTTCATTTGCCTCAGAATTCTCATTCATTGGTCTCTTCAATGCAGCCTCTCTTCTTTTACGTTCTTGCATTTCTTCTCTTGCGATCCTTCGCATTCTATCATATTCTTCATTAATGTTTCCATTTGCAGAATTTTGCAAATATCTTCTTTCCAGATTGTCACAATTGTTTTGTTGTAGGGCATCTTGAAATTCTTGTTCTTCCATTTCTATTCTCCTCATCCTTCTCATGTGAATATCAGGAATTTCTTCTTCTTCATTTCTCCTCCTTATGCGATTTACCTCTCTCTGATTTCCTTGAATTCCGTTTTGAAGATTTGGTTCATTCCTTGTTATATCTGTTTGTTGATTTCCAACTCTCCTCGGAATTCTACCATACTCAAGATTTTAATTGTTGTGAGCCTGTTCATGTTTTCTTACTTCATCTTCGTAATTGTTATGATGCATTGCTTGTTGCCTCTCAATTTCTTCTGCAAGTTGCTGCTCTTCCTCTTGATTTTCTTCGTCATTCTGGTTATTTTCCCTTGGAAATGGTTCTGTTCATAAGTTTTCCATGTTTTGTTCGTTGTTTGGTACTAAAATGAAGCAATTCTCTCGATTTATTTCAACCAGATTCTGTGCTTGTCCTTGTATAACACTTTTACTATTTGTAGTTGTAGAATAACCTACAACTACACCCTCAGTAGAATTGCTAAAATTTAAGAAGTTCTTGATGATGAATAACACTTTTTATCATTAATTCTCTTAATTGATTACATAGAAGTATCTAAATGGAGCTAGAATAGTTACAATTTTCTCTATTCTCTTTCCTAAGATAATTTCTAATACTCACTAAAAGAACCTCTCGAATTTTACATTTGAACTCCTATTTAAAATGAAATTTGTACAGCTGTATATGAATTGCGAAGTATCGCAATTCATCTTCGCAAGATTATACTATCTTCGCAAATCTTCATACTTCCCCGTGCTTCTTCTATCATCGCATCACTTTGTAATTCTTTCCTCTTACATTCATTGCGATGTTCATAAGCTAGTATCTTGCGATATTCAGTACCTACATCTTGCCTCTTCTCATGTCAATTCTTCTTAGAAGAAATGATTGTGAGAACATAACCGTCACTTAGTCTTTTAGAATTTGGACAGGTCTTTTGTAACCGTCCTTTTCTAGTTGTTCCCTTATATAAACTCTTTTATATTCTCTTCCTTTTCTTCTTCTTACTTTCTCTGCAATTTTATCTTCTTATTTACTTTCTCCGTTACCACTTTATCTTCCTATTCATATCATCATGAGTTCTCCAAGGTAATTTTCTTCTATCTTCGCGTATTTCACTTGTTTTCCTCTTTGATTTATGTATAATTTATTGTTTGATTCTGATTTGTTTCAGCAAAGTTATTCCTCAAGTGAAACCTTCACCCAGAAATTCAAGTCCTAATCTTCGAAGAAGAAAATCCGAGAATCAAAAGGTAGTTAAAATACTTTTTTTTTTTTTTTGAATAATATATTGTTGCCTCAGTTTTTTAATCTACATTTTGATTCGTAGGCTGGTGAAAAACCGAACCCCAACAAGAGATCTCGAGTGAATAAACCCACACAAATAATTTCAATTGATGATTTCCTTCCTGAAATTGATAAGGAATTTCCCTCTCCTCCTCGTGAAAACACTTCTTCGCAAATTCCTGCCTCTACTCCATTACCCAGTTTTCAATCTCCCACCAATATCAATTTATCAACACTTCTTCAGGATCAATCCTCGCAAAATACTTCTTCAACTTCTTCTCTTGAAAAACCTATATTAACTCCCAATCCTTTGAGTGCTATTTCTCCAGAAAGTTTGCAACTTGCTCTTATTCCTTCAAACTCTTCTCCTCTTCCTCAAGAAATTCGAGATGGAATTTACTCGACTTTCCGAATGTTATCTGAGGTTTTGAACAATACTGCAAAATCTACTAATATTCGTTCACAGTTCGAATTTTGCGAAGCATTAAATAGTTTCATCAATCCTGATATTTCTACCTCACGTCAGTCTTTGGAAAAATAAGTTGAATTACTTCGTCAATATTTGAAGTCTTCAAGGGCAGAATGTGAGAATCTCCGTAAAGAGAATTATCAGCTTCAAAATGATTCTCTTGATTGTGCGATTCTTCGCAAAAGGAATGATGAATTGAAAGGTATGATTATTATCTCCATATTTTCCCCTTTTGTTTACTTATATTCTTTATATGCTTGAAACACCCATTAAAACCCATTCCCCTTTATAGTATCCATCCAGAAATGTAGAAGGTTGGTACTTCGCCATGAATCAGATGCAACAGAATATCAAACCAAGCATGAAAGCCTCTTGAACCAATTCTCCCACTTATCTAATCTTTATTCGTGTGTTCTTGATAACTCTGATGCCCTTTTTCAAGAGATTACCCAACTGATTTACGATCGCAAATTTTTGAATGATGACATATCTCAACTTACTTCTTATTTAACCAAAGCCGGTTTGAGAATAGAAACCTTATTAGAAGAAAATAAAACCTTATCAGAAGAGAAATGCTCGTATTTGAATACAATGATCATTTCTTCGCAAGAATTAAATACTCTTCAGAATAAATATTGCGATCAAGAAAATCTTCTTTCTTTGTTAAAAGGTGAATTTGAGGAATTAAAGAAGTCTTCAGATGCAGAGAGAAGTTCCTTTACCGTTGAGAAGAAGTCCCTTATTAATAAGAATATAATCTTAAGTACTAAGAAGAATAAACTTGAAGAAGATTATTCTGAATTAAAAAGTCTTAATTCCAAACTTACGAAGGATAAAAAATTTATTCTTTCTAAAGATCAAAAGCTTCAATCTAGACTTAAAGGATTAGTTGGTGATGGTTTTGATAATGCGATGGATCAGATGAAGAATTGTTGTCTCTCTTTAGCTCAATTTCTTACTTCACAAAGAGAAGGTAGTCATTGAAATTTGACTGCCTCTGATGTATCTTTAAAATTTGTTATATTCGCAAATTTGACCCTTTGAATTTTATTTTACTCGTAGAATCTGAGAACAATCTTCGCAATGCTAAGGCTGGATTAGAAGCCTCATGTTCTGATCTTCGTAAGAAAAATGCTTTGCTTTCTACTCGCTTAATTAGCTCTCATGATCGTGCTACTCGGAGATTCAACTATCTTGCTTATTCCAAAGATATCGAAGACACCAACCATCAGAAAGCTATACTTCGTGAAAGTCATCTGAAAGCTCAAGTCTTTGTGAATAACATTCTCTTATCAAGAGCTTTGCCTCCTGTGAAAATTACTCCTCTGAAGATATCTGATGATGAAGTTGCTTGTGAGCCTGACAGTGATTTTGATTATGAGAGTGATGATGAAGGACTTGATGATGAAAAAGAATCTATTCCTCAAGGGGATGTTCCTGTTACAGATTCTTCAAAGGATGATATTTCGCAAAAATCGAAAACTGCTAATGACCCTGCTCATCCTAAAGATCCAGCACAGAGTGTTGATGAAGCATAATAATATTCTTTCTCGAATTATCAATGATTCTCTTGTTTTCTTTTCTTTCTTAGCTACTATTGGTTTTCTGCTACTGGTTCTTCTTTTGCAAACAATTCTGCCTACTATTTTTGCTCTTTTTAAGAAGTACATTTGATATTTTGCGAAGATGATTCGACCTTTCTTAAGTTGAATGCTTTCTTTATTTGCATCATTTGACCATATGAAGAGAAATAATATAACTTGAAGACTTAGCTTATTTGCATAACTTGATCATTTGGAGAGAAATAATACATCTTAAAGACTTAGCTTAGTATTCCCCTTCCCTTTATTATTTCTCTTCTAATGATCAAATATTGCTGGAAGTATTAGAATATCTGCCTCAATTTAATTTATGAAGCTTCAGTTTGTTGCGATTAAGAAATTCTCCCTTTGAAATATAAGAAATACGAGGTATGAAATATCCTTAAGAAGTATGAGAAGTATAAAATATCTTTGAATAAATATAAGAAGTATCAGAAATATTCAATCCATGAATAATTATCCAATATATGAAGAAGTATAAGAATTATTCAATTCGTGAAGAATTGTTCAATGTATGAAGGAGTATAACAAGAACTTTAATCTTCGCAAAATGAAATATCCGTTGAAGAAGTATAATAAATATGAAATATTCTTGAAGAAGTATAATAAATATCCGTTGAAGAAGTATAATAAATATCTGTTGAAGAAGTATAATAAATATGAGACTTTCTTGAAGAATTATAAGAAGTGTTCGATTTATATAGAAATATTCATTATATGAAGAAGTATAAGAAATATGTAATTCTCGTAAAATTTAACGAATATGAATTGTCTGTATTTGATTGCGAGTAAAATTGCATCTTTTGTTATGCCTTCGTGAAAATTCTTCAATGAGATTGTCTTCTTTGTTTCTTCAATGGGATTGTCTTCTTTGTTTCTTCTTTGCTAGGACTTCATGATATATATTCTTGTAAAAAATCTTCAATGATAGGGTTGTCTTCTTTGTCAGAATTTCACGATATGTACTCTTGTAAAAAATTCTTTAATGATATTGATGAAATAAATTTCATTAATTGTTGTGGTCTTATTATGCCTTCCTAAGTAAAGGTCTTATTTTTCCACCTCTTTTGTGATAATATTTTTGTATTTGCGATAATATGACAAGTTTAAACATTCTTGCGAATATACAACCTCGTGACATTATCGTCTTGCGATGAAATCGCAGGACGTTGTTACACTTTCATGCAATAACCCATTGATATCATCTTAACTTCTTTGTTATGTTCTGCGAGTTCTCCCTTTTTTTTTTTTTTTAGAATGCTCGCAGAAATTCAGTTGGTGCACAAGTATGACAAGCCTTTATGTTTTTACAAACAAGAAGCCTCGTGACATTTGCGTCTTATAGCACGTATCAGCTCCCTAATGGAGGGTGCTTCCCTTTATCTTCCCCTTGGTTGCCCCTTCAAGGAAGCGTACATCGAACATACAAGGTTAGCTCTTCCCATCCGGTTCTGCAAACAACCAGTTTTTGATCGCAACCTCTTATCCTTTTTGCCTATATGGCTTATAGTTACGAGGTTTCACCCTATGGGGTATCTTTGGGCCAAGTGCATCATTTTCCAAGACTTGTAAAAAATGGCAGATGTGGTTCAACCCCACCCGACACTCTTAACTCAACCGTGTACCTCGGTGCCTTGATCGTTTTCTGCACTTCTTGGGAAAGACAGTATGCCTTAGTCGCCCAATCTAAACTTGTTACACCGCATAATATTGCGTAATGTCGCAAGATTAGGTGAGAATCCAAGGTGTCTAACCCGGATAGGTACCCCGTTATTGGGTTGTACCCCGTAAAAGTTCCATGTACTAAGGGCCCTTGGTGGTGTTCCGGTTACCCTTAGCCATGGTTATAGGCACCCCCTTAAATGACGTACTTTAGGACTTTTCCTCTTACGAAATGTTGCTTCGCGAACTAGGGTGTACACCACAAAGGTTTGCCTGTGTAATATTTCTGAGGCTTTCTTTCTTTTTTGAAAGCTGATCACAGATTGCGGTCTTTTATTCGCAAATTGCGGTCTTTTCTTCGCAAGTTAATGTATGCGTCTTTCTTTAATGAAAGTTAATCGCAATGAAAAAAATTTAAATTCGTAACTTTTGTAAATTTCCTGCGAGTAAACAATATTCGTAAAACTTATCATGAGTTTTATGGATAATACCTTTTCAAATACAGTCTATTCCAAGGTTTACCAAGTCTCAAGCCCATGTCTCTCCCTTCTGGATCCATCAGTCGATAAGCTCAGGTTCCCACAATCTCTTTGATAACATATGGTCCATCCCATTTTGGTGCTAATTTTCCTCAATTTTCTTTCTGATATGGAGGTGTTTCTCGCATAACCAAATCACCTGGTTGATATTCACGTTCAATGACTCTTTTGTTATATTCTCGATCTAACCTTTCCTGATAAATTTTCATATGTTGCAACACCTTTTCTCGTTTTTCTTCCAAGTCATCCAGTTCACTTAATATCACCCCTGCACTTAAATTTCTTTCCCAAGCTTCTTTCTTTGTTGTCGGAATTATAAACTCTGTTGGTAATACAGCTTCCACTCCATATGTTAAGCAATAAGGAGACATTCCAGTTGCCTCTCTTCTAGTTGTGTTGTATGCCCAAACTGTACTAGGTACCTGCTCGCACCACCCTTTGAGATGTCCTTCTAATTTCTTTTTGATCGTATCTGCGATTGTTTTATTTGTTACCTATGCCTGTCCATTAGCTTGTGGATATAATGGAGTTGACTTCCCATATTTTATCCTAAAAGCACTGAGTAACATCTCTATATTCTGCCCTTCAAATTGTTTTCCATTATCGGATACTAATTGTGCTGGAACTCCGTATCTGCAAATGATGTTCTCAAATATGAACGTAAAAACATCTTTATCACGAATATGTTGTACTGCTTTTACTTCTGCGAGATTCGTGAAATAATCTGTTGCAACTATCAAGTATCTTCTTTGTCTAGATCCAGGTAAGAATGGTCCAACAATATCCAATCCCCATTTCCCAATAGGCCAGCAGCTTGTTGAATAAGTTAATGTTGCCCCTGGTGCATGAATTCTTTTACCATGTCGTTGGCATTCCTTGCACCTTCGTACGAAAAATTTCGCGTCTGTATGCATATAAGTCCAGTAATATCCTTGTATCTTTGCTCTATACGCTAGATATCTTCCCCCACTATGATTTCCAGCTTCTCCTCCATGTAACATCTTCAATATTTTTTCTCCTTCTTCACGAGTTAAGCACCTGAGAGGTGGTCAACTGAAATATTTTTTGTATAAAATTCCTTCTCGTAACTCATAGTTTGTTGCACGGCTCTTTAATTTATGTGCTTCTAATCTGTTCTTGGATATTTCTCCTGTTGCGAGATATGCAAGAATTTCTTTCCTCCAATCTGCGATGTTGTTTGGTAATTCTCTTTCTACTTCCATTGCAATTGCTTCCTCAATTTCTTTTTCTTTGTTCACTGATGGGTGTTGAATCGTCTGGATTTTAATATTTCTTGTATTTGGATTTGTCATCATACTTGGAATGAATGCAAAAGTATCTGCGAGTCGATTATATTTCCTCGTTATATGCCTCCACTTTAATTTTGGTATCCTCGCAGATAATTCATCAACGAGTTTCTTATATCTCTTCAAAGAAGATTCATTTGTGGTATAATCTCCTTTAATTTGACAAATTACCAATTGCGAATCACTTGTTATCCTTATACTTTCAAGCTTCTTTTCGATTGCAATATTCAATGCATGCACTACAGCTTCATACTCTATTTCATTGTTCGTAGATGCAAATTCTAGTCTGAATGAGAATGATGTTCTTTCTCCTTCTAGTGAAATTAACACAACTCCTATTCCATTCCCCTCACTATTGGATGATCCATCTACTAAAATTTCCCATCTGTTTGGTTCTGTTAACAAGTCTTTTGGGTTCCCAAATTCTTCTTCAACATCCATCATTTCTTCTACTGCTTCATCTTCTTCCAAAGGAAATTCTTCCAAGAAATCTGCAACGACTTGTGATTTTTGCGATGATAATACTTCGTATTTTATCTTGTAATGATTCACTTGTGCATTCCACCTTTCTATTCTCCCTGACCTCTTTGTGTTCTTCATGATTGATTCCATTGGAACTTTGGTTACCACTTTTATTACATGTGCTTGAAAGTATATTCGTAACTTGAATGATGCATAAACCAGGGCTAAGATTAACTTCTCCATTTTAGAATAATTCTTCTCTGCTGCATTAAAAGTTTTACTAATGTAGTAAATGGGCCTTTCTACTCCTGCGTCTGTTCGCAACAGAACTGCACTTAGAGCATATGGAGTTGTTGCGAGGTATACCAATAATTCTTCATTTTTCTCTGGTTTCTGTAATATGGATGTATTTGCGAGATATTCTTTGATTCCTTGAAAAGCTTTTTCACATTCATCAGTCCACTTGAATTTTGCTCCCTTCTTAAGTATGTTGAAGAAATGTTTGCACTTATCTGACATTCGCGAAATAAACCTTCCAAGTGAAGCCAAGAGTCCATTCAGCTTTTGTACTTCCTTTACCGTTGCAGGTGTTGGCATGTCACGAACTGCCTGTACCTTTTCTGGATCAACTTGTATTCCCTCCTTTGATACTATATATCCCAAGAATTTTCCAGATGCAACTCCAATTATACATTTCTCAGGATTTAATTTGATGTTGAACTTTCTCATTTGTTCAAATATTTCCCTCAAATCTTGCACATGATCTTTGGATTCTTTTCTTTTTATCAACATATCATCTACATATACTTCCAAACTTTTATGTATCCACTTTGCGAACACCTTTTAAACCATACGTTGATATGTAGCACCCGCATTCCGCAAACCAAATGGCATCTTCACATAACAATACAAACCTCTTGGAGCAAAAAAGGCAGTATGTTCTTGATATTCTTCTGCGAGTGATATTTGATTATACCCTTTATATCCATCAAGTGAAGTGACTCTATCATGTCCTGCATCTAATTCCACCATTTGTGGTATGTCTGGTAATGGAAAGCTATCTTTGGGGCAGGCTTTGTTTAGATCAGTGAAATCTATACAAATTCTTATCCCTTTATTCTTTTTCGGAACAATGACCATATTCGCAATCCATTCGGGGTATTTTGCTTCCCTTATGATTCCTGCATCCAACATCTTTTGTAATTCTTCTTCTATCTGTACATGATAATTTTGTGATATCTTCCTTATTCTTTGTTTGAATGGTCTTACGTTTTTATCTATGTTCAATATATGACACGCCACTGATGGATCAATTCATGGTATCTCATCTACACTTCCTGCGAATATATATTTATATTCTCGCAAGAGATCAATAGTTCTCTTCTCTTATTCTTCATCCATCTTAGTTCCAATTCACAAGAATAAAGGCTCCTCTTTACTTCCAATATTTACTTCTTTGGTTGGTTCGGCTGCAACATAGCTTGGAATTTTCTCCCCCATTGGTGTTGGTTCTTTGATTATTTTTGCTGGTTCCCCTTCTTTTTCTGGAATCTCACTTGGTATTCCTCTCCCTTCCTTTGCTCTTATTGTATACACTCGGAATTCTTCTTCCTTTTTTGCTTTCTTCGCAAGTTTTCTACGAAACTGTTTCTTTCTTGCTCTCCCTCCACACTGTTTTACTTCAATCTGATAACAAAATTTTGCACTATCAAGATCTCCTTTTATTTCCTGTATTCCATTTGGTGTAGGAAATTTGATTTTCTGATGTAATGTTGAAGCAACAGCTTTGATCGCATGAATCCACGGCCTTCCTATCAGCATGTTATATGGAGATTCTATATCTATCACACTCAAGGTTACATATGTTTCGATTTCTCCTAGTAATATTCGCAGCATTATTTCCCCTTTAGATTTTGTTGTCGATTTTCCTAATCCCTGAATAAGACATTTTGAATTTGTGATTTCTTTATCTTTAATTCCCATCCCTTTTAGTGCATGATAGAATATGATATTAACAGAACTCCCTGTATCAATCAAGATTCGGTTTAATTTCCATTTTTCTATAGCCTTCTTCTCTTCTCGCATGACCGGAATTGTGATCACCAATGGTGAAGTGTGGTTCAAGTCTTCATTTGGAATTTTTGCTACTGAAAATGTGATTTTCTGTTTTTCACATTCTTCTAAAGTTGTTATTTTCTCCTCCTCCATGATCTTTCTTCCTCTACAATCTCGCTTGTATATCTTTCCCTTCATGTTATTATGAAATTCATCAATCATTGTCTTTGTGATCCTATTACATTATTCTTTTTTGCAATCTCCATCTACTGACTCCATTTGATCTTCAAATTTTCCAAAATTCCTTCAAATTTTGGCTATCACAATCCTCAAGTCCCTGTTTCTAGCGCCAATTATGTAGTTGCAGAATAACCTACAACTACACCCTCAGTAGAATTGCTAAAATTTAAGAAGTTCTTGATGATGAATACCACTTTTTATCATTAATTCTCTTAATTGATTACATAGAAGTATCTAAATGGAGCTAGAATAGTTACAATTTTCTCTATTCTCTTTCCTAAGATAATTTCTAATACTCACTAAAAGAACCTCTCGAATTTTACATTTGAACTCCTATTTATAATGAAATTTGTACAGCTGTATATGAATTGCGAAGTATCGCAATTCATCTTCGCAAGATTATACTATCTTCGCAAATCTTCATACTTCCCCGTGCTTCTTATATCATCGCATCACTTTGTAATTCTTTCCTCTTACATTCATTGCGATGTTCATAAGCTAGTATCTTGCGATATTCAGTCCCAACACTATTGATTGTTGGTGAATTTCGTTCTTCTCTCTCTGGTCTAACACTTGATCTCGTAGCACTTTGAGATCTCCTTCTTTGTAACATCTCATTCTCCCTCCTCAATTCTTGATTCTATCTTGTTAGATTCGCACGTTCTTCAGCTTCAAATCTTCGTTCTTCTTGAATTCCTTGTCTCAATGTTTCTAATGCCTCCATTTCTCTTTCAGGAATTATTCCTCCCATCAATCTCCCATTTTCTAAGATTTGCGGTTCTCTATATGTTTCAACTGGTGTATCAGTTCTCAAAGTGTGTATACTCACTCGATCTTGATTTATTGCTCTTCTTTGTGCTACTGTTTGTTGAGTTTGATTTCTTCGATTACTCCTTCCCCTACTAGGTTCTCCTATTATGTTTTCTTATCCACCTGCGAGTCTTACACTTCTTCTTACTGCAGTCAATGGTTCTGATATATTTCTTCTTCTGGACATTTCTCTGATGCAAAATTCTTCAATTATCTCTACCACAGGTTCACCTTCCCCTCCCTGTTTCTAGCGCCAATTATGTAGTTGCAGGAAATCCTACAACTACACCCTCAGTAGAATTTGTGAAACTTTAAGAAGTTCTTGATGAAAAAGACAATCTTGATTAATTCTTTCAATTGATTACAAAGAAATATGTTAATGGAATTAGAATAGTTATAACTTTCTCTATTCTCTCTCCTAAGACTTGTTCTAACACTCACCAAAAGAACCTCTCCAATTTTACATTTGAACTACTATATATAGTGAGATCTGTATAGCTATATATAGTTTGCGAAGCATCGTAACCTTTGATCGTATACTTATTCTATATTCGTAAATCCTTCACACTTCTCCCATGTTTCTTCTACTATCGCATTATCTTGCGACACTTTTCTCTTGTATTTATTACTATGTTCATAACCTTATATCTTGTGATATTCTGTCCCTACATGGAAAGCAGTTTGAAGGACAGAATATAGAATTGTTACTTAATGCATTTTAGATTAAATATGGAAAGTCAACACCACTATATCCACAGGCCAATGGACAGGCAGAGGCAACAAATAAGACAATTGCAGATATATTGAAGAAGAAATTAGAAGGACACCACAGGGCATGGTGCGAGCAAGTGCATAATGCAATATGGGCTTACAATACTGTAGTTGCAGGAATTCCTACACTACACCCCATACAAGAATTCACCATGATCAACACATATTTGGAGATTAAGAATAACACTTTTATTGATTAATTCTCAGAAATGTTACAAGAAATGGAAGAAATCAAGAATACAATCGTGAATAAAAATTTCGCAGAGATTAATAGAATGGGACGAACCTTTATGGCGTGCACCCTAGTTCGCGAATAAAATTTCGCAAGAGGCATATGTAAGACCTAATAGTGCATCATATAAGGGGGTATCTCTTTACATGACTCAGTGATAAGGTTATAACGCTGCTGGAATCTGAGTCATGAAGATGTTGGGGTTAAATAAAACCTATCCAGGAGAGGGATCTTGGGTTACCAACTATATAAGGTTATACCCTGGTTGGACGACTAATAATCGCTTCTAAGGAGTGCAGAGTATGACCAAGGCACCGAGGTACACGGTTGAGTTAATGGTTCCCGGGGCGTACGAAACTACCCTGGCCATCCTTGGAAAGTCTTGGCTATGATGCACTCGGCCCGAAGAAAACCCCACTTAGGGTGCAGTCTTGTAACTATAAGCCATATAGGCATAAAGGACAAGAGGCTGCGAAAAAAACTGGTTGTTGGCAAATATGGATGGGAGGAGCTAGTCTTGTATGGCCGATGTTCCCTCCTTGAAGGGGCAACCAGGGGGAAGATAATGGCGGCACCCTCCATTAGGGAGCTGATAAGTGTCTAAAGACGGCAATGTCATAGGGCTTTATGATCGCAAGAACATTTAGGCCTATCATATTATCGCGTGACGAAAGTTATACAAAGGCAACAAGACAAAAGAGAAAAGTTAAGATGATATCAATGGGTTTTTACATGAAGTTGTAAAGACGTCCTGCGATTTCATCGCAAGAAGGCAATGTCATAGGACTTTGTTCTCGCAAGAGGATATAGACCTGTCATATTGTCACAGAAAATACGAAGAAACAAGGATAAGGCAAGATCAATGGGATTTTACATACAAATGTAAAGACGTCCTACGATTTTGTCGCAGAAAGAAAAGTTTGGCAAAATAAGACCTTTAACTAGGAAGGCAAAATAAGACCAGAATAATATTAAACATTAACTATTTCAGAATGCAGGAAATATTTTTTCCTTGCAGGAGAATATATGAGAAGGCAACTTTCTTCAGAATTTTTCATAATATCGCAAGAATTCATTACATCGCAGATATATTCCTACTTTCGCAAGAAGATACAGGAAATAATTCAACATCTCAAGAAAGTTAATAAAGGACAAGTAGGGGAATGAATAAATAAGATCTCATTATTTTCCTTGAGAATGTTCAAAGTAAACAAAAATTAAAGGTTGAATTCTAAAATTTGCAAAAGTTATATTGCTCACAAGAAAGAAGAAGGAAAAGAAAGTAAGAATGAAATTCAAGCTTCAGCGATGGTCTCGCCAGACTCAGGATTTTTACTGTTATTATTAGCATCACCAACATTTTTCTCATTATGAGTTTCTCCTTCTCTGAGAGAACTTTTTTCTTCTTCTTCTTCTGGTTTATCTTCTTCAACATCTTCTTCAACATTTTCTTCAACGGGTACATATTCTAAATCCTTGTCCATGGGAAGAGGGATTTCATCATCATCAACTTTTAGAGGAGGAAAAGATACATGAGGGATAGAATGGGATATCAGAATATCGTTCACAAGAACTTCATCACTAAGGTGAACCTTGTGAAGGAAACCTCTGTCACGATTTCTAATCTCTATATTTTTGAAGTACTCGAGATAATCAAGTCTTCTCTCTGCCTTATCATGAGCTTTTATAAGATCAGAAGTGAGATTCATGTTTTCTTTGTGAACTTTATCCAATTTATCAGTAAGATCAGCGATGGTAGAATGAAGATTTCTTTCAGATTCTGCGAGCAACAAAAATGATTAAAAATTATTCAGACAAAGATCTCGCAAGAAACATAACGTAAAATTTGACATAAAGATCAACAAATGAGGTAGTCAATTGACTACCTTCTTTTTGAGAGGTTAAGTTTTGGATTAATGTAAATAAACAGTTCTCTCATTGATTCATAGCGTCATCAAATTTATCGCCAACCATACCCTTCAGACGAGATTTCATGTTTTCTTATTTGGAGTGTAGATACGAATTTTTCTTGGATAATAAAGAATGAGATTTCTTTAATTGGGAGTATTGGTCTTGAAGCTCGCTGGCCTATAAACTAAGAGTTAATCTACCCTTAATAAGTTTATCCTTCTCAGCGGCATATGATTCAGTTACTTCCTTGAGTTCATCTTTAAGGGAGCGAAGAGATCGCTCTTGATTATCACATATTCTTTGTAGATTACTCAATTGCTGCGAAGAAATCGCCATCAAGCTTGAAAATCTATGTTTCTCTTGGGATAAAGTTCTATTTGCATCTGATAAAGATTCTATCGCCAAGTTAGACTTGATTAACAAATATGAGAGACGATTAATCTCGTTACTTAATAAATTTTGACTTTGCGATAGTTGATTATTCTCATTAATAAGATTATCTATTTGATCGATTGAATATGTGTAGAGATTATCTAATCTATTATACTGGTCCATCCAAGAATCTCTTTCAACACGAGCTTCTTCAGCAATAGATTCAAATTTGAGTCTTTCCATGAAACGAGTCCGATTTGAAACTAATGAATGAACCAAGAATTTAAGAAGGAGACTTGAGTACAGAGGATATGAAAGCAAAACAGAAATACAAAAGGGTAGAGGCAGGAAAATTGTACCTTTCATCTCGCCATTTTTTCTACGAAGGTTCTCGCATTTAAGTGAAGATTTGCGAAGCATATGGTTCAGAGTATCACATTCAGAAATTTTGACTTGAAGGATTTTTCTTAGAGCTTCAACTTCATATTGGAGAGAGTCAGTAGAAGATTCTCGTGAAGCAGTACTATTAGAGCCAAAATATTTGAGTAAGGTCTCGCAAACTTCATATTGGAGAGAGTCAGTAGAAGACTTTCTAGCATTGTCTAAAATGTTAGATAAAATTTTAAAAGCAACATCAACTCCTGCTAAGGTTTCATGTAATGGAGGAATAGATGCATAGGGTGAAGTAGTAACGAGGACAAGTTGACTATTTGAGTCATTTGCGATGGTTGTATTATCAGAAGGAGGAGTATTTGGAAAAACAACAGTTGAAGGCAATAAAGGTCTAGAAGGAGTTTCAGTCATAGCAATTTCAGGAGCTTGATTTGTCAAAGAATCAAAAGAACTAGAGGTGTTGGCAGCGATATTCTCACAGATAAAAGAAAGAGGATCCAATCGCGAAGGTGTGGGAGTAAATCTCGTAGATGTTAACGTGGGGATGATGAAATCAGCCTCAAGAGCTTTAAATTGACGAGGTCTTTTGGGAGGATTAGCGATGTTCTCGACATTCTGCGAATAATAACTTGGATAAGAAATAGAGGCAACAATATTGTTATTAAGAAATAGGATGTGTTTCTTACCACCTTATCATTCGCAGAACTCCTCTTCTTTTTATCAGTTGGCCTTTTGCGAGCATTAGGGTTTTGAATTGAGGATTGGGTGTTAGGGATAGTTCCACTGAAGAGAAGGCATAATACAGGAGTTTTGAAGGATCAAATAGAGAAGATCGAAGAATATGAGTAAAAATTTACTCAAATAAATATTATATTCAAAAAACATACCTTGATGACTCCATTAGAATAGTAGCAGGAGAATATGAAGAAGAAGAAAAGTTGCAGACGGAAGACAAAATAAACAGAAGAAGAAGATAGAGAAATAAAAGAAGAAAATTAGTTTTGAAGTCTAACTCTAACTTTTATAGGCAAAAGGGAATGACCTATTGAGTAGAGACGTGTCAGTAAAAAGATGAATTTACAACACGTGTAGGCGGTTAAGCTAAATTAACGGAGCAATGTCGAGAAGAAAGTATGGAAAGAAAAGAGGCTGCGAGCACTTTGAAGAATTGAAGATTCTCATATCCTCTCCACTTTGCGAAGAAAACATGAGAAGAGGCAATATGTAGGACCAGAATATCAGTACAATATTTCTTTGCGAGATTAACAACACTTCCCAGCGAGCATCACCGCAAGATCTTCAAATACACTTTGTGAGTGTCACAAAATCAGTCAAAAGAGTGACGTAATAGCTGACGATTGAAGAAAGCATGAGAAAAGCATGTTTGTCCCGCGATGGATATAAAGCTTGCGAGAATGAACATTGTAACTATCGCGGTACAATCGCAGAACCAACCCGAAATAAGAGGAAAACTTAGCTGTCATCCACTATATAACTACCCTATAAATATAGACCCAATATGTCCAGAAGAGGATGATGTACTTTTGAGAGTTAAGAAAGTCTTGAGGAGAGAGAAACTTCAAGAGAATAGTTATAATCTTGAATTCTTCCATTTCTGTAAACATTTCTGAGAACAAAATAATAAAGTGTCGTTTTTAATCTTCAATTGTGAGTTGAATATAGCAAGATCATAAAAAGGGTGTAGTGTGGGATTTCCTACAACTACACTTTAAAAGCCAAGTATAGTAAGCTTTCAGACGATAAGGACCGCATCATTAAACAAGGTGCTCAAGTTTTAGCAGATTTTCATAAGACTCTTCTCAATGTTCAAATTGTAAGAGATAAACTTATCTGCGAGAATAGAGCTATTGTTGAAATAGAAAACCAAGATCGCTCCCTCCTTCTCATTAGTAACGATGATGAGTTTTCTTGGGCTGCAAAGGTTCTTGATAATGCCAGAAATAACTTAGGTGTAGATATTAGCCTTCAAGCTGATCATTCTGCCTTAATTAAAGATATGATCGCTGAAAGAGAAGGTTGTTACTCTTGTTTTTCCTCTAATCCATTTTATAACTAAATCTCCACTATTTTATTAATTTGTTGTCATCTATTCGCAGCATCTGAAAAGAATCTTCGCCAAAGGATTGGAGAACTGGAAGAAGAAAAAGTTCAACTCGCAGAACTTCTGTCTTCTCGCAACGAGAAATGCTCTAAATTCAAAAAGCAACTTCAGATTACGCTGGCGAATTTTAGCAATACTCTTGTTGGTGTTCGCAATGATTCTATTAAAATGGTTTGTGATGATCATAAAATTCCCCATTCTACATATCCTTATCTCGCGAAAGAAATCCCAAAGAATGTCCCTAACCTCATCATCTCTGATAGCGAAGCTGAAGAATATGAAGAAGATGAAGAGCATAATGAAGATGAAGATGAAGGGGGGAACTCTGGCGAAGATGATGAAGAACCTAAATAGATTTATCTTTTCTTGAAATATCTTTGTAATATTTGTACATTTATCTTTTTCTCCTTATAACATATTGCTCTGCGAATTTCTCCAACTTCTCAAGTTCCTTGATATATAGATTATTTTTGTTTCTATCTGCATACATTAGAAAACAATTCCTTTTTTCAATATGGTTAATCAATATGCTTATTAATTTTTAACTATCTGCGTAAATCTGTCATATAAAGATGAATAATAATTCTATCTGCATAAATCTGTCATATAAAGATGAATAATAATTCTATCATTCAATTTATTCCCATAATGTAGGATCAGAATATCGCCACAACAATACTCCTGCGAGATTTACAGCGACAGTTCTGCGAGCTCTTCAATAACACAATGTGAGTGTCACAAAATGATTGAAAGAATGACGTAACAGATGACGATAGCTGAAACATGAGAAGAGTGTGACCATTCTGCGAGGGTTACATCGTCTGCAATAGTTAGCATTATCAATGTTGCGATAAGATCGCGAGTCAGATCCGAAATTAAAGGACAGTTTAGCTGTCATCCATTATGTAATTATACTATATAAAGAGATCCAGTAGGTTCAGAAGAGGATGATGAATTTTGGAGTGAGGAGAGAGTTTTGAAGAGAGAGAAAATTCTTGTGAGCGGTTGTATTCTTGATTTCTTCCATTTCTTGTATCATTTCTGAGAACTAATCAATAAAGTGTTGTTCTTAATCTTCAAATATGTGTTGATAATTGTAGATTCTGGTAAGGGGTATAGTGTAGGTTTTCCTGCAACTACATTTTGGCGCCCGAAACAGGGATGAATTGATGATTTTTTGAAGAAAAAGATAAAATATGACATCTTGATTCGAAGGAATTTGGAACAATTAGTGAAAGATCTTACGCAATATCCAACAGTTTACTAGGATTAATGGCTAGAAGAAGAAGAAGAAATACATCAGAACCACCAACAACCGTAAGGAGGAGTAAAAGACTTGCAGGTGGAGAAACAGATGAAATAGGAAAATCTTCAAGAGTAGGAACAAGAAGAAATAGAATAAGGAATGATGGAGAAAATCAGGTTCGACAGCCAAATTAGCAAACCCCAATGCATGATAGAGTTGTGGATTGTGATAGAGTAAGCGTGCATACTTGGCGATCAGATTCAATAGAAGAACCAGAAGATCGACAATTAAGAGATGAAAGATGAGAAGGAAGAAACCAAGAAGTAAATGGAGGATTAATACACGGAGATGATGAAAATGAAACAGTAGAGGTTTTAAGACAAAGAATACAAGAGGAAATGAGATTAGAGGCGGAAGAACGTGCAAATTTGGCAAGGCAAAACCATGAATTGAGAATGGAAAACATGAGATTACAAAATAGAAGATCAAGAAGCACAACAAGATCAAAATCTAGAACAATCAGAAGTGAGATAAGAAGAAGATCACCTATAACAAATATTGAAAAAGAAAATCATGATCCAAATGGAGGACGTCGCGAAAGGAGAGAAATAAGGGAAGATCGTTACATACCACAAGGTGAAATTCAACAAAATAAACAAAACAACAGAAGGCAGGAGAATGGACAGCGTCATGCACGAAATAACCAAGATGGCGAAGAAGATCAAGAGGAAGGAAGGAGGATATTGCATGGAAGAGAAACTCTAAGAAATCAGCAAATAATTGAAAGAGAAATCAAGAGACATTATGCTAAACAAGCACGCTTAGCTTGCGAAAGGAAAATATTGAGAGCAGAGGTAAATGAGCAAGAATTCCAAGAGGCAATTTTCCAAAATAATCATGACAATCGAGAAAGAAGACGTGAACAGAACCGCAATAATGGTAATATTAACGAAGAATATGATATGGTGCAAAGAAGAGAAGAATAAAATCGCAGAAGAGAAAATGAGAGATATAATGGTGTGCGTATTCGCGAAAGAAATATAAGCAAAGATATCAGAGAAACACAAGAAGAAAATAATGGAGAAGAAAATCCAAATCTCGCAACGCAAGATAGGCAAGAACGCAGGAGAAGAGAATCTGCACTGAAAAGACCAATGGAGCAAAATTCAGTTGGGAATGAACAAGTTTTAAGAGAATTAGCAGAAATGAGGGGAATGTTAAATGATAGAAGAAAAGGAGGCAGAAGACAACTTGATGAGGCGATTGAAGAAGCTGCGAAAAATCCATTCACTCAAGAAGTACAATTAGGAGGAATACCCCCAAAATGCAACTTGCCAGCGTTAACTAGTATTTTTGATGGATCTACATGCGCCATTCAACACATCAAAGCTTATGTGAGGTGTATGCTACAATGGGAGAACCATGATGTTGTGTTATGCAAATACTTTGCATCAAGCTTAACTGGCGTGGCGCTAAAGTGGTTTGAAGGTTTACCCAAGAATACTATAACTTATTTCACTCATGTACAAACCACATTTTTAGGGGCATACATAAGTAACAATTCTGCGCGTCCAGGATTGAAGATGTGGGTTGGCGAGAGTCTGAAGCACTTAACATTAAGGTGGAAAACAATGTGCAGCGAAATGGATGGTAGAGTGGATGAGAGATACCTCATTTTAATGCTATGTTCGCAACCAATCTACTATATGTTCAAGTTTTCAGAGTCAAAAATACCATCACAATGACTGAGCTGCGAGAACTACAAGAAGAATACATTACTTTAGAGGAGAAACAAAATGAGATGAAATCATATCCATTCGCAAACACCACCTCAATAGCGGCAAATGGAAGTTTACTTCCTAAAATGATTAATAATGTGGCGAGAACCTCGCAACCACAACAAGATAAAGTGGTGATTGACAACAAGCAGAAGTTAGTAGTCGTGGGAAGTCGAGATCAAGAGTAGTATGAAAGGGAAAGAAATTAATACAATCGCGGTGGAAATAATAAAATTTAAAGTCTTGATCAGCCGCAAGAGACTTATGGCGGTCAGAAGCAAAATAATTTTAGAGGGCAAGGGAGTCAGAGGATAATATGGGAAGAAATTAAGATTCCACATCTAAATACTAGCATATAAAAAATTTGGGAGGCTATCATTTTGATGGAAAATATACCATCACCCTGGAATATGGGAAAAGAGCCATATACAAATAATCGAAATCAAGAATTGTGTCCTTACCATCATTTTCATGGTCACTCAATAAACGATTGCAGGAATGTAAAAAGAATAATTTTGAGGATGATTGATCAGGGAAAGTTAAATCATTTTCTAATAGGACATCCGCAATCTCAGCAGTTACCACCCGCACTAGATATTCGCAGAGTGAATACTGTAAAAGGATCATAAATATTTGTGATAGAGGTTGGAACCAAGGAAAAGAATTTGTTCTGTAATTCCATCATACATTCATACAAGACTATTGAGGATTTCCATGACAACGTTCTAAGTAGAGTCTTCGCGAGAGACATGGATGGAAGAGAGATAATGAATATTGCGAGAGTCTCGCCATTAGAGGAGTGGCAAAATTAAACTATTTCTTTCACAGCACAAGAAGTACCAGAGCCTGGCGAGATGCAGGACAACCCACTCGTGGTCAGATTAAAAATAAATCCAAAACAAATAGAATAAAAAGATGAAGAAAATGAGGATGAAGATTCTTGGGCCATTAATAGAGTTTTGATTGACACGGGAAGTTCAGTAGATATCTTATTTTATCATACTTGTAGGACCAGAATATCGCTACAACGATATTCCCGCGAATAAACAACACTTCTGCGAGAATACCGCGAGCTCTTCAACAACACTTTGCGAGTGTCACATAGTAGATTAAATAATGACGTAATAGCTGATGATTGAAGAAGCACAAGAAGAGCGTGTTTGTCCTGTGATGGTTACAGTGCTTGCGATAGTTGACATTGTAACTTTCACGATAAGATCACAGAGTAGATCCGAAATGAAAGGAAAACTTAGCTGTCATCCACTATGTAATTTCCTATATAAAGGGTTCCTATAGATTCAGGGGAGGGGGATGTATTTTCGAGAGTTGAGAAAGTCTTGAGGAGAGAGAAACTTTGAGAGAATAGTTGTATTCTTGATTTTTTTCCACTTCTGTAAACATTTCTGATAATTAAATGATAAAGAGTCGTTTTTAATCTTTAAGTATGAGTTGATTATTATGAAATCTTAACAAGGGTGTAGTGTAGGATTTCCTGCAACTACATTTTGGCGCTAGAAATAGGGATTGAATTAACAAAAATCATAAAAAAGGCGAAGTAGAAGTTGAGAGTTACTCAAAATCAAGAAGATAATTAAGCAAATCGGTGAAATAGTTGAAGGAAAAATGATTAGAACAAAAGAGAATTGTAGGAAATTAGAGTGTGATATGGTAACGAGAGCAATGATTGATAAATTCCATGAAAACATTAAGGGGAAGATACATAAACGGTATTTTGAAGGAAGGAAAATTATGACGGTGGAGAAAATATCATCATTAAAGGATTGGGAAAAGTAGGAGATCACGTTTACAACAGCAGAAATACCAGAAGAAAATTTAAATCACACATCTCCTTTGATAATCAAGGTATCCACAATACCAATGGGAAAAGGAAAATCAACAAAATCTGCGGAAGAGTGGGCCATAAATAGAATTTTGGTGGACGCGGGAAGTTCTGTGGATATAATATTTTATCATGCTTTTAAGAAAATGGGATACAAATATGAAGAAATGTCCTGTCCAACATATCATATTCATGGATTTGGAAAATCTTCAACAAAACCAAAAGGCAAAATAGTGGTACGAATTCCGCTAGGAGAAATTAAAACACAAGTAACATTATGTGTGGTAGACGTGGAATCACCGTACAACATGATATTGGGAAGACCATGGATACACGCAATCAAGGCCGTAACATCAACATTGCATCAATGCATCAAATTCCCTATGCCCAATGGAGTTGGAAAAATTAGAGGAGACACATATCTTGCGAAGATGTGCTATCAAATTGAAGTAAGAAATTATGAAGAACGTCCAAAGCTGCGAAAAGCTCGCAAAAAAGTGGCTAGAGAAACAAAGAAAGAAGAAGAATTTAAAATTTATTTGATAAGAGCAAAAGAAGGAAAAGGAATACCCAGTGAAATCTCTCAATAAGGAGATGAACCTGCGAGAACAATGAAGACACCAACACCAATGGGAGAACCTGAGGCCAGTTACATCGCAGCAGAACCAACCAAGGAAATAAATGTTGGGAGTGAAGAAGAACCTAAGTTGCTGAAAATTGGAACTAAAATGGATACAGATGAAGAAGAGAGAACCATAAATCTTTTTTGAGAGTATAAAGACATCTTTGCATGGAACATGGATGAGATGCCATGCATATATCCATCAGTAGCGTGTCATAAACTAGAAATTAATAAAGATGCAAGACCATTTAAACAAAGAATAAGGAAGATTTCAACAACATATCATTCCCAAATAGAAGAATAATTACAGAAAATGCTTGACGCATGAATTATAAGGCAAGAAAAATATCCAGAACGGATTGCAAATATGGTGGTGGTCCCAAAGAAGAACTAGGGAATAAGAATTTGCATAGATTTTACTGATTTAAACAAATCTTGTCCTAAAGATAGTTTTCCATTTCCAGATATTCCACAAATAGTTGAGTCAGCAGTGGGAAATGCTAGAATATCTTCATTAGATGGATATAAAGGATATAATCAAATTCCCCTCGCTGAAGAAGATCAAGAACACACCGCATTTTTTGCTCCAAGAGGGTTATACTGTTATACAAAGATGCCATTTGGTTTGCGAAATGCTGGTGCAACATATCAAAGAATGGTGGAGAAGGTGTTTGCGAAGTGGATACACAAAACATTTGAGGTATATGTGGATGATATGTTGATCAAAAGTAAAGAAACTAAAGACCATGTACAAGATTTGAAGGAGATTTTCGATCAAATGCGACATTTTAACATCAAAGTGAACCCTGACAAATGTACTTTTGGAGTAACTTCAGGAAAAAATTTGGGGTATATTGTGTCAAAAGAAGGAATACAAGTTGATCCAGAAAAGGTACAAGCAATTCGTGACATGCCAACGCCTGCAATAGTAAAAGATGTGCAAAAATTAAATGGACTCTTAGCCTCGCTAGGAAGATTCATCTCGCGATCCTCAGACAAGTGCAAACATTTTTTCGATATACTCAAGAAGGGAACAAAATTCATGTGTACGGATGAATGTGAAAAGGATTTTCAAGGAATTAAAGAAAATTTAATGAACATAACTATCTTACAGAAAGCAGATCCAGGAGAAGAGCTATTGATTTATCTCGCAACAACCGCGCACGCGCTAAGTGCAGTATTGCTGCGAGTAGATGCAGGGGTAGAAAAACTAATTTATTATATCAGCAAGACATTTAATTCTGCAGAGAGAAATTATTCAAAGATTGAGAAGTTAATTCTAGCATTGGTTCATGCAACTTTTAAACTTCGCATATAATTTCAAGCACATAAGGTAAAAGTATTAACAAGAGTGTCAATTGAGTCAGTAATGAAGAATTCAAAAAGATCAGGCAGTGTTGAAAGATGGAATGCACAAGTAGGGCACTTTGATATTAAATATGTAATTTTATCTTCGCCAAAGTCACAAGTTATAGCATATTTCTTAGCTGAATTTCCTTTAGAAGATGACGAAGCAGTGGAAGAAATGATGGATATAGAAGAAGAACATGGAGACCCAAGATAACTATTAACAGAACCCAACATGTGGGAGATATTAGTGGATGGATCATCAAACACAGAAGGTAATGGAGTTGGGGTTGTTTTTATCTCGCCAGAAGGAGAAAAAATGGCTTTTTCATTTAGATTGGAGTTTGCATCTACTAATAATGAGACAGAATATGAAGCTGTGATTCATGCTCTAAAATTTGCAATAGAAATGAAGTTAGAAAATGCAAGAATTACTAGCGATTCACAATTGGTTATTCGCTAGATAAAAGGAGAATACACAAAAAATGAACCATCCTTGAAGAAATACAAAAAAACTTGTTGAAGAATTGTCTGCAAGAATTCCAAAAATAAAATGAAGAAATATATCAAGAAAGGACAATAGGCTCGCAGATGCTTTTGCTTTTATATCAAGTATGATGACAAATCCAGCCACGAGATGCATAAAAATTCAAACACTTTTGTTACCTTCGATAAACTAGGAGGAAGAAGATACAGATGTGATGATGGTAGAAGCTGGCGAGGAAGAGCCAAAAAGCAATATTATAGATTGGCGAGAAGATCTACATGCGTACTTGGCGAGAGGAGAAACTCCAAGAAATAGATTAGAAGCACTTAAATTAAAAAGTAGGGCAACCAATTATGAGCTAAGAGATGGAGTATTATATCGCAAATCTTTTAATGGACCATCGCTAAGATGCTTAACGAGGGAAGAAGGACAAAAGGTGTTAAAAATGCTGCATAGCGGCGATGCTGGTAATCACAGTGGGGGAAGATCTTTGGCATATAGAACAAAATTGCAAGGCTATTATGGCCATATATGCATGAAGATGCAAAGCAACTCTCAAGGCGTTGTGAAGACTGTCAGCGATATGGAAAAAGGATACATGCACCAGGAGAACCATTATCATCTTCCACAAGTGTATGGCTTTTTGGGAAGTGGGGTTTAGATATTGTGGGACCATTTGTACCTGGTTCATGGCAAAGAAGATATTTAATTGTCGCTAAAGATTATTTCACAAAATGGGGAGAAGTGAAGGCAGTACAACATATTCGCGATAAAGACATCTTCACATTCATATTTGAAAATATAATTTATAGATTTGGAATTCCAGCACAGTTGGTATCTGATAATGGAAAACAGTTTGAAGGGCAGAATATAGAATTACTACTTAACGCATTTAAGATAAAATGTGGAATATCTACTCCTTTATAACCACAAGAAAATGGTCAGGCTGAGGCAACTAATAAGACAATCGCAGAAATCTTAAAAAAGAAGCTAGAGGGATACCACAGGGCATGGTGCGAGCAGGTGCATAACTCAATATGGGCTTACAATACAACTAGACGAGAAGCTACTGGAATGTCACCTTTTTGTTTGACATATGGGGTTGAAGCTGTGTTACCAACAGAAGTCGATATTCCTACAACAAAAAGAGAGTTTTGGGAGAAGAATCTTAATACTAGTATGATTCTAAGAGAACTTGATGAAGTAGAAGAGAATAGAGAAAAAGCATTACAACATATGGAAAATTACCAGCGAAGGTTGGCTCGCGAATATAACAAACGAGTTAAGAAACGTGAATTTCAACCATGCGATTTGGTTTTGCGAGAAACACAGGAGTACCAGCGATAGCGTGGTGGAAAGTTGGCGAGAAATGGGATGGACCATATATCATTAATGAGATAGTTGGAACAGGGGCATATAGGTTGGTAGACCCAGAGGGCAGTGATGTTGGTCAAAGACTTGGTAGGCCATGGAATAGATTATATTTAAAAAGATATTATCAGTAACAAATTTTTAATGAAACAAAGAAGAAATGGGAAAACAAATTATTACAGCTGAGAGTTTATTCGCAAGATTATTCAAGATTACATAAAGAATGAGAGATTGCGATATACACAAAAGAAACAAAGAACGGGACTAACCTTTATGGCGTACACCCTAGTTCGTGAATGCAATTTCGCAAGAGGAAAATGTAAGACCTAAAGTACGTCATATTAGGGGATATCTCTTTGCATGACTCAGGGATAAGGTTATACTGCTGCTGGAACCTGAGTCATGAATATGTTGGGGTTAAAGAAAACCTATCCGGGAGAGGTACCTTGGATTTCCAACTATATAAGGTTAAACCCTGGTTGGACGACCGAGGGACTCTTCTAAGGAGTGCAGAGTATGACCAATGCGCCGAGGTACACAGTTGAGCCAAGGATGCCCGGGACGGACGAACCTACCCTGGCCATTCTTGGTAAGTCTTGGATATGATGCACTCGGCCTGAAGAAAACCCCACTTAGGGTGCAGTCTTGTAACTATAAGCCATATAGGCATAAAGGACAAGAGGCTGCGAAAACAACTGGTTGTTGGTAAATCCGTATGGGAGGAGCTAGTCTTGTATGGCCGATGTGCCCTCCTTGAAGGGGCAACCAGGGGGAAGATAAGGGAGGCACCCTCCATTAGGGAGATGATAAGTGTCTAAAGACGGCAATGTCATGGGGATTTATGATCGCAAGAACATTTAGGCTTGTCATATTGTCGCGTGAAAAAAATTATACTGAGGAAACAAGCCATAAGATAAAACAAGATAAGATGAGATCAATGGGTTTTTACATGAAAATGTAAAGACGTCCTGCGATTTCATCGCAAGACGGCAATGTCATAAGGCCTAGTACTCGCAAGGGAATTTAGTCTTGTCATATTGTCGCAAAGAAATGAACAAAATATGGATAAGGAAAGATCAATGGGTTTATACATGTAAATGTTAAAACTTCTTGCGATTTTGCCGCAGATACAAAAATTGGAAAAATAAGACCTTTAACTAGGAAGGAAAAATAAGACCAACAGAACAATTTTAAATATTAACTATTTTCTTTTGAGAATGCAGGAAAGATTTGTTCATCGCATGAAAGTCTATGAAAAACAAGATTCCTTCAAAAAAAATTCAGAAAACGTTATTCAGAATCACACAACAGGATTATTAGAAGAAAACATCCCAGTAATATTCGTCATATCACAGATTTATTCATAATTTCGTAAGGAATATAACAACACAGCTCGCAAAAAAGAAGATAAGGGAAGTAACTAATCACTTCAATAAATATAATGAGGGGCAAGTAAGGGAGCTAATAAACAGAATATCATTATCTTCCTTGAGAATATTCAAAGTAATAGAAATAAAGTTAGGGTTCCAAAGGTGCATAAAGATACACTGCTCGTAAGAAAAGGGAATAAAAAGAAAATAAAATAAAATTCAAGCTTCAGTGTTGGTCTCGCCATATTCATTCTCTTTGTTAGTGTCATCAGCTTCACCAACATTCTTTTCATTACAATTAATTTGAGATTCTTCTTCTACTGGGTCTTCTTGAGGAATATTTTCTTCTCCACTTGCATATTCTAGGTCCTTATCCATAGGAAGAGGAACTTCATCATCATATACTTCTAGAGGAGGAACAGATACAGGGGGAAGAGCCTGAGATATTAGAATATCATTCACAAGGACTTCAGCGCTAAGATGAACCTTGCGAAGGAAACCCTTATCGCGATTTCTAATCTCCAAGTTCTTAAAATACTCAAGATAGTCATATCTTCTCTCTGCTCGATCGCGAGATTTAACATAACGAGAAAGGAGAGATCCATTTTATTTTCGATCTTTAGCCAATTTATCAGCCAGATCAGAAATGGTGGAATGAAGGATTTTTCCAGATTCTGCGAGAAACAAAAATGACAAGAAAATATTCAGATGAAAATCTCGCAAGAAGTATAGTGGAGAAATTAAATTAAAAAATTAACAGTCAAGATAGTCAAAATGACTACCTTCTTTTTGAGAAGTTAAGTTTTGAATTAAAGATAAGCAACAATTCTCCCATTGATTCATGGCATCATCAAAATTGTCCCCAACTATACCCTTCAGACGAGATTTTATATTTTCTTCTTTAGAGAGGAGATACGAGTTTTCCTTTGTTAATAAAGAATAAGATTATTCTAATTGGGAGTATTGATCTTGAAGCTTTCTGGCCTTTAAACTAAGAGTTAACCTACCCTTGATAAGCTTATCCTTCTCAGCGACAGATGATTCAGTTACTCTCCTGAGTTCATGATAGGTGTGATAAACACCTAATTTTATATCTAGTATTTATGCTTTCTTTGCGAGTTTTAGTGTGAATTATGTATCTTATGCTTAATTTTGAGTGTATTAGGTGCTTTGGAGTCGTTTGGAGCAAAAGAAGGAGAAATTAGCCATTAGGAGCTACAAAGTGCTAAAAGGAGCAAACAAGTAAAGTGTTATTGATGAAGAAGGGCCAAAGACCAATTTTAACTCATTTCAATCAAGGAATTCTTATCACCATATCGAAGAGAATTCAAACGCGAAAAGAACGCAAAAAGAATGAGGTCATTCCGAGTTCGTATGAAGAAGTTATGAGCAAAATGGTGAAACCAATTTGGATTAGGTTTTCTGTTGGGCCTTATTGGGCCTGCGCGAAAAGAGAAATGAGAGATGCGTTTTGGGCTTGCTATGGACGTGAAAATTAGGGTTTTTGGTGGATTTTGAGGAGGTTAAGTATCCTAATTGGATAAGGATATCATATCTCATCTTCTTTTGAGCTAGAGTTTTTATTATTGATTATGGAATAGTTGGATTTCTCGCTACGATTAGGATACTCTAGCTCATGTTCATGGAGTTCATAACAAGGAGAAAGTTCATGGAGTTCATAACAAGAAGAAAGAGAAATCCTATCATGTTTCTAAACCCTAGAACAAAAGAAGATGAGATATGATATCCTTATCCAATTAGGATACTTAACCTCCTCAAAATCCACCAAAAACCCTAATTTTCACGTCCATAGCAAGCCCAAAACGCATCTCTCATTTCTCTTTTCGCGCAGGCCCAATAAGGCCCAACAGAAAACCTAATCCAAATTGGTTTCACCATTTTGCTCATAACTTCTTCATACGAACTCGGAATGACCTCATTCTTTTTGCGTTCTTTTCGCGTTTGAATTCTCTTCGAGATGGTGATAAGAATTCCTTGATTGAAATGAGTTAAAATTGGTCTTTGGCCCTTCTTCATCAATAACACTTTACTTGTTTGCTCCTTTTAGCACTTTGTAGCTCCTAATGGCTAATTTCTCCTTCTTTTGCTCCAAACGACTCCAAAGCACCTAATACAATCAAAAGTAAGCATATGATACATAATTCACACTAAAACTCGCAAAGAAAGCATAAATACTAGATATAAAATTAGGTGTTTATCACACCTATCAAATTCCCCCACACTTAGACTTTGCTAGTCCTCGAGCAAATCAAACAAAACTAAAATACAACAACTCCATGACGTCGAGGCTACGGTTAATTTTAGCATAAATAACAAGCCTTTAAACCCTTAGGTGTCCCTAGTGGACGAGTTATAGTCTCGTGAAGGTTTACTAGAGATATACCTACAAAACCTATATTTCCAACTCCGTCTATTTGTGACAAATCAATGAACGAATCTAAAATGACTACAGGAGGAGGTACCTTGCAAATTCAATTCATATATTAGTAAATAAACTCTAATTAGATAGTGGAACAAGCCACAATACTCGGAAACTAACAAACCACAATCACAATGAAAAGATTAAGAAGATGGATATAGATGTAGATGTTGGCGAATGTTCACAAGTGATCGATGTTTCCCATATCTGTCTGAAGGTCACTACCAAGATGAACCTATGCCTATTGGATTGAGCTACTGGTATGAATTCTACATCAACTCACTAGCATATACAAGGGAACCAGGAGTGACTTTATTCAACCATTATAATACTTTCTTTTCTTTTCTTATTCTTTTTCACTTATTTCACTTTTTTTCTTTTTTTTTAGACAACATGATTGGATCAAACTGGATCCAAGTGCATGACACGATAGTTCCCTTGGATCCTGCATTCCACGCTTGTTTAGGCGACGGAGACAGGGAGAACACACACATATTGCTTTATCCAAGTGTCTTTTATTCCGTTTGGTCTAATTGGTCGGTCTTTTTTTCTTTCTTTTTTCTTTTCTCTTTTCTTTTTCTTTTTCTAGTAACTCAATCACTCTATTTCATCCTAGCAGTAATAACAACTCGATTTTTAGTGACCCACCAAAGCACATAGAGAACAATAGATAAATATGGAAAAATAAAAATAGAATGCAATATGGTGATATTCCGAGATATGGTAACAACTATCATGTTAATTGTGATTTCTGAGCTATGTTCGTCCCTTTTAGTTAATTAGTTCCTCAACTCCTGCATTCAAAATGGTTCCATCCACTAATGGTGTCATCCTAAAGGCACAAGTTTCTAGATTTCGGAGTTCAAAAAGCACAAATTTTTTCTTGGTTTTTCTATTTTTTTGATTTTTTTTAAAGGCATAAAACAACTAAAACAAACTAAAACAAACTATATAAACATATAAATGCTCCCCCACGCTTAAACTTCACATTATCCTCAATGTGTAAAACCGAAAGTTCTGAATTCTGACGTAACATCATATAAAACGCAAAACTGTGCAAATTGGTAAGGAATTTGGAAAAACTCCATTTCACAAAAGTTGTTCACCTACGTGTTTTATACACAGTGTCAATATTTCACAGTGTTTTGATAAACGGTCTGACAGTTATGGTCTCTGGACTGAACTACGCGCAGTCTGAAATTTTCTGACGAAAAGGTATTCGTCATAATTCTCTTCTAAGATAGATTATGGACTTAATGAAATTAGACAGGGGGATGCAAATATGATATGAAAACAATAAAAAAAATAAACAAACGAAACAAAAATAAAAGCAAAAGCAAAAGGATAAGAGATACAAAACCGGTGGTTTGCCTCCCACTAAGCGCTTGTTTTAAAGTCGACGACCCGACATAGCTTCTTGTAAAATTCATTCCCCATAACCAATAATCTGAAAAGTTGGGGATCCATCCATAGTACTTGTTTTGCAAACAATAGCTCCATACAAATATTAGTAATATAAAACACAAACGAAGCTATTAACCGATAAAAGCTTCCCCCACACTTATTCTTGTCCACACTTGGAAATGCATAAATAATATAAGAGTCGGGTACTTCCACGGTTTCTTGGTCCAAAACCTGCATAGTATGAGAATCTAATGTTTCTAATGGTGGAAATCTAGAAACAAAGTCATCTAATAATGTTCTCGAAGCACATACATTCAAACCAACAAGAGGTAAAGGAGAAGAATTAATATGCAAAGGGTTAGACAAACCTCGCACAATCTCTTGTAGCACGGAATCCTCTTCATCCTTGAAAAATTCAAGTGAACTATTCACCTCTTGTATATCATGGTCCTCTATCAAACCTTGCAACCATTCTTTGTCCGTTTCTGCCTTAACCAAAGTCTCGACATAAACATCATCATTACAATCATTTGCAAGCTCAATTGGGTCTTCCACAATATTGGTCATATCGGTTTCATTCTCAACATACTCCTCGTTGTTTCAAGGCACATACTATATTGCGGATCCAAATTTCACTATGAGGAACTTTTTTAGAACACTCAAAAATGCTTCATCCTCAAGCTCCGCCCTTTGAATAGGCTCTTGATCATTATTAAGATCAATGCTTGAGCAAGCTGCACTAATGTCATCATATTCCTCTTCGTCTTCATCTTGATCCCAAAAAGATTCCATTGTACACTCCTCATTTTTGTCACCATGAATTGTTTCAATCAATGTATCATAATCACCGTCACTTCCATAGTTAACATAAGGTTCTTCGTCGCTGAATTTAATGTTGCTAAACTCTAACTCATCCTTTTGAATAGGTGAATGATCATTATTAAGATCAAGAGTTGAGTTAGCTACACAAATATCAACGAAAGTGCCTAAGGATTGGACTTTTTCAACATTAGCATCAATCAAATATTCATCACGAACCATATGCACATTAGAATTATACATACCTTCCTTACATTGATCAATGCCTCTTCGCAAGTTAGCAATACCTTCACGAAGTTCTTGGAGTTGCTCGTCTCTAGTCTCTTTAGCTTTTTGAAACTCTTGTTGTACAAAGTTGGAAAAATTATCTAACAAATTAGAGACTTGTTGTTCACGAGCATAAGAATCCTCCAATCCTTGTGGTTGTTCACACCCATACCCGCCATAAGGTTGTTGAGGTAAACCATAAGATTCCATGGAATATTGGTCATAACCAATGAATTGGTTTTGATTATACCCCTGGAATTGTTGGAAGTTGTCATGTTGTTGGGGTTGTTGAAAACCGTATCCGTTGTTCCAATATGCTCCATCCATGAGAAATAAGTACCTGAAATACGATTCTCAAAAAAAGGTTAAAACCCAGAAAATAAGAAAAACTAAAAAACAAAACAAAAAAAACAAAAATAAGAAACCAAAAACAAGTGACAACCGTTGCCTACCCGGCAACGACGCCAAAATTTGATCGCTGTCGTATGCGTCAAAAATAATTACACTTTCTCACTACTCAAAATATAAAATATAGCAAGGGCAAGAAATGATCGATCCCACAGAGAGGTCTAGGTTGTCTCGTTGTTTCGGTTTCCTATATAAAATACCGGAAGTTTTCTGATTTTTATATACTAGAATAAAATAAAAGCAAGTAAATAAATAAGCAAACAAATCAAATAGAAAAGATATTGGTTAAGGATTTCGTTTTCATTCACTAACATGCTTTTAACAATAACTAGAATTGATTTTTAATCTCAACTTTTATCAAAAGCCCTAGAATATCTTGATCGCAAGAATATCCCGTTAATCTCCTTTTTTCATCAACAAACACATTAAAAGATGCGAATATGAGTTCTATCTAAAAGAACAACCTAACGTGTAAAAGCACTAATCAAGTTTAATTCCCTAGATGCATTAAGTTCTATGAAATCAGGCCAATCAAAGCAATTGAACGTGGAAAGCGCACTAATTCAATTTAACAAAGGTTACAATTCACATATGATCATAAGAATATATCACTACAAACTATAATCATATTTATGCTACTTGTATTCAAGGAATATCACTTTTACGTATAATAAACCCTAAACTAGCAATAGATGTGATTAGAAGTTCTACCAATTTGCAAATTGACAAAACAATCAATCAATCATAAAATAATATTTTCAGAGAATTGCAAACGATAGATATGAGACAAAACTAATATATTGAATCAAAGAATCATGCTTTGTGAAATCCAACTATTCCATAACCAATAATAAAAACTCTAGCTCATGTTCATGGAGTTCATAACAAGGGGAAAGAGAAACCCTATCATGTTTCTAAACCCTAGAACAAAAGAAGATGAGATATGATATCCTTATCCAATTAGGATACTTAACCTCCTCAAAATCCACACAAAACCCTAATTTTCACGTCCATAGCAAGCCCAAAACGCATCTCTCATTTCTCTTTTCGCGCAGGCCCAATAAGGCCCAACAGAAAACCTAATCCAAATTGGTTTCACCATTTTGCTCATAACTTCTTCATACGAACTCGGAATGACCTCATTCTTTTTGCGTTCTTTTCGCGTTTGAATTCTCTTCGATATGGTGATAAGAATTCCTTGATTGAAATGAGTTAAAATTGGTCTTTGGCCCTTCTTCATCAATAACACTTTACTTGTTTGCTCCTTTTAGCACTTTGTAGCTCCTAATGGCTAATTTCTCCTTCTTTTGCTCCAAACGACTCCAAAGCACCTAATACAATCAAAAGTAAGCATATGATACATAATTCACACTAAAACTCGCAAAGAAAGCATAAATACTAGATATAAAATTAGGTGTTTATCACACCTATCAGTTCATCCTTAAGAGAATGAAGAGATTTCTCTTGATTATCACATATTCTCTGAAGATTACTCAATTGTTGTGAAGAAATTTCCATCAAGCTTGAGAAATTATGCTTTTCTTGAGATAAAGTTCTATTTTCGTCTGATAAAGATCCCGTCGCCAAATTAGCCTTGATTAACAAATATGAGAGGGGAGTAATCTCGCTACTTAATAAATTTTGGCTTTGCGATAATTGATTATTCTCATTAGTAAGATTATCTATTTGATCGATCAAGTACATGTAGAGATTATCTAATCTATTAAACTGGTCCATCCAAGAATCTTTTTCAACACGAGCTTCTTCAGCGATTGACTCAAATTTAAGTCTTTCAATGAATCGATTCTGATTTAAAACTAAATATACAAGCCAAGAATTTAAGAAAGAAGTTTAAGTACAGAGAAGATGAAAACTTGCTAGAACGGAAAGGAAAAAAGACAGAAGCAGGAAAATTATACCTTTCAGCTCGTTATTTTTTCTGCGAAGATTCTCGCAATCAAGTGAAAAATTGTGAAGCTTCTGGTAGATAATATCACATTCTGAAGTTTTGGCTTGAAGATTTCTCTTTAGAGCATCAACTTAATTTTCCAAAGATGTTTGCGAAGCGGTACAGTCAGAACCAAAATATTTGAGCAAAGTCTCGCAGACATTATATTTAAAAGGGTCAATAGAAGATTTCCTATCATCATGTAAAATGTCAGATAAAACTCTAAAAGAAGTATCAACCTCTATTGGTGTTTCTTTAGATGAGGGAAGAGGTGTAGAGGGTGAAGTGGTAATGATGGCGAGTTAGAGATTTGAATTATTTACAATGGTTGCATCATCAGAAGGAGGAGTATTTGGGAAGGTAATAGTCGAAGGTAATAAAGGGCTGGAGGGAATTTCATTGACACCGGCTTTGGAAACTTCATTTGTAAAAAGGTCAGTGGAGAAAGGGATGCTAGCGGCGATGTTCTCGCAAACATAAGAAGGAGGTTCCACTTGCGAAGCTATAGGAATTGCTCTCACATATGTCAATTTGGGAATGATAATATCAACCTCAAGAGTCTTAACCTGGCGAGATCGTTTGCGAGGTCTAGCGATATTCTCGTCGTCCTGCGAGTAATAACTTAGATAAGAAACAGAGGCAACAATATTGTTAAGAATAAATAAAATGTTTCTTACTACCTTATGACTCGCAGGATTCCTTTTCTTCTCAACTAGTTTCTTATGAAGACTAGGGTTTTGGATTACAGATTGGGCGTTAGTTCCACTGAAAAGAAAAACATAGTATGTGAATCATGAAGAATCAAATAGAAAATATTAGCAAAATATGAGTAAACATGATTCAAGTAAGCGAAATGGAATTTAGTAATGTCAGAAAAACACATACCTTGAAGATTCCATTAAAGCAGTAGCAGGTAAATATGAAGAAGAAGAAAAGTTGAAGACGAAAAAATGAAAAAACAAAGGGAAGAAGAAGAAAATTAGTTCTGTAACCAAATTCTACCTTTTATAGGCAAAAGGAGATGACCCGCTGAGTACACACATGTCAGTAAAAAAGAAGAATTTACGACACGTGTAGGCGGTTAAGCTAAATTCTCGGAGTTTTGTCGAGGAGAAAATATGGAAAGAAATGAAGTTGCGAGTGCTATGAAAAGTTGGAGATCCTCATATCTTCTCCACTTTCCGAATAATACATGAGAATAGGAAAGATGTAGGACCAGAATATCTCTACAACGATATTCCCGTGAAATAAACAACACTTCTGCGAGAATACCGCGAGCTCTTCAACAACACTTTGCGAGTTTCACATAGTAGATTAAAGAATGACGTAATAGCTGATGATTGAAGAAGCACAAGAAGAGAGTGTTTGTCCTGCGATGGTTACAGTGCTTGAGAGAGTTGACATTGTAACTGTCGCGATAAGATGGCAGAGTAGATCCGAAATGAAAGGAAAACTTAGCTGTCATCCACTATGTAATTTCCTATATAAAGGGTTCCTATAGATTCAGGGAAGGGGGATGTATTTTTTAGAGTTGAGAAAGTCTTGAGGAGAGAGAAACTTTGAGAGAATAGTTGTATTCTTGATTTTTTTCCACTTCTGTAAACATTTCTGAGAATTAAATGATAAAGAGTCGTTTTTAATCTTTAAGTATGAGTTGATTATTGTGAAATCTTAACAAGGGTGTAGTGTAGGATTTCCTACAACTATAATACTTATAAAACCATGGGTGGAAGATACGAGGATCTGATACCGTCAACCTATAAAATCTATGGTTTCAACGGTACTGCCAACAAACCCAAAGGGAAAATTACTATACGGATTCCGTTAAAGGGACTATTTTCCAAAGTCCAATTTTCTGTGGTTGACATAGAATCACCATATAACGCCTTAATTGGAAGGCCATGGTTACATGGAATTTTAGGTGTAGCGTCAACTTATCACCAGTGCATTAAGTTTCCACATCCCAGCGGTGTTGGAGTTATAAAGGGAGATTGGATTGAGGTAAGGAAATGTTATGAAATTGACATGGAATCTTGCGAAGAAAGAGCTGCGAGGAATAGAAATTGGAAGCATAACATCAAACAGAGGCAAAGAAGTGACAAATTGATGGTTGATACAATAGAACGGAGAGAATAGGGGATATTTCTAAGTCAACACACACTAAAGACAATTGATGGCGAGCATCTCGCAGATGGAGAGAAAATAACAAAACGCAACAAAAGGGAAGAAACAGAAAGTAGTAAGAATATTTCATTTGAATGAAAAAGATGAAATTGAGAAATTATATAAGAGTTGAAATGCAAATAAAGAGAAGACCAAAGAAAAGAAATTTCATCAGAGTTGTAATACTCGCAAGAGAAATATAAGAACGGGATGAACCTTTATGGCGTACACCCTAGTTCGCGAATAAAATTTCGTAAGATGCACATGTAAGACCTAAAGTGCGTCATATAAGGGGGTATCTATTTGCATGGCTCAGGGATAAGGTTATACCTCTGCTGGAACCTGAGTCATGGAGATTGGGGTTATTGAAAACCCATCCAGGAGAGGTTCCTTGGATTTCCAACTATATAAGGTTATACCCTGGTTGGATGACCGAGGGTCTCTCCTAAGGAGTGCAGAGTATGATCAAGGCGCCGAGGTACATGGTTGAGCCAAGAGTGCCCAGGGAGTACGAAACTACCCTGGCCATTCTTGGAAAGTCTTGATTATGATGCACTCGGCCCGAAGAAAACCTCACTTAGGGTGCAGTATTGTAACTATAAGACATATATGCATAAAGGACAAGAGGCTGCGAAAACAACTAGTTGTTGTTAAGACCGTATGGGAGGATCTAGTCTTGTATGGCCGATGTGCCCTCCTTGAAGGGGCAACCAGGGGGAAGATAAGGGCAGCACCATCCATTAGGGAGCTGATAAGTGTCTAAATATGGAAATATCATGGGGCTTTATGATCGCAAGAAAATTTAGGAATGTCATATTGTCGCGTGACAAATATTATACAGAGGCAACAAGCCATGAGAAAAAGTTAAGATGAGATTAATGGGTCTTTACATGAAAGTCTAAAGACGTCCTGCGATTTCATCGCATGACGGCAATTTCATAAGGCTTTGTTCTCGCAAGGGATCTTAGACTTGTCATATTGTCGCAGAGAAATTGAAAAAATGCGGATAAGGCAAGATCAATAGGTCAATACATGTAATTTTAAAGACGTCCTGCGATTTTGTCGTAGAAAAAAATGGCTAAATAAGACCTTTAACTAGGAAGGAAAAATAAGACCACAAGAGATCATAAAATTATACATACATGACCTGCGATATTTAAGCAGAAATTGAGACAAAGTTTATAAATAGATTTTATTCAACATTAATCTGCTCAATCTTTCATATTGCAGATGAATAACAGAGGTAAGTATGGGAATGAACAAAATGATAAGATTATTATGCATCTTTATATAGTTTTGTTTCCTCTTTTTAATCCCCTTGTAATATTTGTACATTTATCTCCTTCTTCTTGTAATGTTACTGCAAGGTTCTTTGATGTATAAATTTCTTTTGCTTTTATCTGTATAAACAATTCTATTTTGCAATATGGTTAATCAACATGATTATTAATTTTTATCCATCTGCTTAAATCTTTCATAGTTAGATCCATCATCATCCTCGCCAGATTTTTCTTCTTCTTTGTATTCACCATCATCTTCGCTGTATCCTTCATCTCCGCCAGATTCTGCAGCTTCACTGTCAGAGATAATAATATTTGGAGGATTCTATCGAACTTCTTCCATGAGGAAAGGATACAAAGAGTGAGGAATGTTGTGATCATCGTAGACCTTCTTGGCAGAATCATTGCGAACACCAACAAGGAGATTACTAAAATTGGTAGCAAAAATCTTTAATTGTGTCTTCAATTTTGAATATTTCTCATTGCGAGCAGCAAGAGTCTTTGCGAGTTGATTCTTATCAGCTTCAAGTTCTCCAATTCTTTCAGTGTATCTCTTCTCAGCTCCTATGAGTATATAACAACAAATTGGAAATTTTGCAAAGATAAGAAAATTAATGACAATAAATTAATAAGGAAGAACAATTAGCAACATTCTCTTTCAGAAATCATGTCTTTAATTAAGGCCGCTTGTTCAACATGAAGACTAACATCTACACCTAAGTTGGTTCTGGCGTTTTCAAGAATCTTCGCAACCCGGGAGAATTCATCATCATTATTAATAAGAAGATGAGAACAGATTTGGTTTTCTCTTTCAACAAGAACCTTTTTCTCGCAGATAAGTCTATCTCTTTCAATTTGGACTTCAAGAAGAGTTTTATGAAAATACTCTAAAGTTTGAGCTCCTTGTCTAGATATACGATCTTTATCATCTGAGAGATCATCGTTCTTTGCCCTTAAAGTTCTAATCTCTTCCTTAGAATTATGGTAAAAGCGTTTGAATTTGTTAGACATGTCTAAACAAGATCTATGGTCAATTTATAAGAGGCGAAGCTTAGACCTGAGTTCATTTATGGAAAGAGAATTAATTCTATAATTGGAGGGATTATTCAAAGAGTTATTGAGAAGCTCTAGAAGAGCATCATCATCTATTGGTTCAGGAAAAGAACGAAGAGTTGAAGCCTCATCAGAGAGACCATAAATGTCTGCGAGAATGGTAAACTAAATAATAAGGAGTAATGAAAAGAAGAAATATGGAAGAAAAGAGGAAAATTCTCATACCTAAGAGTTGCTTATAAGAACTTTCAGGATTGGATACTTTGAGCAGTTGATACGAAAGATCATTCTCTAACTGTTTATTCTTCTTTCCCAGATCAGCAGAGGCAGATTCCAATTTTTTATTTCTCTCATGGAGACTAACAAGTTCAGATTCCATCTGTCCGTTCTTCCCGCGAAGAATACGTGTAACAAACTTGGCGAGACCACAAGATATATATATATATATATATATATAAGGTAAAAAATCTCGAGAAGATAAGTGCAATTAATACAAGGAAGAGACGTGAACGGTTGGAATGCAGTGGTTGAAAGGGACGTGTCAGAAGTTGAATGGATAAAAAAATACGTGTAACAAACTTGGCGAGAGATGTAGATACGTGTCAGAGTGAAAGAACATGAAGAAATAGATAGATGCGTCATTCCAAAAGATTTCAGTTTCTCATGACCTTTTCCCTTCGCAGAAAAGACATGAGAAGAGGCAAGATGTAGGATCATAATATCTCCACAACAATACTCCTGCGAGATTTACATCGACAGTTCTGCGAGCTCTTCAATAACACACTTCGAGTGTCACAAAATGATTGAAAGAATGACGTAACAGATGACGATAGATGAAACATGAGAAGAGTGTGACCATTCTGCGAGGGTTACATCGTTTGCGATAGTTAGCATTATCACTGTTGCGATAAGATCGCGAGTCAGATCCAAAATTAAAGGACATCTTAGCTGTCATCCATTATGTAATTATCATATATAAAGAGATCCAGTAGGTTCAGAAGATGATGATGAATTTTGGAGTGAGGAGAGAGTTTTGAAGAGAGAGAAAATTCTTGTGAGCGGTTGTATTCTTGATTTCTTCCATTTCTTGTATCATTTCTGAGAATTAATCAATAAAGTATTATTCTTAATCTTTAAATATGTGTTGATATTGTAGATTCTGGTAAGGGGTGTAGTGTAGGTTTTCCTGCAACTACACATACTTGCCTCTATTATTCATCTGCAATATGAAAAATTGAGCAGACCAATGTTGAATAAGATCTGTTTGTAATTTGTTGCCTCAGTTTCTGCATAAATAGTGCATGTCATATCTTTATAATTTTATGATCTCTGCGTAAATATCGTAGGTCATATCTGTATAATCTCATGATCTCTTATGGTCTTACTTTGCATTCCTAGTTAAAGGTCTTATTTATCCACGTTACGTCTTTGGCGACAAAATCGCAGGACGTCCTTACACTTGCATGTAAAAACCCATTGATCTTTCCTTATCCATGATTTGTCAATTTCTCTGCGACAATATGATAGGCCTAAGTTTTATTGCGAAAAAAAAGCCCCATGACATTACCGTCTTGCGATGAAACCGCAGGACGTCTTTACATTTTCATGTAAAAAACCATTGGTCTCATCTTATCTTTTTTCTTATGGCTTTTTGCCTATGTATAGTTGTATTCTTAAGACAATTATCATCTCCCTAACGGAGGGTGCCGCCCTTATCTCCCCCCTGGTTGCCCCTTCAAGGAGGCGTACATCGGCCATACAAGACTAGCTCCTCCCATCCGATCTTAACAACAACCAGTTGTTTTCGCAACCTCTTATCCTTTATGCCTATATGGCTTATAGTTACGAGACTGCACCCTAAGTGGGGTTTTCTTCACGCCGAGTGCATCATAGCCAAGACTTGCCAAGAATGGCCAGTGTAGTAGAAGGATTTCCCACACTACACCCCTATTAAGATCCTATAAAAATCTAAGTGAAACTAGTTGAAGATTAAAGAATTAAACGACACTTTTATTATTTAGATCTCAGAAATGTTTACAGAAAATATTCAAACTCAGAATTACAATTTTCTTTTCTGGAGTTTCTCTCTCCTCAAGATTTTCTCAACTCTAAAAAATACATCATCATCTTCTGGACTTACCTGATCTCCTTATATAGGAAATTACATAATGGAAGACAGCTAAGCTTTCCCCTTCTTTCGGATCTATTCTGCGATCTCATCGTGGCAGTTACATTGTTTATTTTCGCCATCTTTCGTAATCCTCGTGAAACAACATTCTTTTATCATGCTTCTTCAATTGTCAACTATCTTGATACTTTCTCATGTTGCTCACCAAATTTCGTTGGAGAATTCTCACGACACTCTCGTGAAAGATGTCATTCTTGTAGTGGGAGTATTCAACCTTCTCGTGGAAATGTCGTTCTTATCACGAGAATATTGTTGTGGCGATACTCTGGTACTACATCTTGCCTCTTCTCATGTCTTTTCTGTGAATAAGAAACGATCATGAGAATCCTTAACTATCGCAAGAATATCTGAACTTTTTTCTCCGGCAATATTCCGCTAATTCAGCTTTCCTTGTTAACACGTGTTGTAAATCTGTCTTTTTGTATTGACACGTCTCACATAATTTACTCCCTTCTTTGCCTATAAAAGGAAGAGTCGAATTTCATTTCTAGTTTTCTTCTCTTAACTCTCTTTCTTCTTTACTTAGTTTCTTTGCTTTTTGTTCTGCAACTTTTTCTCCTTCTCATTCTTCTGCTCTCGTATTAATGGAGTCCTCGAGGTATATTTTTGATCATGGTATTTTCTTAGATCAAACTTTTTATTTATATTCTTCGATCTTCTCTTACTTAATTCTTTATAACCCCATATTATGTATTCTTCAATGGAGTCATCTATTTCCCAATCCTCGACTCAAAAACCTATTATTCATAAAAGGCCGACTGGAAAAAGGAAAGAAAATTCTGCGAGCAATAAGGTAGTAAGAAACACATTCTATTTCTTAATAACAATATTGTTGCCTCTGTTTCTTATCTAGATTATTGTTTGCAGAATGATGAGGGTAATGCTAATCCTCCTAAAAGATCTCGCCAATTAAATAAGACCTTTGGAAGTAATTTCGTCATTCCTCCCTTAATATCTGTGAAAGCTTCACCTACACCTGTGCAATCTGATCTTACTCCTCCTTCTGGCGAGAAGCTCGCTTTCACTACCACTGCCTCTACTGGTCCTTCACCAATTCAAATTGCTGAACCCATCATACCTGAAACTCCCTCTATCCCTTTACTTCCTCCAAATGTTACTTTCCGAAAACTCCTCCTTCTGATGATACAACCATTGCTAATGACTCAAATCATCAACTTGTCCTCACTTCCTCTATTTCACCTTCTACATCCCTTCCTTCATCAAATGAGACCATCGCAGGAATTGATGTTGCTTTCAAAATTTTATCTAACATTCTAAATAATGCTAGAGATTCTTCTACTGATTCTCTCCAAAGCGGAGTTTACGAAACTCTGCTCAAATATTTTGGCTCAAACAATTCTGTTTCACGAGCTTCTCTAGAGAATGAAAATGCTGCTTTGAGAAAAAGTCTTCAAGATAAGACTTCTGAATGTGAAACTCTAAACCACAAGCTCAATAACTCAGAGATGGATCGCGAGAATCTCGCTAGAAAGATTGATGAGCTAAAAAGTAAGCTTCTTTTTGCCTCTGTCCTTTTATCTTTTTATTCTATTTCCATATTATTCGTACTTAATCCTCCCTTTAAATTCTTGGTTTATATATTAGTTTCCAACCAAAATCGTTTCATCGAAAAACTTAAATCTGAAACCATAGCTGATGAAGCTCGCATTGAAAGAGATTCTTGGATGGACCAGCATAGTAGATTAGATAATCTTTATACGTATTCAGTTGATTAAATAAGAAATCTCACAAATGAGAATAATCAATTATTGCAAAATCACAGTTTTCTAAACATCGAGGTTACTCGCCTCTCATATTCGTTATCCAAGACTAATTTGTCTATAAAATCTTTGTCAGACAAGAATAGAACTTTATCTCAAGAGAAACACAAATTATCAAGCTTGTTGGCGATCTCCTCGTAGAAAGTAAATAATCTTCAAGGGATATGTGATGACCAAAAGCAGTCTCTCTACTCTCTTAAAAATAAACTTGACGAAGTAACTGAATCATCTGCCTCTGAAATAGACAAACTTATCAAGGGTAGACTAACTCTTAGTTTGAATGCCAGCAAGCTTCGAGATGAATATTCCCAACTAAAGGAGTCTCATTCCTTATTGTCAAAAGAAAATTCATATTTACGCACCAAAGAAGAGAACATGAAATCTCGTGTAAAAGGCATAGTTGGCGACAAATTTGATGATGCTATGAACCAATGGGAGAACTGCCTCTTTTCATTAATCCAAAAATTAACTTCACAAAAAGAAGGTAGTCAATTATAACTGCCTCACTTGTTGATTTCCCTTGTCACAATTTATGTTATATTTCACTTGTTGATATTCTCACGATATATTTATTTCTATAACCTTTCATTATTTTGTTGCTCGCAGAATCTGAAAAAAGCCTTCATTCTACTGTCACCAATCTTACTAAGGAGCTAGACAAAGTTTGCAAAAAGAAAACAAGACTCTTCTTCTCAACCTTTTAGAAACTCGTGATAAAGCAGAAAGAAGACTTGATTATCTTGAGTATTTCAAGAATATAGAGATCGAAATCGTGACAAAGGTTTCCTTCGCCAAGTTCATCTTAGTCTTTGAAGTTCTTGTGAACGAAATTTTGATCTCCAACTCTCTTTCTCCTGTATCCGTTCTACCTTTGAAAGTTGACGATGATGAAGTCCCTCTTCCTATGGATAAAGATTTAGAATATCCGTCTTCTGAAGGAGATGTTTAAGAAGACGCTGAAGAAGAAGATGATCAAGGAAACGAAGAAAACCCTCTAAAAGAAGGAGAAGATCGTAACAAAAAAAAACTCTGGCTATGATGTTCGCGATGAAAGAAATACTGGTGAAGATAACAATCTTGACAATTCTAAATATGGCGAGACTACCGCTTGAAGCTTGAGTTCTATTTTTAATTTCTTTTTTCTTCTTCTTTCTCGCAAATGATATAACCTTTTTTGAACTATAATATTCTCAAGAAACTTAATGAAATCCTACATATTTATTCCCTTGCTTGCCTCCTCATTAAATTTCTTGAGACTTGTTGAATTCAACTTGTTTCTTGTGATAAAGAAATCTTCCCTTCATGCTTAAAAAAGAAGAATTAATTTTTGAGATTATTCTATTGGTCTTATTTTGCCTTCCTAATTAAAGGTCTTATTTTGTCAATTTTTTCTTTTTGCGAAAAAATCGCAGGACGTCTTTACACTTTCATGTATTGACCCATTGATCTTGCCTTATCTATATTTCTTTATTATATTGCGACAATATGACGAGTCTAAGTTTTCTCGCGAAAACAAAGCCTCGTGACATTGCCGTCTTGCGATGAAATCGCAGGACGTCTTCACATTTGCATGTAAAAACCCCTTGACCTCATCTTAACTTTTTTCTCTTATGGCTTTTTGCCTCTATATAATTTACGCGACAATATGACAGGCCTAAATGATCTTGCGATCTTAGAGCCCCATGACATTGCCGTCTTAAGACACTTATCAGCTCCCTAATGGAGGGTGCCTCCCTTATCTTCCCCCTGGCTTCCCCTTCAAGGAGGGCACATCGGCCATACAAGACTAGCTCCTCCCATCCAGATTTACCAACAACCAGTTGTTCTCGCAACCGCTTGTCCTTTATGCCTATATGGCTTATAGTTACAAGACTGCACCCTAGGTGGGGTTTTCTTCAGGCCAAGTGCATTGTAGCCAAGACTTACCAAAGATGGCCAGGGTAGGTTCGTCCGTCCCGGGCATCCTTGGCTAAACTGTGTACCTCGGCGCCTTGATCATACTCTTTACTTCTTGGAAGAGACTCTCAGTCGTCCAACCAGGGTATAACCTTATAAAGCTGGAAATCCAAGATCTCTCTCCCGGATAGGTTTTCTTTAACCCCTATATCTGTATGACTCAGGTTCCAGTAGCGGTATAATCTTATCCCTGAATCATATAAAGAGATACCCCCTTTATAACGTGCTTGTAGGTCTTACATTTGCCTCTTACGAAATTGTACTTGCGAACTAAGTTGCACGCCATAAAGGTTTGTCCCATTCTCTTAAACTCTGCGAAATTTTATTCGCGTTTCTCGCGATATTGCTCGCGTAATCTTTAAAATAAAAATAGTCACTGATAATAACCTTTAATTATGCCAATATTTCTTACCTTTCAGTATTTTTCACTGATAATACCTTTTCAAAAATAGTCTATTCCATGGTCTATCAAGTCGTTGGCCAACATCTCTTCCTTCAGGATCCATTAATTTGTATGCCCCATTTCCAATTACTTCTTTAATTAAGTAAGGTTCGTCCCATTTTTTCGCCAATTTTCCTCCATTCTCTCGCTGATATCTCGGTGTCTCTCGCAGAACTAAATCACCAATTTGGAATTCTCGTTTTTTGACACGTTTGTTGTATTCGCGAGCTAACCTTCGCTGGTAGTTTTCCATATGTTGTAGAGTCTTCTCCCTTTTTTATTCCAATTTATCTAGTTTATGTAAAATCATACCAGCACTTAAATTCCTTTCCCACGCTTCTCTTTTTGTTGTAGGAATAGTAACTTCTGTTGGTAATACAGCTTCAACCCCATATGTTAAACAAAAGGGTGACATTCCAGTAGCCTATCTTCTAGTAGTGTTGTAGGCCCATATTGCATTATGTACTTGCTCACACCATGATTTGTGATACCCTTCTAATTTCTTTTTCAGAATATCTGCGATTGTTTTATTAGTTGCCTCAGCTTAACCATTTGCTTGTGGGTATAAAGGAGTAGATTTTCCACACTTTATCTTAAATGCATTGAGTAGTAATTCTATGTTCTGTCCTTCAAACTGCTTTCCATTATCAGACATCAACTGTGCTGGTATTCCAAATCTGCAGATGATATTCTCGAATATGAATGTGAAAATATCTTTATCACGAATATGTTGTACTGCTTTTACTTCTCCCCATTTCATGAAATAATCTGTAGCCACAATGAGGTATCTCCTTTGTCCAGAGCCAGGCACAAATGGTCCCACAATATCTAATCCCCATTTTCCGAAGGGCCATACACTTGTTGAGGATGATAGTGGTGCTCCTGGTGCATGTATCTTTTTCCAAATCGCCGACATTCTTCACAACTCCTTGAATGTTGTTTCGCATCTTCATGCATGTAAGGCCAGTAATACCCTTGCATCTTCGTTCTATATGCCAAAGATCTACCTCCGCTATGATTACCAGCATCTCCGCTGTGCAGCATTTTCAACACCTTTTCTCCTTCCTCCCTTGTCAAACATCTTAGCGATGGTCCATTAAAAGATCTGTGATATAACACTTCGTCTCTTAACTCATAATTAGTTGCCCTGCTTCTTAGCTTGTGTGCCTCCAGTCTATTTCTTGGAGTTTCTCCTTTCGCCAAATAAGCAAGAAGTTCCTCTCGCCAATCTTTGTTTCTCTCTTTTGCTTCTATTTCGCCATTTTCTACAATCATCACATCTTTCTCTCCTTCTTCGTCAATTTCGACGGAATTCCCATCCACATCTTCGTCTTCTTTATTTAATCAAGGTAATAAGAGTGTTTGAATTTTTATGCATCTCGCAAGTGGGTTTGTCATCATGCTAGATATGAAGGCAAAAGCGTCCGCAAGCCGGTTATCTTTCCTTGATATGTGCCTCCATTTTATCTTCGGAATTCTCGCAGATAATTCTTCCACGAGTCTCTTGTATTTCTTTAAAGAAGGTTCATTTGTTATATATTCTCCAGTTATTTGACGAATAAACAATTGAGAATCGCTTGTGATTCTATCATTTTCCAACTTTATTTCTATTGCAAATTTCAAAGCGTGGATAACAGCCTCATATTCTGTCTCATTATTAGTGGATGTAAATTCTAACCTAAATGAGAAAGTTGTTTTTTCTCCTCTGGTGAAATAAAAACAACTCCAATCCCATTTCCTTCTCCATTAGATGATCCATCCACTAATATCTCCCATCTATTAGGTTCTGTCAATAATTCTTTTGGATCTCCGTGTTCTTCTTATGCCTCCATCATTTCTTCCACAGCTTCGTCATTTTCCAAAGGAAATTCAGATAAGAAATTTGCGATGACTTGGGAATTTGGCGAAGATAGAATTTCATATTTAATATCGAAATGTCCCACTTGTGCATTCCATCTCTATACTCTTCCTGATCTTTTTGAATTCTTCATTACCGATTCAATTGCCACTTTTTTTAACACCTTGACCTTATGTGCTTGAAAGTAAATGCGAAGCTTGAAAGTTGCATGTACCAATGCTAGGATTAATTTCTCAATTTTTGAATAATTTTTCTCTGCTGAATTGAATGTTTTACTAATATAGTATATTGGTTTCTTTATCCCAAAGATCTACTCATAGAATACCGCACTTAGCGCATATGCCGTTGTCGCGAGATAAATTAATAACTCTTCTCCTGGTTCAGCTTTCTGTAAAATGGTTATATCCATTAAATGATCTTTTATTCCCTGAAAGGCCTTCTCACATTCATCTGTACATCTGAATTTTGTTCCCTTTTTGAGTATATCGAAAAAATGCTTGCATTTATCAGAGGATCGCGAGATGAATCTTCCTAACGAGGCTAACAGCCCATTCAATTTTTGCACATCTTTTACTGTAGCTGGTGTGGGCATATCGCGAATCGCTTGCACTTTTTATGGATCAACTTGTATTCCTTCCTTTGATACAATATACCCCAGAAACTTTCCTGAAGTCACTCCAAAAGTACACTTGTCAGGATTTACTTTGATATTAAATTGCCGCATTTGTTCAAAAATCTCCTTCAAGTCTTGTACATGATATTCAGCTTCCTTGCTCTTGATTAACATATCATCTACATATACCTCCAGTGTTTTGTGGATCCACTTTGCAAATACCTTCTCCACCATTCTTTGGTATGTTGCACCAGCATTTCGTAATCCAAAGGGCATTTTTGTATAACAATATAACCTTCTTGGAGAAAAAATGCAAGATATTCTTGATCTTCTTCAATGAGAGGGATTTGGTTGTATCCTTTATATCCATCTAACGAAGATATTCTTGCATTTCATTCTTGGCTCAACCATTTGAGGAATATCTGGTAGTGGAAAACTATCTTTAGGACAAGCTTTATTTAAATCGGTAAAATCTATGCAAATTCTTATTCCTTTATTCTTCTTTGGGACCACCACCATATTTGCAATCCACTCTGGATACTTTGCTTGCCTTATTATTCCTGCATTAAGCATCTTCTGTAATTCTTATTCTATCTGAGAATGGTCTGTTGTTGCGATTTTTCTTATTCTTTGGCCTTACATTTTTGTTGATTTCTAATTTATGACATGCTACCGATGGATCTATCCCTGGAATTTCATCCATGCTCCACGCGAAAATGTCTTTGTATTCTCGCAAAAGATTTATAGTTCTTTCTTCCTCGTCTATCTCCATTCTAGTCCCAATTTTCAGTATTTTAGGTTCTTCTTCACTCCCAACATTTACTTCTTTTGTTGGTTCAGCTGCAGTGTAATTGGATTCTGGTGCTGGTGTTTTTATGATTCTCGCACGTTCATCTCCTTCTCGCGAAAATTCATTGGGTATTCCTTTTCCCTCTTTTGCTCTTATCATGTAAATTTTAAATTCTTCTTCTTTTCTTGTTTCTCTCATCAATTTTCTGCGAGCTTTTCGCTGCTTAGGACGTTCTTCACAATTTTTTACTTCAATTTGATAGCATGTCTTCGCAAGATCTGTATCTCCTTTAATTTCCCCAATTCCGCTAGGCATAAGGAATTTGATGCGTTGATGTAAGGTTGACGCTACAGCTTTAATTGCGTGTATCCATGGTCTTCCCAATATCATGTTGTATGGTGATTCCATATCCACTACACATAGTGTTACTTGTGTTTCAATTTCTCCAAGTGGTAATCGTACTATTATTTCTCCTCTTGGTTTTGTTATAGATTTTCCGAAACCATGAATATGATATGATGAAATAGACATTTCTTCATCCTTATACCCCATTTTCCTAAAAGCATGATAGAACATTATATCCACAGAACTTCCTGTGTCAACTAGAGTTCTATTTATAGCCCATTTTTCTACAGATTTTATTGACTTTTCCTTCCTTATTGGTATCATGGGTACCGTAATCACCAAAGGAGATGTATGATCTAGATTTTCTTCTAAAACTTTTGTTGCTATAAATGTAATTTCTTGCTTTTCCTAATTCTTTAATAATGGCGTTTTCTCTACCATCATAATTTTTCTCCCTTCAAAATCACGTTTATGTATCCTCCCCTTAATATTTTCATGAAATTTATCGATCATTTCTCTTGACACTAATTCATACTTCAATTTCCTATAATTTTCTTTAATTCTAATCATTTTTCTTCTGAATATTTCACCAATCTTATTCAAAGTGTCCTTGATCTTGAATAATTCCTGTCTTCTTTTTTACCTTTTCTTCGATTTTGCTAATTCAACGATCCCCTTAGTCGGCGCCAAAATGTAGTAGCAGGATTTCCCACACTACACCCCTATTAAGATCCTATAAAAATCTAAGTGAAACTAGTTGAAGATTAAAGAATTAAACGACACTTTTATTATTTAGATCTCAGAAATGTTTACGAAAAAATATTCAAACTCGAATTACAACTTTCTTTTAAAGGTTTCTCTCTCCTAAAGATTTTCTCAACTCTAAAAAATACATCATCATCTTCTGGACTTACCTGATCTCCTTATATAGGAAATTACATAATGGAAGACAGCTAAGCTTTCCCCTTCTTTCGGATCTATTCTGCGATCTCATCGTGGCAGTTACATTGTTTATTTTCGCCATCTTTCGTAATCCTCGTGAAACAACATTCTTTTATCATGCTTCTTCAATTGTCAACTATCTTGATACTTTCTCATGTTGCTCACCAAATTTCGTTAGAGAATTCTCACGACACTCTCGTGAAAGATGTCATTCTTGTAGTGGGAGTATTCAACCTTCTCGTGGAAATGTCGTTCTTATCACGAGAATATCGTTGTGGCGATACTCTGGTACTACAGCCAGGGTAGTTTCGTACGCCCCAGGCACCCATGGCTCCACCGTGTACCTCGGCGCCTTAGTCATACTCTGCACTCCTTATGAGAGATCCTCGGTCATCCAACCAGGGTACAACCTTATATATATAGTTGGAAATCCAAGGTACCTCTCCTGGATAGGTATCTCTTATGGAGATGAACCCCACTTCTCCATGACTCAGGTTCCAGCAGCGGTATAACTTTATCCCTGAGATATGAAAACATATACCCCCTTATATGACGTACTTTAGGTCTTACATTTGCCTCTTGCGAAATTTTATCCGTGAACTAGGGTGTACGCCATAAAGTTTCGTCCCATTCTTATATCTCTTGCGAATATTGCCAGCTCTTGTATAATTTTTTACTTTCATCTTCTTCATTGAATAAAAATAATATTTTTTGTAAATTTTTTCTTCAATGAATCATTCATACATCTCTTGTATTTCTTACTTTAGAAATTTTACCTTTTCTACTTATTATCTTCTGCTTATGCTTTTTTGTTGCGTTTTGCTTCATTTTATCCATCTACGAGACGCTCGCCATCTATTGGTTGCATCTCATACTGATTTCGCAGTATTCCTTCTTCTCGCCGCTCTACTGTATCAACCATCAACTTATCACCTCTTTTCTTTTGTTTGATGTTATGTTTCCAGTTTATGTTCTTCGCAGACCTTTCCTCGCAAGATTCCATATCAATTTCATAGCACTTTTTTCCATCAACCCAGTCTCCCTTTATAACTCCAACACCACAAGGATGAGGAAACTTAATACACCGGTGGAAAGTTGACGCTATACCTAATATCCCATGTAGCCAAGGTCGGCCAATCAAGGAATTGTAAGGTGATTCAACATCAACAACGCAGAATATAATCTTAGAAGATATCCCCTTCAATGGAATTCGTATTGTAATTTCCCCTTTGGGTTTGTTGGCAGTACCGTTAAAAACATAGATCTTATAGGTTGATGGTATCAGATCTTCGTCTCTTCTTCCCATGTTCTTGTAAGTATGATAAAATAAGATATCCACTGAGCTTCCAGAGTCAATTAGAACTCTGTTAATAGCCCAAGAATCTTCAACATCATCATCCTCATTTTCTTCATCTTCTTCTTCCATTTGTTTTGGATTTATTTCTAATCTTACCACCAGTGGGTTGTCATGCACCTCGCCAGGTTCAGGTACTTCTTGCGCAGTGAAAGAAATAGTCTTCTTTTGTCATTCTTCTAATGGCGAAGCTTTCGCAATGTTCATTATCTCTCTTCCATCTGCATCTCTCGCGAAAACTCTACTTAGAACATTGTCATGGAAATCCTCTATAGTTTTGTACGAATGTATGATAGAGTTACAGAACAGATTCTTCGCCTTTTCTCCAACTTCTATTACAAACGTTTCTCTCTCCTTAGTTGTATTTACTCTGCGAATTTCAAGAGATGGAGGCAATTGCTGATGTTGTGGATGTCTTATCAAAAAATGATTTAATTTTCCTTGATCTATCATTTTCAAGATGATTCTTTTTACATTCCTGCATTCATTTGTTAAGTGACCATGAAACTGATGATAAGTGCAAAATTTTGAATTTTGATTATTTGGGTGTGGCTCTTTTCCCATATTCCATGGTACGGGTATGTCTTCCATTAGAATTACAGCCTCCCAAATTTTCTCTATGCTAGCATTTAGAGGTGGCATCTTAATTTCTTCCCATATTATCTTCTGACTTCCTTGCCCTCTATAATGATTTTTCTTCTGACCACCATAAGTCTCTTGTGGCTGATCGAGTCTCTGAATCTTATTATTTCCACCTCTAGTGAAGAAATTTCTTTCTCTTTCGAACTTTTCTTGGTCTCTGCTTCCCATAGCTACTAATTTCTGTGGATTATCACTCATATTCTTTTCTTGCTTCACCTGCGAAGTGCTCGCTACTGTATTTATTAATCTTGGAAGTAAACTTGCGTTTGCTGCAACTGAAATGGTGTTCGCAATGGGATATGATTCCATCTTATTTTGTCTCTCCTCCAATGCAATGTATTCTTCTTGTAATTCTCGCAGCTCCGTCATGGTTATTGTATTTTTGATTCTGAAAATTTGTATGTACAGCAGATTGATTGTGAACATTACATTAATGAAAGATAAAATAAGGTATCTCTCATCCACCCTTCCTGCCATCTCACTGCATATTGTCTTCCATTTTATGGTTAGATATTTCAAACTCTCGCCAATCCCCTGTTTTAACCCAAATACATCTGCAATACCGGGTCGCGAAGAATTGTTGCTTATATATGCTCCCAAAAATGTAGCTTGCAGATGGTCGAAAGAAGTTATAGTGTTTTTAGGTAAACCTTCGAACCATTTTAACGTCTCGCCAGTTAAGCTAAATGCAAAATATTTTCACAATATATCATCATGGTTTTCCCACTGTAGCATACACCTAACATAAGCCTTGACATGTTGAACAACACAAGTAGTCCCATCGAAGATACTAGTTAATGTTGGTAAATTTCATTTTGGGGGTATTCCTCCTAATTGTACTTCTTGAGTGAATGGAGTTCTCGCAGCTTCTTCAATGGCTTCATCAAGATGCCTTCTGCCTCCTTATCTTATGTTATTTAACATTCCCCTCATTTCTGCTAGATTTCTTAAGATTTGTTCATTCCCAGCTGAATTTTGCTCCATTGGTCTTTTCAGTGCAGCTTACCTTCTCTTGCGTTCATGTCTTTCTTGCCTAGAGAGATTTTGTGCATCTTCTTATGCATCTTCATTCTGCCTTATTTTGTAATTTTCCTCTCCACCTCCTTCTTGAATTCTCAGTTGATTACGCCTTCTATTTTCTTCTCTGTGATCTTATTCATTTATCATCGTTTCTCTTCGTTGTCTTTCTATTCTCCTTTGTATTATATCATATTCCTCATTGATATTACCATTATGGAGATTTTGTGTGCATCTCCTTTCTCGATTTTCATGATTATTCTGCTGTATTGCTTCATGAAACTCTTGTTACTCCACTTCCGCTCTCAATCTTTCTCTTTCGCAGGCTAGACGTGCTTCTTCGGCATAATGTCTCTCAATTTCTTCCTCAATTATTCTTCGGTTTCTTTAAATTTCTCGCTCATGTAATATTCTTCTCCCTTCATCACGATTTTCTTCACCATCTTGGTTATTTCCACCCTCTTGATTTCTATTATCACGTCTACCATTCAAATTTTCTCCGCGCGGAATGTAGCGATCATTAATCATCTCTTCTTCTCTATGATGCTGATATTCATTTGGATTTTGCATTTCCTCTCGGATATTTTCTCCAGCATGTCTCACAGGGGAATTTCGCCTTGGTTCTTCTCTAAATGATCTTGAACTTGATCTTGCAGTACTTCTTGATCTCCTATTTTGTAATCTCAAATTCTACATTCTTAACTCGTGATTTTGTCTTGTTAAATTCGCACGTTCTTCCACTTTTAATCTCCTTTCCTCTTGTATTCTTTGTCTTAAATCCTCTACTACTTCATTTTCGCCATCTTCTTGATCTCTTTCTTCTCGTCATTCATTTCTTAATTGTCGATTTTCTGCTTCTTCCATTGAATATGATCGCCAAGTATGCACGCTCACTCTATAATAATCCATAGTTCTATCTTGTATTGGTGTTTACTGATTTGGTTATTGAATTTGATTTTCTCCATTATTCCTTTTTCCGTTGCTCCTTGTTCTCAATCGTGAAGATTCTCCTATTTCATTTGTCTCTTCTCCAGCAATTCTCCTACTCCTCCTTACGGTTGTTGGTTGTTCTAATGTGTTTCTCCTCCTAGCCATCCCTTCAACTTTGAGATATCACTGTAAATCACATAAAAATCTTTTTCAATTTCTTCAAATTCTTACAAATTACTACTTCAATTTCGTTCAATCCATATTTCTAGCGCCATTATGTAGTTGCAGGAATTCCTACACTACACTACACCCCATACAAGAATTCACCATGATCAACACATATTTGAAGATTAAGAACAACACTTTTATTGATTAATTCTCAGAAATGTTACAAGAAATCAAGAATACAATCGCTCACAAGAATTTTCTCTCTCCTCAAGACTTTCTCAACACTCTAAAATTGATCTCCCTTTTCTGAGTCTATTGGCTCTCTTTATATAGGGTAAGTACACAGTGGATGACATCTAAGTTATCCTTTAATTTCGGATCTGGCTCGCGGTGCTCTCGCAGCAGTTGTAATGCTAATTCTCGCAGATGATGTAATCTTCGCAGGATCGTTATGCTCTTCTCGTGTTTCTGCTACCGTCATCCGTTACGTCATTCTTTGAGTTATTCTGCAACACTCGTAGAGTGTTGTTGAGAGGCTCGCAGAAATGTTGTTAATAAACTTTCGCAAGAATATTGTTGTGGAAATATTCTGACCCTACAAATACAACTAGACAGGAAGCTACTGGTATGTCACCTTTTTGTTTGACATATGGGGTTGAAGCTGTGTTACCAACAGAAGTTTCTATTCCTACAACAAAAAGAGAGGCCTGGGAGAAAAATCTTAGTGCTGGTAAATAAACTTGATGAGTTAGAAGAGAAGAGAGAAAAATCTTTACAACATATGGAAAATTATCAGCGAATATTAGCCCGCAAGTATAACAAACGTATCAAAATACGTGAGTTCCAACCGGGTGATTTAGTGTTGCGAGAAACACCAGGTTATCAGCTAGAAAATGGGATGGACCGTACATTATTAAAGAGATAGTTGGGACATGGGCATACAAGTTAGTGGATCCAGAAGGTAGAGATGTTGGTCAAAGACTTGGTAGACCATGGAATAGATTATATCTTAAAAGATATTATCAATGACAAATTCTGCGAGATTTGAGATGCTAGTATATTATATGATGAAATGAATAATAATTTTTTTTATCACAGCTGCGAGATTTTTAAAATGACAGAGAAAATAAGAACTGCGAAAATATCGCAAGAAACGCGAATAAAATTTTGCAGAGATTAATAGAATGGGACGAACCTTTATGGCGTACACCCTAGTTCGCGAATAAAATTTCGCAAGAGAAAAATATAAGACCTAAAGTACGTCATATACGGGGGTATATGTTTGCATGGCTCAGGGATAAGGTTATACCGCTGCTGGAACCTGAGTCATGGAGAGATGGGGTCCATCTCCATGACAGATACTTATCCAGGAGAGGTACCTTGGATTTCCAACTATATATATAAGGTTATACCCTGGTTGGACGATCGAGGGTCTCTCCTAAGGAGTGCAGAGTATGAACAAGGCGCTGAGGTACACGGTTGAGCCAAGGGTTCCCGAGGCGTACGAAACTACCCTGGCCATTTAGCAAGTCTTGGCTATGATGCACTCGGCCCGAAGAAAACCCCACTTAGGGTGCAGTCTCGTAACTATAAGCCATATAGGAAAAAAGGATAAGAGGCTGCGAAAACAACTGGTTATTGTTAAGACCAGATGGGAGGAGCTAGTATTGTATGGCCGATGTTCCCTCCTTGAAGGGGCAACCAGGGGGAAGATAAGGGCGGCACCCTCCATTAGGAGCTGATAAATGTCTAAAGACGGCAATGTAATGGGGCTTTATGTTTGCAAGAACATATAGGCATGTCATATTGTCGCGTGACAAGTATTATACAGAGGAAACAAGCCATGAGAAAAAGTTAAGATGATATCAATGGGTTTTTACATGAAAGTGTAAAGACGTCCTGCGATTTCATCGCAAGACGACAATGTCATAAGGCTTTTTCCTCGCAAGGGAGCTTAGACTTGTCATATTGTCACAATACATTGAAAGAATAAAGATAAGGCAATATCAATGGGTCAATACATGCAAATGTAAGGACGTCCTGTGATTTTGTCGCAGAAACAAAAAAATTGGCACAATAAGACCTTTAACTAGGAAGGAAAAATAAGACCAACAGAATGATCCCAAACATTAACTATTTTATTTTAAGAATGCAGGAAAGATTTGTTCATCGCAAGAGAGATAGTGAGAAACTAATACTATTCAGAATTTCTCAGAAGTATTATTCAAATTCTCTCAGAAGGATTATTTACAATTTCGCAGTACTATCCATAATTTCGCAGTCCTATTTGCAACACCATTCGTGGAAATATACTAAAATGCAGGAAACACTTGTCCATTACAAGAAAGATAAGGAGGGGCAAGTATGGGAATTGATAAATAAAATATCATTATCTTTCTTTAAAATATTCAAAATAACAGGAATGTAATTGAATTCCAAAGTTGCATAAAAGTACATTACTCGCAAGAAAGAGGAAGAAAATGAAAAAAAAAACAAAACTCAAGCTTCAGTATTGGTCTTGCCAGCTTCATTATTTTTTCCAACGTTATCAACTTCACCAATATTCTTCTCGTTACGATTGATTCGAGCTTCTTCTTCTTCTAACTCTTCACCAGCAATAACTTCACCACCAGTAGCTACTTTTCTAGGAGGGGTTTTTTCTTCTTCTGTTGGTTCTTCTTGAGAAATATATTCTTCACCTCTTGCATAATCTAGATCATCATTTATAGGAAGAGGAATTTCATCATCATCTACTTCTAGAGGATCGATGTATACATGGGGCAGAGACTTGGATATCAGAATGTCATTCACAAGAACTTCAGCACTAAGATAAAATTTGCGAAGGAAACCTCTATCGCGATTTCTAATCTCCATATTCATGAAGTATTCAAGATAGTCATATCTTCTCTCTGCTCGATCGCGAGATTGAACAATATGAGAAGTGAGAACTCCATTTTATTTGCGAACTTTAGGTAATTTGTCAGTCAGATCAGAAATGGTGGAGTGAAGGCTTTTTTCAGATTATGCGAGAAAAATAAATTAACTGAAAAGATATTCAGGTAAAGATCTTGCAAGAAGTATAGCAGAGAAATTTAACAGAGAAATTAACAATTGTGGCAGTCAAAATGACTACCTTCCTTTTGCGAAGTTGAATTTTGAATTAGTGTTAAGCAACAATTCTCCCATTGGTTCATGGCATCATCAAATTTATCCCCAACTATACCCATCATGCGAGATTTTATATTTTCTTCTTTGGAGAGGAGATACGAATTTTCTTTTGATAATAACGAGTAAGATTCTTCTAATTGGGAATATTGATCTTGGAGTTTACTGGACTTTAAACTTAGAGTTATCCTACCCTTGATAAGTTTATCTTTCTCAGCGGAAAATAATTCGATTACTTCCTTGAGTTCATCTTTTAGTGAACGAAGAGATTGCTCTTGATTATCACACACTCTTTGAAGAATACTCAATTCTTGCGAGGAAATCGCCATCATGTTCGAAAAACTACGTTTCTCCTGAGACAAAGTTTTATTTTCATCTGATAAATATTCTATCGCCAAGTTAGCCTGGGTTAACAAATATGAGAGGCGAGTAACTTCGCTACTTAATAAATTTTTCCCTTGCAATAATTGGCCATTCTCATTAGTAAGATTATATATTTGATCGATAGAGTATGTATGGAGATTGTCTAGTCTATTATATTGGTCCATCCAAGAATCTTTCTCATCATGGGCTTCTTCAGCAATAGACTCAAATTGAAATCTATCCATGAATCGTTTCTGATTTAAACTAAATATGCGAACCAAGGATTTAAAAAGGGAACTGAGTACAGAAAAAATGAAAATTTGCTAGAACAGAAAAACAAGAGACAGTGGCAGGTAAATTATACATTTTAGTTCATTATTTTTACCGCGAAGATTTTCGCAATCAAGTGTAGAATTGTGAAGCTTTTGGTAAAGAGTGTTACATTCTGAACTCTTGGCTTGGAAAATTCTTTTTAAAGCTTCAACTTCATTATCTAAAGATGCCTGTGAAGACATTTGGTTAGAACCAAAATACTTACCTAAAACCTCGCAGACACTCTGCTTGACAAGATCAGTAGAAGACTTCCTAGCATCATCTAAAATATCAGACAAGATTTTAAAAGCAACATCTAATCCTACTAAAGTTTCCTTAGAAGAAGGGAGAGATGCATATGGTGAAGTAATGATAGTAGAAAGATGGATATTTGAATCATTCGCAATAATTACATCACCAGAAGGTGGAGTGTCTGGAAAATTAACAGTTGGAAGTGATATAGGAGAGGAAGAAGTTTTGTTCACAACATCTTTAGGAGACTCATTTGTCGGAAGATCAGCTGAGATAGGGATATTAGTAACGATATTCTCGTAGATAGAGGATGGAGGTTCCATTTACGAGGTTGTAGGAGCAGAACTCGCATATGTTAATTTGGGAATGATAATGTCAATCTCAACAGTTTTAGCTTGGCGAGATCGCTTGCGAGGTTTAGCAATACCTTCGTCATCTTGCGAATAATAATTTAGATAAGAAACAGAGGAAACAATATTGTTATTAAGAAAACGAATGTTTCTTACTACCTTATAACTCGCAGGCTTCCTTTTCTTTTCAGCAAGTTTTTTCTGCGAATCTTTAAGAATATTAGGGTTTTGGATTACAGACCGGGTGTTAGGAGTAGTTCCACTGAAAAGAAAACACAGTATGGGAATTACGAAGAATCAAGTAGAAAATATTGAATAATATGGATGAACATAGTTCAGATAAGCAAAATCGATTCGAATAACGTCAGAAGAACACATACCTTGGTGATTCCATTAAAGCAGTAGTAGGTGAATTTGTAGAAGAAGAAAGTTGCAGGTGGGAAAAGTTTGCAGAGAACGAAGAGGTGAATAAGACGAAGAAGAAAAAGAAGAAAAATATTTCTTTGACAGATTCTCTCTTTTATAGACAGAAGAATGGTAACCACACGTGTAGGTGGTTACACTTAATTTACGGAGTTTTTTCGGAAAAAGAAGATGAAAAAATGGGTAGCTGCGGCATTAAGAAGAGATAAATTTCTCATGATCTTCTCCTCTTCGCAGAGAAGACATGAGAAGAGGCAAGATGTAGGATCAGAATATCGCCATGACATTCTTTCTATGAAATTAACAACACTTCTGCGAGTACTTCTACAACACTTTGCGAGTATCACAAGATAACTTAAAGAGTGACGTAATAGATGATGATGGGAAAAATACGAGAAGAACATGATGATCCTGCGAGGATTACAACACCTGCGAGGACTTCCATAATAACTGCTTCCATAATACCGCGAGTTATATCTGAAATTAAAGGACAACTTAGCTGTCATCCATTATGTAACTACCCTATATAAAGAGACCCAGTAGATTCATAGGGGATGATGAATTTTAGAGCGTTAAGAAAGTTTTGAGGAGAGAGAAAATCCAGGAGAACGGTTGTATTCTTGATTTCTTCCATTTCTTGTAAATATTTCTGAGAATCAAATAATAAAGTGTTGTTTTTAATCTTCAAATATGTGTTGGTTATTGTGAATTCTTGTAAAGGGTGCAGTGTAGGTTTTCCTGCAACTACAATCCGTCTTGCTTTAAAGTCATTGAAAAAGCCTGGGCGCTAGAAATATATGATTCGCAGGCTTTTAAGTTTGTCTCTAGGCTCAAGAATGTTAAAAAAACTCATTAAAATCTGGAACACGGAGTATTTTGGAAATATTCAAAATAATATAAAAAACATTAACCATGCCCTAGATCATTCAAAAAATACTTTAAAGCTACCAGACACTAGCCCTATGGTCAAACTGATCCAAGAAGATCTAGAACGATGGTGCAATTTTGAGGAGCCATTTTGGAAAATTAAGGCTACCGACAAAAATTTGAGACTAGGAGATAAAAATACGAGATACTTCCACTCGAAGGTAAAATATAGAGCCAAAAAGCTAAGAATAGAAGCAGTTAAGAAGGAAAATGGAGAGTGCGGTCATAACCGTAAGGAAATTGAGGAAACGTTTTTTAGACATTTTAAAAAGATGGCGTCCTCTATGTACCCAGTTATCCAGGAACAAATCCTAAATCTTATACCGCAGAGCATTACGGAAGCTGATAACTCTAAACTTATGAGAATCCCAATGGAGTTGGATATTAAACTAGTGGTTTTCGACATGCATCCGGATAAATCCCCGGGACCAGATGGTTTCCAGGCTGGGTTTTATCAAAAAAATTGGTACCTTATTAAAGAGGATGTTACAAATATGATTCAAAATTTCTTCCAATCCAAGTAACTTCTCAAAGAGATAAATGATACCTTCATAACCCTAATACCCAAAAAAGATAACCCAGAAACCCCAGTAGACTTTCGCCCAATTTCTCTATGCAATACTATTTACAAAGTTATCTTCAAATTGCTTGCAAACAGAATAAAGCCGATTCTTGATAAATTCATCTCCCCTTATCAATCGGCTTTTTTCCCTGGCAGACAAATTACAGATAATATTGTTATAGCCCATGAAGTTATACACACAATGAGAACAAAAAAAAAAGGCTACATGGGCCTCAAAATAGACATGTCTAAGGCTTTCGATAGGGTGGAATGGACTTTTTTTGAGTCCATTCTAAAAAGACTAGGCTTATGTGAGGATTGGATAGGCTTAATAATGCAATGCATTAGTACAAATTCTAGTACGGTCCTAATCAATGGATCCCCTTCTAGGTTTTTCAAACCTAGCAGAGGTATTCGACAAGGCGACCCATTATCCCCCTACCTCTTCATCATCTGCATGGAAAGCCTCTCAAGAGTGCCTATTGAAGCTGGAAAAAAAAGAGGATTACCGGGGTAAATTTCTCTAAAAATCCCTTTACCATTTCCCACCTCTTATTCACGGATGACTGTCTTATTTTCACTAGGGCAAGTAAAAAAGATTGTAGGAGGTTGTTAAAGATTCTTGAAGAATTTAGTGCTGGTTTTGGGCAACTCATTAACTATGAAAAATCGAGAATTTTCTTTATCAAATCGGTCCCAAACAACAAGGAAAGGGACATCATAGGAATCCTAAAGGTGGGTCAAATAAAACTTGATGATGAGTACCCAGAAGTTCCCCTCTTCACTCATAGGTCTAAAATCCGGTGTTTTGAATCTTTATCTGAGAAGCATCGAAATAGACTAGCGGGATGGTCTGGAAAACTTCTTTCGGGAGCAGGAAAGGAGTTATGATAAAACATGTGGCGGATTCTCTCGCAACTTACCAAATGACATGTTTTATTATACCTAAATCAATTACTAAAATAATTGATAGAAGAAAAAGGGATTACTGGTGGGGCCACTCGAGAGAAAACGGTAAAGGTCTATGTCTTAAAAAGTGAGTAAAGTTATGTACTTCGAAAGAAAGAGGGGGGTTAGGATTCAAAAAATTTGAATATTTTAATAGAGCTCTAATTACAAAAACTATTTGGAGAATGATACACAACTGTGACCAATTATGGGCAAAAGTTATGGAGGAAAAATATTTCAAAAATATTTCCCCTCTGTGTATTGAAAAAGCAAGGACAAATAGCTCTTAGTTATGGAAATGTCTCTTCATAGGATTACATATTATAAAGAAGTGGAGTATATGGAATATAGGTATGGGAGAGTTTATCAAAATCTGGAAACACCACTGGCTCCCAACAGACACACCCAATGAGCTGACCAAGGAAGAAACGACGCCCAAAGTTGAAAATACTCTACAACTGGTGAGTGAACTCTTTGATAATAATACTAGATAATGGAATTCGGATTTTCTGAGAAAAGTTTTTCACCCTCTGGCGGTTGAAATATCCAATCCATTGACCTAAAACTCTTAAGTAATCAGAGGGACATGCTTCTATGGCCTCACACAACTAACGGAAAGTGAACGGTCAGATCAAGCTACCAGAAACTTATCGGTCAGGCACAAGATACAAATGTTGCTCATCACCTAAACCCAACTTGGACAAAGATATGGAAACTTGAAGTTCTCCCAAGAACCCAAGTCTTCACGTGGAAATGCTATAATGAAATTCTACCGGTAATCGCTAAACTGAATCATAGGATCCCACATCTGTCCCCTGTTTGTTGCCTCTGTGGAAACCATGAGGAAACTACTTCCAATCTATTTCTGCACCGTACCTACAGCAGGGCAGTGAGGTTTGGTCTGGGGATAAGAGGACCAAGTACTAGTGATACTACAATCACTGACTGGATTGACTCTTGGTTTACTAATATAGGAGACACTGAAACTGAAAGGGTGAGACACGGTACCATAGAGGCAACAACATGTTGGGTAATATGGAAACATAGGTGTGACAATAGTTTTAGAACAGTCCTAGTGAAGCCTGAAATGACTATTCACCAAATCAAATACTACCTCAACCTCTCACAACAAAATCCAAACCAATTTTCCCTCATCAGAAACCCCACAAATAACCAATTACATCAACTACAAATTAGGAAAAATACATCTACCAGCACTAGCATAATACATTATCAGTACAAAATTCATCAGAATTACTCTCTTGTTTTTGTTGTCATAGCAAATAAAGAACACAAAATCCAAGCTAGAAGGCTTTTGACTTGTCGAGTAGCATCACAGATGGAAGGAAGCACACTGAGAGTCCTGGTAGTTATGATGTGGGCTCAACAGCACAGGGAAAGAACATGCAACATCCAGTTCCAGAACAAGATGATCCTCAAAGAACTGAAGAAAAAATAGAACAACCTTCAATCTCGATGCAACAATGATCTGATAGATGCCTATGTAGATTATGTTTCTTATTTTCGCACCTTTGAATGTAATTCCCTAAGGCAGGAGTGGTTGTTAGAATTCCATGAGATTGCTTCCAAATTTATCTCAAACTACCAAAACTATGAGATGAAGGAGCTTTTTCATGAAAATTTAACTTTTGTAACACACAATGCTCAGCAGGCTTTTTGCTTGACTAACTAATCTTATCAAAAAAAAAAGTGCTAGCTCTTAGGCTAAGTCCTATGGGCTAGACTGGACTTCTAGATTGGCCAAAACGTGTTGCAAATCTTGAAAAAAGTGTGGGAAAAAAGTTAACACTCAATCTGGCTACTTCTCTCTCCTAGCATTTTCTCGCAGTGGAACTATCAGCGAGATTGAAATGCTGAATAGTGCGGTGCTCAAAAGGTGACACAAACGCTGGACTATTTGGCGTTATGCGAATATTTCATAGAATAACGCCGAATTGTTAGGCGCTAGGCTGGACGCTGTTCCATTTGGCGTTCCACTGCGAATTTTTGTGATTAAATTGGGCTTTTTACATGTTAGTTGGCTAAATGGATATGTAAAGTATATTGTCCCATAATTAGAAAAATTGTGGACATGTGTCAGATTGTCTTTTCCACACCTGTACAACAGTGGTCCTCTGTTGACTATCACTTCATTGAATAAACTATAAAAGTCACCAGGAGAAAAAAGTGCGAGATATTTTGCATGTCCATTTGTAGATGGTGGATTTTCGATAAAGGCTAAAATAATAAACCCATAATTATACGAACTTCTGATCCAGCAATCAGATGTGAGTATTGAGACACGGGTCTCTCATCAAATCTCTGACTGAGAATACTGTCTCTCAGAGTACATGCAGATATGTAGTCTCTCGGCAGGAAAACAGCATATCTCATGAATACTGAACACTTCAGTAATTATTTCTATATAGAATCACGAGATTGACGGCTCCTCGACAGCTTGCTCTGCTAGTATAGAGCGATAACGTCTTCAGGATACAAACAACAATTTTCCCTGACTTGTAAAGGATATGAAGCTCCAGCAATCTCATGTCAGAATAATTAATGCTCCTAGACAGCTTGCTCTTCTAGTATAGAGCCATCAATTAATTATTCTTAAATTCTTGGATTCATCCACTGAAAATTTGAAAATATTCAAATATTTTTTGAAAGTATTCAAATACTTTTATAATATTTCGTTACTTCAATCCATGGTTCTTCCCAGCAGAATTCCATGGGTTAGTAATAAATATTCAACACACGGGCATCTGAGCTACCTCCGAGTAACCCCCGACTCAAATGGTGCAAGTGTACTCGACGATGATGCACTAACAATCACCGTACGAACAAGTATTCCAAAATACGATGAGACGATGAACCTATGCAAAATAGGAAGGAAAATAATAAATAATTAAAAATTAACCAAGGCGCTGGGAGCATGGGCCCACTGACCGTCCGGACATGCCGTGGTCAATCCCACGCCAGTTTTATATTTTTATCATATTTTTTATTATTTTCCTTAAGTTCATGAAAATCCTTTCACTTGAACAAATATCTTTCGTTTTGAGGAAACTCCTCAGCTTCATGGTGTTTCCCTCACACCAAAGAAATAATATAAAATTAAGGAAATATGATAGAGCTGTGATCATTGGCCAACCGGCCATGTCTTGATCCCAACTGGACCCACACCTCATGGTTCGTCTTTATTTTATTATTATTTCCCTAATTTCATGAAAACTCCTTAATCCCATGAAAAATAATATAAAATTAGGGAAACCCGTGTGACCGGGCCCTAGCCGGCCGGTTAAGCCCTAGCTGACCCCACATGTCCCATTTTATTATTATTATTATATTTTTCATGTTTCCATAATCCCATGAAATTCCTTGATTTCATGATATTTCCTTCAAATTATGAAAATTCCTTTAAATCATGAAATAATACTTAAAATTAGGGAAAACGCACGGGACCGGGCCCTAGCCGGCCAACCATCCTCAAGCCGGTCCCACACGTCCCTTATTTTTTTTTATTATTTTTTCATGTTTTCCTCATCTCATGGAAACTCCTTGATTTCAATAAAACTCTTTAATTTTAACAAAAACTCTTTGGTTTTAACAAATTCCTTGGTTTTATCATATTTCCCTAAAATCATGAAAATATTTTAAAAAATTGGGAAAACGTGTGGGATTGGGCCCTTTGGCCGACCTACCTTGCCTTGGCCATGACTGGCCCATACTTCATGATTCCCTCATTTTTTTATTACTTTCCTTCATCTCATGAAGTTTTGACGGTTTTATCAAAAAATCCCTAATTTCTTCATATTTTCTCAGATGGATGCTCAACTGCACGCCAGAAAATATCCAAATTCTCATAAATGAGATACGAACACTTTGACGATGTGAGAATATTACCTTGATCGACCAGGGTTGGATCCTTGGCTCGCAATGAGCCGGTCCCGTGTATTTACACAATTTGACCTAATTTGCGCAATTGCACATATTAGGTCCAAAACTCTTCCAAATAATTTTGGGATTTTTATGGAACGATCGTCATTCGATACCGTGACCACCCAGGGCCAATTTCATGACCCATTGGTCGGTCTCTCATCTCTTCATAATTAATTAGGTTTTATCACCTAAGGCTCAGACGAGCATTTTCGAATAAATGATTAAACCATCATTTGATCATTCTTTCATCAACGAATCACCAACTCTTCAAGAGGCCTTGGTATTTGCTCACACGAGCATATAGAGCTGCATGGTCGACCCACGGTCCCATGAAGTTGGTTATCCTTCATTCCATGCTTAATTTTCAAATAAACCATCAATTGGTCATCAATTGATCAAATTAGGGTTTCTGAGTCCAAGGATCATAATTCCAGATTCGAACACTAATAATTTTACGACGATCTCATGATCAGAATTTTTATTAATTATGATCGGTTCAACTACCAGTATTTTAATTAATGCTTTATTTTGGTCACGGCACCAATGATTCATTAGATGAGCAATACTTGCTCAAATCCAGGAATATTGGTCCAACTAACAATATTCAACAAATCAGAGTAATACTTGCTCGCCTCAACTATCAACGTGAGAATCATTTCCACGTTCAATTCATGAGTTTCATAATATTTTACAAAATCATGTTCAACTCAGTAAATATATGGACTTATTGTCCCATTAAATCATGAAGTCAACAACTAACTAAACTAACCACGAGACGTCAATCGTGTCACTTGGGGGGATATCAACTAGGGTTTTGTTCTGGCGGTCTATGACATGTGTGTTCAAACACACGATGGAATGTGAGAAAGTCGTGCAATCATTTGAAGGAGTTAACAAAGTAGTGGATGGAAAATCAACCAAGTCTCCGCACGATGAGCAACTGGTTTCAAACACGATTTCCATTTCCCCACTCTTTGATTCCATAAAATGTCATACTTCATGGGATCATGGTGTCTACAATTCCAGTAATATAAATAAGTCTCTGATTCATGATTGAAATAACAACGACAAGAACAACAAGAATCTCACGTCTCAATGACAACACGGGATAAACAACTCATCAATTGAGCAATTACTCTCAACTGAGAAATTTCAATCATTCATAACTTATCATATTCATAATTTACCACATACCTACAATATTTGATTACCATTGATTCCACACATTTCTCAGCTTTCCTCCTATAGATCGACTTATCCTCTCTTGTGACCGAATTTACTCTGGAATGGCCATTGTCATGGTTTAGGCCGGAGTACTACACATTGATCTCTCGAATTCAAAGCACTCCCTTCTTGATGTGTATCTGTGTGAGGTTGAACATTTCGCTCGGTTCAAGGAGTCTCCACCGTACGGTCGTCTTCTCAATTCCGTAAGAACCAGCAAATCATTTTTCCCATATCTACACCATTAAACTTTATTTCTTGTCAAAAAAACTTTAATCATAGAAAAAGAGTCAAGCGCCGAATTGTTAGGCGTTTAACGCCCAATTGTTAGGAGTTTCGCTGCTATATTGGCCATCTCATAAGGGTTAGGAGGTTGCCCTATCTGATGTGGATGGACAATCTAACAGCTAAATATCTAGCCCATAAGACTAAGCCTTAGATATAGGCACCGCAAACCAGAATGAAAAAAAAAACACGCAATTTTGATTGGATTGCAGTAAGAGTTTAGGGATTTTTGGTCTCGTTTCTTCAATTCACCATCATCTTTTCTCAGAGAGGCGAAATTGATTTAGGGATTTAGATTATCTTAGTTTAGTATCTCGTTGATTGCAGTAAGAGTTTAGGGATTTGGGTCTCGTTTCTTCAATACACCATCATTTATTCTCAGAGAGGCAAGTAGTGTTAGAAGATTTATACGCGGGTTTCTATTTTCAATTCCATTAGAGAAGAGACTGTAGAAGAAGAAGTAGAAAGGGGTTTTTCTTTATTTCTGGTTTTGGGAATTTGAGGAAGGGGATTAAGGGTTCTGTGGTTCAAATCGATTGAAGATATTATATGGAATTTAGGTTCTTTTTGAGTTGAGGAAGAGGGTTTCGAAGATTGAAGACAGTATAAGGAATTTTTGTTTGAAGTACTGGTTTAGGTATTTTTTGTTAAGGTTCTTCTGATCTCCATCTCTGGGAAGTAGAATTTGAAATTTTTTAGGGGTTTTTGCTATGATTCTTATTTGTTGGTTTATTAGGACCTTTGAGACGAAGTTTCTCCAAGATTATCATCAGGGGTTAATTGTTGGGGAAGAGGGTTTTGAATTTTGAAGGCAGGGTAGTGTTTTTGAATGCAGTTTCCGTATTTCTTCACCATCTGTTCGTAGAGAAGAATAACTATAAATCACAGTTTAAGGTTTTATGTATTTTTTTCTGGGTTGGTTTAATTAGGGTCCTTGATGTATGATATTTTATGTTTTCTGTAGGATCCGAATCTCGCAACAACAACGCTCTTGCGAAAACTTCTAACACACATATCAAATGTCATAAATTAATTACATAAGTGACGTAATAAACAACGAGAGCATAAAACACGAGAAAGATGTGAATATTTTATGGTTGTTATAGAGAAAGATCGCGAGAATGTAGCAAGAGCTCGAGAGAATGTAGAAGATCCTGAGGGAACATAGCAGAGCTTGAGAGTTTATGAGATGCACTCCACTATATGTGAGTTGTCATCCACTATGTAAAAACCTATATAAAGGGAAAGGCAGGAGAGAGAAAAGGGGGGAGACAATTTGGCAAAGGTTAGAGATATTTTTAGAGAGAGAATATATTTTCTTTATCATCTTCTTCTCCAAAAACTAGATCTAGAATTTTACTCATTAATGGAGATTATCAATGTAAATCAAATGTAAATTTAAACAATCATAGTGAAGAATCATGGATGTAGATCAAATTGATCGAACCATGTAAAAACCTTTGTGTCCATTTATAATTTTAACACTCTTATCACCATTTTTATATGTAGATCTATAAATTGTTATCAAGATATGATAAGGGGTGTGTTGTGGGATTTCCTGCAACTATATTTTGGCGCTAGAAACAGGGAGAGGCTAAATCTTTTTGTTGATCCAAAAGAGTATCAGGGAGAAGTTAGAGATTTATACAACCTGCAATCTTGTTCATAGGATACACCTTCAGGGAAGTTTGGTTTATAGCACTAGCAAAGTTAATTGAAAAGACAGAAGCAAATCTGGAGAAAGTGCTGCCTACCTTGAAATCAAGCATAGTTGCACCAGCAATCAGCCTTGAAAGGACAAATCTCTTCCTTATCTATTTAACTATTCAGATCTGGGATTTTAAGCATTTACTCTTCATAAAAGCTTGTTTTTCTTTCATTATCTTTAACTCAAAATTAGTTTTCTCCATAGACTTGGATCAAACAAATCTTGTTTTACAAACCCATTTAAATAAATTTCAGAAACCTACGAATATTGGAAATTTTCATTTGATTTAGGGATTTTCCCATGAACAAAACTAAAAAAAAATTCGATGAAAACTTCCATTCTCCACAAAACTTTGCTTTGGCATGAACTTTTCTAAATTTCTTCTTGAATCAATTTGTTGTTCGCATCGAAGTAAGATTGAAAGTATTTCCAAGCATGACGTGATGCAGCGAAACATGATTAAAAATATTACTTTGTCACCAGACCCAATGACGAGCAAGAAATACAATGAAATATTAGTTCAATTTTAATGAGTTGACAAGTCTAGATAGACGAAACAAGCCAACATGTAATTCTACGCAAAGAGAAAAGATGCAAATATCAACTAGGAAAAATAAGATTAGTTTCGAACAAATAAACTTGCAAAGTTATTAGCTCCTCTATATTTCTTAATGCTACGTTCGATTCTTACTTTGTTATGTAGGACAGCTCATCATGAAGAAAAGTTTATTTTTTCGCAAGTTTACATTTCTGTGTTATTTCGCAACTTACTTCGCAAGTTTATCCTATTTTCATAAAAGTTTTCAGTGTGAAGAAGGACATCTTATAAAAGGAGTCAACTAATCCAGAACCAAGACCAAAAGCACATCAATCCACCTACACAAAGATAATCGAAGGGGAATCATGAGTGATTAATGCAAAACCACTTCCACCTCCGCATCACCAGCGAAACAGGAAGAGATATATAGTACCATTTTTTCTGTTAAGAACATAACGAAGAGTTAGAAAGTAGAGGAGCAGTGATGTCTTCGTCAGCGCACACAGAAGCTAAAGTACTTTATATCATCATTGGGATTTCGCGAAGAATTATCTTCAATTCGCAAGGAACTATTCAAAGGAGACGAACCTCGGAAGGAAGTACAGCTAAGGTATCAACAGAGCAACACAAGATAAGAAGAAGAAGTTAAGCCAACCTGCGAAGAAGTGTTGCGAAGTTTACTGATAAGAGTTATCACGCAAAGATAATAATTACATCTCCTAGATGATTAATAATTAGTTCCCGCGAAATTAATAATTCATGCAAAGTTATTAGTTCCCGCGAAGAGAATAAGAACAATCAAGCACTAATCACAGTTTTCAGGGACGAAGAAATATCAAAAGGGTTCCAAAGGAACTAAAAGTAGATGATAATGAATCCTTTTTTATAATTCTCTGAATTACTTTTAAAACGTTTATTTCTGCGAAGAGGAGAACATGGCAAAGAAAACAACAACTCCAGTAATAAAATTTCGCAGCATATGTGAAGATAAAGCTATTTTTTGCGAAGACAACCTCCGTTCGTGAAGTGTAGTAGCAGGATTTCCCACACTACACCCCTATTAAGATCTTATAAAAATCTAAGTGAAACTAGTTGAAGATTAAAGAATTAAACGACACTTTTATTATTTAGATCTTAGAAATGTTTACAGAAAATATTCAAACTCAGAATTACAACTTTCTTTTCTGGAGTTTCTCTCTCCTCAAGATTTTCTCAACTCTAAAAAATACATCATCATCATCTGGACTTACTTGAACCCTTTATATAGGAAATTACATAGTGGGTGACATCTAAGTTTTCCCCTTCTTTCAGATATATTCTGCGATCTCATCGTGGTATTTGTAATATTAATCTTTGCCAACTTTTGTAATCCTCGTGAAACAACATTCTCATAACATGTCTCTTCAATCGTCAGCTATTGTGAAGCTTACTTGTGACGCTCGCCAAATGTTGCTGAAGAATCCTTACGACACTCTCGTGAACAATGTCATTTATACTTATAGGAATATTTGACCTTCTCGTGAAAGCGTTATTCTTACTACGAGAGTATCGTTATGGCGATATTCTGGTACTACATCTTGCCTCTTCTCATGTCTTTTCTGCGAAGAAGAAACGATCATGAGAATCCTTAACTATCGCAAGAATATCTGAACTTTTTTTCCCCAGCAATCAGCTTTCCTTGTTAACACGTGTTGTAAATCTGTCCTTTTGTATTGACACGTCTCACATAATTTACTCCCTTCTTTGCCTATAAAAGGAAGAGTCGAATTTCATTTCTAGTCTTCTTCTCTTAATTCTCTTTCTTCTTTACTTATTTTCTTTGATTTTTGTTCTGCAAATTCTTCTCCTTCTCATTATTCTGCTACTGTATTAATGGAGTCCTCGAGGTATGGTATTTTCTTAGATCAAACTTTTTAATTATATTCTTCGATCTTCTCTTACTTAATTCTTTATAACCCCATATTGTGTACTCTTCATCAGCGAGCTCGATCTATTTCCCAATCCTCGACTCAAAAACCTATTATTCATAAGAGGCCGACTGGAAAAAGGAAAGAAAATTCTCATGAGCAATAAGGTAGTAAGAAACACATTCTATCTCTTAATAACAATATTGTTGCCTCTGTTTCTTATCTAGATTATTGTTTGCAGAATGACGAGGGTAATGTTAATCCTCCTAAAAGATCTCGCCAATTAAATAAGACCTCTGGAAGTAATTTCGTCATTCCTCCCTTAATGTCTGCAAAAGCTTCACCTACATCTGTGCGATCTGATCTCCCTCCTTCTTCTGGCGAGAAGCTCACTTTCACTACCACTACCTCTACTGGTCCTCCACCAATTCAAATTGCAGAACCCATCACAACTGAAAATCCCCCTAGACCTTTACTTCCTTCAAATGTTACTTTCCCGAAAACTCCTCCTTCTGATGATACAACCATTGCTAATGACTCAAATCATCATCTTGTCCTTACTTCTTCTATTTCACCTTCTACATCCCTTCCTTCATCAAACGAGACCATCGCAGGAATTGATGTTGCTTTCAAAATTTTATCTAACATTCTAAATAATGCTAGAGATTCTTCTACTGATTCTCTCCAAAGAGGAGTTTGCGAAACTCTGCTCAAATATTTTGGCTCAGACAATTCTATTTCACGAGCTTCTCTAGAGAATGAAAATGCTGCTTTGAGAAAAAGTCTTCTAGATAATATTTCTGATTGTGAAACTCTAAATCACAAGCTCAATAACTCTGTACTGGATCGCGAGAATCTCGCTAGAAAGATTGATGAGATAAAAAGTAAGATTTTTTTTGCTTCTGTCCTTTTATCTTTTTATTCTATTTCCATGTTCTTCGTACTTAATCCTCCCTTTAAATTCTTGGTTTATATATTAGTTTCCAACCGAAATCATTTCATCGACAAACTTAAATCTGAAACCATAGCTGATGAAGCTCGTATTGAAAGAGATTCTTGGATGGACCAGCATAGTAGATTAGATAATCTTTATACGTATTCAGTTGATCAAATAAGAAATCTCACAAATGAGAATAATCAATTATTGTAAAATCACAGTTTTCTAAACAACGAGGTTACTCGCCTCTCATATTCGTTATCCAATACTAATTTGTCTATAGAATCTTTGTCATACAAGAATAAAACTTTATCTCAAGAGAAACACAAATTATCAAGCTTGTTGGCGATCTCCTCGCAGAAAGTAAACAATCTTCAAGGGATATGTGATGACCAAAAGCAGTCTCTCCGCTTTCTTAAAAATAAACTTGACGAAGTAACTGAATCATCTGCCGCTGAAATAGACAAACTTATCAAGGGTAGACTAACTCTTAGTTTGAATGCCAGCAAGCTTCGAGATGAATATTCCCAACTAAAGGAATCTCATTCCTCATTGTCAAAAGAAAATTCATTTTTACGCACCAAAGAAGAGAACATGAAATCTCGTATAAAAGGCATGGTTGGCGACAAATTTGATGATGCTATGAACCAATGGGAGAACTTCCTCTTTTCATTAATCCAAAACTTAACTTCACAAAAAGAAGGTAGTCAATTATGACTGCCTCGCTTGTTTATTTCCCTTGTCACAATTTATGTTATATTTCTATAACCTTTCATTATTTTGTTGCTCGCAGAATCTGAAAAAAGCCTTCATTCTACTGTCACCAATCTTACTAAGGAGCTAGACAGTGTTCGCAAAGAAAACAAGACTCTTCTTCTCAACCTTTTAGAAACTCGTGATAAAGCAGAAAGAAGACTTGATTATCTTGAGTATTTCAAGAATATAGAGATCAGAAATCGTGACAAAGGTTTCCTTCGCCAAGTTCATCTTAGTGCTGAAGTTCTTGTGAACGAAATTTTGATCTCCAACTCTCTTTCTCCTGTATCCGTTCTATCTTTGAAAGTTGACGATGATGAAGTCCCTCTTCCTATGGATAAAGATTTAGAATATCCGTCTTCTGAAGGAGATGTTGAAGAAGACGTTGAAGAATAAGATGATCAAGGAAAAGAAGAAAACCCTCTAAAAGAAAGAGAAGATCGTAACAAAAAGAACTCTGGCGATGATGTTCGCGATGAAGGAAATATTGGTGATGATAACAATCCTGACAATTCCAAATCTGGCGAGACTACCGCTTGAAGCTTGAATTCTATTTTTAATTTCTTTTTTCTTCTTCTTTCTCGCAAATGATATAACATTTTTTGAACTATAATATTCTCAAGAAACTTAATGAAATCCTACATATTTATTCCCTTGCTTGCCTCCTCATTAAATTTCTTGAGACTTGTTGAATTCAACTTGTTTCTTGTGATAAAGAAATCTTGTGATAAAGAAATCTTCCATGCATGCTTAACAAAGAAGAATTAATTTTTGAGATTATTCTATTGGTCTTATTTTGCCTTCCTAATTAAAGGTCTTATTTTGCCAATTTTTTCTTTTTGCGACAAAATCGCAGGACGTCTTTACACTTTCATGTATTGACCCATTGATCTTGCCTTATCTATATTTCTTTATTATATTGCGACAATATGACGAGTCTAAGTTTTCTCGCGAAAATAAAGCCTCGTGACATTGCCTTCTTGCGATGAAATCGCAGGACGTCTTCACATTTGCATGTAAAAACCCCTTGACCTCATCTTAACTTTTTTCTCTTATGGCTTTTTGCCTCTGTATAATTTACGCGACAATATGACAGGCCTAAATGATCTTGCGATCTTAGAGCCCCATGACATTGCCGTCTTAAGACACTTATCAGCTCCCTAATGGATGGTGCCGCCCTTATCTTCCCCTTGGTTGCCCCTTCAAGGATGGGACATCGGCCATACAAGACTAGCTCCTCCCATCCAGATTTACCAACAACCAGTTGTTTTCGAAGCCTCTTGTCCTTTATGCCTATATGGCTTATAGTTATAATACTGCACCCTAGGTGGGGTTTTCTTCAGGCCAAGTGCATTGTAGCCAAGTCTTACCAAAGATGGCCAGGGTAGGTTCGTCCGTCCCGGTCACCCTTGGCTAAACCGTGTACCTCGGCGCCTTGGTCATACTCTGCACTTTTTGGAAGAGACTCTCAGTCGTCCAACCAGGGTATAACCTTATAAAGTTGGAAATCCAAGATCTATCTCCCGGATAGGTTTTCTTTAACCCCTACATCTGTATGACTCAGGTTCCAGTAGCGGTATAACCTTATCCCTGAATCATATAAAGAGATACCCCCTTTACAACGTGCTTGTAGGTCTTACATTTGCCTCTTACGAAATTGTACTCGCGAACTAAGTTGCACGCCATAAAGGTTTTTCCCATTCTCTTAATCTCTGCGAAATTTCATTCGCGTTTCTCGCGATATTGCTCGGTAATCTTTAAAATAAAAATAGTCACTGATAATAACCTTTAGTTATGCCAATATTTCTTACCTTACAACATTTGTCACTGATAATACCTTTTCAAAAATAGTCTATTCCATGGTCTATCAAGTCGTTGGCCAACATCTCTTACTTCAGGATCCATTAATTTGTATGCCCCATTTCCAATTATTTCTTTAATTAAGTAAGGTCCGTCCCATTTTTTCGCTAATTTTCCACCATTCTCTTGTTGATATCTCGATGTCTCTCGCAGAACTAAATCACCAATTTGGAATTCTCGTTTTTTGAAACATTTGTTGTATTCGCGATCTAACCTTCGCTGGTAGTTTTCCATATGCTGTAGAGTCTTCTCCATTTTTTCTTCCAATTCATCTAGTTTATGTAAAATCATACCAGCACTTAAATTCCTTTCCCACGCTTCTCTTTTTGTTGTAGGAATAGCAACTTCTATTGGTAATACAGCTTCAACCCCATATGTTAAAAAAAAAAGGGTGACATTCCAGTAGCCTCTTTTCTAGTGGTGTTGTAGGCCCATATTTCATTATGTACTTGCTCACACCATGATTTGTGATACCCTTCTAATTTTTTCTTCAGAATATCTGCGATCATTTTATTAGTTGCCTCAGCTTGACCATTTGCTTGTGGGTATAAAGGAGTAGATTTTCCACATTTTATCTTAAATGCATTGAGTATTAACTCTATGTTCTGTCCTTCAAACTGCTTTCCATTATCAGACATCAACTATGCTGGTATTTCAAATCTGCAGATGATATTCTCGAATATGAATGTGAAAATATCTTTATCACGAATATGTTGTACTGCTTTTACTTCTCCCCATTTTGTGAAATAATCTGTAGCCACAATGAGGTATCTCCTTTGTCCAGAGCCAGGAAAAAATGGTCCCACAATATCTAATCCCCATTTTCCGAAGGGCCATACACTTGTTGAGGATGATAGTGGTGCTCCTGGTGCATGTATCTTTTTTCCAAATCGCTGACATTCTTCACAACGCCTTGAATGTTGTTTCGCATCTTCATGCATGTAAGGCCAGTAATACCCTTGCATCTTCGTTCTATATGCCAAAGATCTAACTCCGATATGATTACCAGCATCTCCACTGTGCATCATTTTTAACACCTTTTCTCCTTCCTCCCTTGTCAAACATCTTAGCGATGGTCCATTAAAAGATCTGCGATATAACACTCCGTCTCTTATCTCATAATTAGTTGCCCTGATTCTTAGCTTGTGTGCCTCCAGTCTATTTCTTGGAGTTTCTCCTTTCGCCAAATAAGCAAGAAGTTCCGCTCGCCAATCTTTGTTTCTCTCTTTTGCTTCTATTTCGCCATTTTCTACAATCATCACATCTTTCTCTCCTTCTTCGTCAATTTCGACGGAATTCCCATCCACATCTTCGTCTTCTTTATTTACTCAAGGTAATAAGAGTGTTTGAATTTTTATGCATCTCGCAAGTGGGTTTGTCATCATGATAGATATGAAGGCAAAAGCGTCCATAAGCCCAGTTATCTTTCCTTGATATGTGCCTCCATTTTATCTTTGGAATTCTCGCAGATAATTCTTCCACGAGTCTCTTGTATTTCTTTAAAGAAGGTTCATTTGTTATATATTCTCCAGTTATTTGACGAATAACCAATTGAGAATCTCTTGTAATTCTAGCATTTTCCAACTTCATTTCTATTGCAAATTTCAAAGCGTGGATAACAGCCTCATACTCTGTCTCATTATTAGTGGATGTAAATTCTAACCTGAATGAGAAAGCTGTTTTTTCTCCTTATGGTGAAATAAAAACAACTCCAATCCCATTTCCTTCTCCATTAGATGATCCATCCACTAATATCTCCCATCTATTGGGTTCTATCAATAATTCTTTTGGATCTCCATGTTCTTCTTCTGCCTCCATCATTTCTTCCACAGCTTCGTCATTTTCCAAAGGAAATTCAGCTAAGAAATTTGCGATGACTTGGGATTTTGGCGAGGATAGAATTTCATATTTGATATCGAAATATCCCACTTGTGCATTCCATCTTTCTACTCTTCCTGATCTTTTTGAATTCTTCATTACTGATTCAATTGGCACTTTTGTTAACACCTTGACCTCATGTGCTTGAAAGTAAATACGAAGCTTAAAAGTTGCATGTACCAATGCTAGGATTAATTTCTCAATTTTTGAATAATTTTTCTCTGCTGAATTGAATGTTTTACTAATATAGTAAATTGTTTTCTCTATCCCAGCATCTACTCGCAGCAATACCGCACTTAGCGCATATGCCGTTGTCGCGAGATAAATTAATAACTCTTCTCCTGGTTCATCTTTCTATAAAATGGTTATATCCATTAAATGCTCTTTTATTCCCTGAAAGGCCTTCTCACATTCATCTGTCCATCTGAATTTTGTTCCCTTTTTGAGTATATCGAAAAAATGCTTGCATTTATCAGAGGATCGCGAAATGAATCTTCCTAACGAGGCTAACATCCCATTCAATTTTTGCACATCTTTTAATGTAGCTGGTGTGGGCATATCGCGAATCGCTTGCACTTTTTCTGGATCAACTTGTATTCCTTCCTTTGATACAATATACCCCAGAAACTTTCCTGAAGTCACTCCAAAAGTACACTTGTCAGGATTTACTTTGATATTAAATTGCCGCATTTGTTCAAAAATCTCCTTCAAGTCTTGTACATGATCTTCAGCTTCCTTTCTCTTGATCAACATATCATCTACATATACCTCCAGTGTTTTGTGGATCCACTTTGCAAATACTTTCTCCACCATTCTTTGGTATGTTGCACCAGCATTTCGTAATCCAAAGGGCATTTTTTTATAACAATATAACCCTCTTGGAGAAAAAAATGCAGTATTTTCTTGATCTTCTTCAGCGAGAGGGATTTGGTTGTATCCTTTATACCCATCTAACGAAGATATTATTGCATTTCCCGCTGCTGACTCAACCATTTGAGGAATATCTGGTAGTGGAAAACTATCTTTAGGACAAGCTTTATTTAAATCAGTAAAATCTATGCAAATTATTATTCCTTTATTCTTCTTTGGGACCACCACCATATTTGCAATCCACTCTGGATACTTTGCTTTCCTTATTATTCCTGCATCAAGCATCTTCTGTAATTCTTCTTCTATCTGAGAATGGTATGTTGTTGCGATTTTTCTTATTCTTTGTTTGAACGGCCTTACATTTTTGTTGATTTCTAATTTATAACATGCTACCGATGGATCTATCCCTGGCATTTCATCCATGCTCCACGCGAAAATTTCTTTGTATTCTCGCAAAAGATTTATAGTTCTTTCTTCCTCGTCTATCTCCATTCTAGTCCCAATTTTCAGTATTTTAGGTTCTTCTTCACTCTCAACATTTATTTCTTTTGTTGGTTCAAATTTCAGCAGTAATCGGCTTCGGTGTCTTTGGTGTTTTTATGATTCTCGCACGTTCATCTCCTTCTCGCGAAAATTCATTGGGTATCCCTTTTCCATCTTTTCCTCTTATCATGTAAATTTTAAATTCTTCTTCTTTTCTTGTTTCTCTCATTAATTTTCTACGATCTTTTCGCTTCTTAGGACGTTCTTCACAATTTTTTACTTCAATTTGATAGCATGTCTTCACAAGATCTGTATCTCCTTTAATTTCCCCAATTCCGCTAGGCATAGGGAATTTGATGCGTTGATGTAAGGTTGATGCTACAACTTTAATTGCGTGTATCCATAGTCTTCCCAATATCATGTTGTATGGTGATTCCATATCTACCACGCATAGTGTTACTTGTGTTTCAATTTCTCCAAGTGGTAATCGTACTATTATTTCTCCTCTTGGTTTTGTTATAGATTTTCCGAAACCATGAATATGATATGAGGAAATAGACATTTCTTCATCCTTATACCCCATTTTCTTAAAAGCATGATAGAACATTATATCCACAGAACTTCCTGTGTCAACTAGAGTTCTATTTATAGCCCATTTTTCTACATATTTTATTGACTTTTCCTTCCTTATTGGTATCATGGGTACCGTAATCACCAAAGGAGATGTATGATCTAGATTTTCTTCTAAAACTTCTGTTGCTGTAAATGTAATTTCCTGCTTTTCCCAATTCTTTAATAATGGCGTTTTCTCTACCATCATAATTTTTCTTCCTTCAAAATCACGTTTATGTATCCTCCCCTTAATATTTTCATGAAATTTATTGATCATTTCTATTGACATTAATTCATACTTCAATTTCCTACAATTTTCTTTAATTCTAATCATTTTTATTCTGAATATTTCACCAATCTTCTTCAAAGTTTCCTTGATCTTGAATAATTCCTGTCTTCTTTTTTACCTTTTCTTCGATTTTGCTAATTCAACGTTCCCCTTAGCCGGCGCCAAAATGTAGTAGCAGGATTTCCCACACTACACCCCTATTAAGATCTTATAAAAATCTAAGTGAAACTAGTTGAAGATTAAAGAATTAAACGACACTTTTATTATTTAGATCTTAGAAATGTTTACAGAAAATATTCAAACTCAGAATTACAACTTTCTTTTCTGGAGTTTCGCTCTCCTCAAGATTTTCTCAACTCTAAAAAATACATCATCATCATCTGGACTTACTTGAACCCTTTATATAGGAAATTACATAGTGGGTGACAGCTAAGTTTTCCCCTTCTTTCGGATATATTCTGCGATCTCATCGTGGTATTTGTAATATTAATCTTCGCCAACTTTTGTAATCCTCGTGAAACAACATTCTCATAACATGTCTCTTCAATCGTCAGCTATTGTGAAGCTTACTTGTGACGCTCGCCAAATGTTGCTGAAGAATCCTTACGACACTCTCGTGAACAATGTCATTTATACTTATAGGAATATTTGACCTTCTCGTAAAAGCGTTATTCTTACTGCGAGAGTATCGTTATGGCGATATTCTGGTACTACATGAAGTGTGCACATTTCATCGTCAAGCATCAGACGAATCTCACCATCATCTCAACCATTAGTTCGCAACAAATCAGTACAAGGCAATTAGCTCACTTCAAGTAAATACCAATTCATGCGAAGGAGGACCCCCATCATTTAAGGTCTGCTGCTATAGTTACTATAAGATTATCATAGGAGAAGAATAAGAACCTACTACTACTAAGAAGATAGTAATAAAGAAATAACTTGCGAAAAAGAATAAAAAATAGCAGCATACTTCATACTTACGTATTCCGCACACTTCTTCTTCGATTATCATGCGATAGTAAACCACAATAGCAACATCAACACGCAAGTGACAGAATAAAAAATCCAGGAAAAAGATGTGAAGACGAACATAAATTTCTAATGTTTAAAATAGAAGGGGCGATAAAAAGAGAATAAACTAGCGAAGTTTACCTTACTTTCAAAAAACAGTAGCCAGCACAGATGGTCACGAACGAAAATAAGAAGCTTGATGTCACAAGATCGAGTTTCACCGCAGCAATATATTCTTTCACATTTTTTCTGAAGCTGCCTAAGGAGAAGATAGTAATAAGACGACGGTAGTATAGCTTTCTATCGCAAACAGAAGCAGTATAGATGGTCAGTAGTGAAGAGAATGAGTTTGATGTCTAGGGGTGTTTTGTAAGAAGAAGGTATGAGAAAATTTCGCAGACACACTTCGCAAAGGGGGTTAGCATAGTTGGTATGGTGCGAGAATATGTAAGTAGCAGGTCGCGGGATCAATTCTTGCCTCTCACATCTACTTTTTCTAATTGACATTTATACTTCATGCCACGTATTTTTCGTGCGAAATTGACAACAATAAGCCGCAAAATATAAGTACCACTTCCTTGAACATTTTACTTATAAAAAATAAAAGATTTTTGATTTAATTTACAAAAAATGATGCAATCGCAAGATTTCAAAGATTTCTGTAGGATCAGAATATTGTCACAACAATATTCCTGCGAAATAAACAGCAGTTCTGCGATACATCAATGATATTCTGCGATACATCTCAAAGTGACGTAAGGAATGACATATCAGATGAAAACTACAGAAACATGAGAAAGGTGTGACATTTCTGCGACGAATTAATAAAATCTGCGAATGATTAAGGCGGTGCTAACTGCGATTTATCGCAAGAACCCAGATCCGAAATTGAAGGGGATCTTAGCTGTAAATGAGCTGTCATGAGCTGTAATCCGCTATGTAAATGCCTATATAAAGGAAATGAATAGTTCCAGAGAGGGGAATGAATTTTTGAGTGATAGGAAAGTTTTTAGGAGAGAGAAAATCTTATGAAGTGAATTGTATTCTTGATTACTGTAATTATTTTAAGATCATATTAATAAAAAAGGTCCTTAATCTTCAAATTGTGTCATAAATATTGATAAATTCTTGAGTAGGGTGTAGTGTGGGAATTCTTACAACTACATTTTGGCGCCCAGAAACAGGGATGAATAGTTGAAAATCATAGCAAAAGTTAGGTAAAAGAAAGAAATTATTCAAGAGTTAGAAGATTATCAAGAAAATTGGTGGAAGAAAAGATGGTTGAAGTCAAAGATAATCAAAAGAAATTAGAGTGTGATGTAATAACAAAGATGATGATAGATTAGTTCCATGAAGATATTAAAGGAAGGATACACAAGTGAGATTTTGAAGGAAAGAAAATCATGACGGTAGATGAGGCATCACCGCTAAAATATTGGGAAAAACAGAAGATCACATTCACAGCAGCAGAAATTCCGAAAGAGAATTTAAGTCATACATCTCCATTGGTGATCACAGTGTTTGTTGTACCAACAAGAAAAGAGAAATCAGTAAGATCTACAGAAGAGTGGGATGTGAATAGGACTTTGGTGGACGCAGGAAGTTCTGTGGATATAATGTTTTACCACACATTCAAGAAAATAGGATACAAAGATGAAGAAATGCTTAGTCCAACATATCATATTCATGGATTTGGAAAATCTCTAACAAAACCTAAAGGTGAAATTGTAATTCAAATTCCGCTGGGGGAAATAGAGACGCAGATAAATTTGTGCGTGGTGGATGTGAAATCACCATATAATATGTTGTTGGGAAGACCATGGATACATGCAATCAAGGCTGTATCATCAACTCTACATCAGTGCATAAAGTTTCCTATGCCTAGCGGAATTGGAGATATTAGAGGAGATGCAGATTATGCAGCGTTGTGTTTCCAGAATGAAGTAAGGAATTGTGAAAATCCAATTCAATTGCGAAAACAACGCAAAAAAATGAGGAGAGAAGAAGGGAAAGAAGAAGAATTCAAGATTTACATGATAAGATCAGAAGAAGGAAAAGGAATTTTTGACGATGTATCGCAAGAAGGTGATAAACCAGCGGAGGTAATAAAAAACCAACACCAATGGGAGAACATGAAGCCAGTTATACTGCAGCAGAACCAACAAAAGAAGTAAATGTTGGAAGTGAAGAAGACCCAAAAATGCTGAAAATTGGAACTAAGATGGGTGTGGAGGAAGAAGAACAAACTGTAAACCTTCTGCGAGAATACATAGATATTTTTGCGTGGAATATGGATGAGATGCCTGGAATAGATCCATATGTTGCGTGCCATAGATTGGAGATTAACAAAAATGTGAGACCATTCAAACAAAGAATAAGAAAGATCACGACTACTTATCATGCCAAGATAGAAGAAGAATTGCAGAAGATGCTTGATGCAGTAATTATAAGGCAAGCAAAATTTCCAGAATGGATCGCCAACATGGTGGTAGTTCCCAAGAAAAATAAAGGGATAAGAATTTGCATCGATTTTACTGATCTGAATAAATCATGTCCCAAAGATAGTTTTCCTTTGCCAGATATCCCGCAGCTGGTGGAATCTGCCGCAGGAAATGATCGAATATCTTCGTTAGATGGATACAAGGGCTATAATCAAATCCCACTTGCGGAAGAAGATCAAGAACATACTGCATTCTTTGCTCCCAGAGGATTATATTGCTACACAAAGATGCCTTTTGGGTTACGAAATGCAGGAGCAACTTACCAAAGAATGGTAGAAAATGTGTTCGCAAAATGGATACATAAAACTTTAGAGGTATATGTGGATGATATGTTGGTAAAAAGCAAAGAAGCTAAAAATCATGTGCAGGACTTAAGGGAAATTTTTTATCAGATGCGGCTTTTTAATATCAAAGTAAATCCTGAGAAATGTACTTTCGGAGTATCATCTAGGAAATTCTTGGGATATATTATATCAAAAGAAGGAATACAAGTTGATCCTGAAAAGGTGCAAGCAGTTCGAGATATGCCAACTCCAAAGAATAAAGAAAAGATGTGCAAAAATTGAATGGACTTTTAGCCTCACTAGGAAGATTTATTTCGCGATCATCAGATAAATGCAAACATTTCTTCAACATACTAAAGAAGGGAACAAAATTTAAATGGACAGATGAATGTGAGAAAGCTTTTCAAGGAATTAAAGAATATTTGATGAATATATCCATTTTACATATATTTGAACCAGGAGAAGAATTGTTGATGTACCTTGAGACAACTCAACATGCTTTAAGCGCAAGACGTTTGCGAAATGACGCAGAGTTGAAAAACCATTTTACTACATCAAGAAAACATTCAATGTCATGGAGAAAAACTATTCAAAGATTGAAAATCTAATTCTGGCGTTAGTTTATGCGGCATCTAAACTTCGCATATATTTCCAAGCATATAAAATCAAAGTACTAACAAAAGTACCAATTGAATCAGTAATGAAAAATTCAAAAAGATCAGGCAGAGTTGAAAGATGGAACGCACAAGTGGGGCATTTTGAGATTCAATATGCAATTTTATCCTCGCCAAAATCTCAAATTGTCGCAGATTTTCTCGCAGAATTTCCTTTGGAGGATGATGAAGCTGTAGAAGACATGATGGATATAGAAGAAGAGTATGGGGATCCTAGAGATCTTTTAACATAACCAAATAGGTGGGAGATATTGGTAGATGGGTCATCCAACGGAGAAGGAAATAGAGTGGGAGTCGTCTTTATTTCGCCAGAAGGTGCAAAAATGGCATTTGCATTCCGACTATAATTTGAATCTACTAATAATGAGACAGAATATGAGGCTGTTGTCATGTACCGACATAAGAGAGGAGAGTGGCCCTTATCATAATCAGGGTGGTAACTAGTCCTTTATATTAATTGTTGTTAGTAGTTAATTAAAGATAATTATTAGTTAATGATAGTTGTAATTGATGGTTGGGATGTAACCATCTGGGAAGCTTAGTTGGGGAAAACCTAGCTATAATAAGTCAGAGTCTGTAATAAGAACAGTAATCGAATTTTAATCAAAATTAATCGTTAACTCGATTTTTAGGCTGTTCGAAAGAGCATAGAAACTTGATTCTCTGAATCAAGTAATTATCCTGTCACTGTACCTCCTTGTACATGACAATTGGTATCATACTCCTTTCCTGGAACCTGTGGTCATGGCGGAAAAGTTATAGTCGCCGGAGTTAACTCGACTCTCAATCAACTCACAGCAACAATTACTGAATTAGCTCTTCGGTGACACAAACATCAACATCTGTAGCTACCCTAAATCAAGTTGTTCGTCATTTGGATTCGGATTTCACCGCAATGAAATCCGATCTACAGGATATCATCCAATTTCTACGCATCCAGCGACCTGTAGATACTGGATTTGATGCCGAGTCTTCCAATTCGGATACCCATACCGGTGCTAATTCAATTGGTGATTTCATAGTCTCTCCGTCTGAGAACATCAAATCCATCCCTACTGATGTTTATGAAGAAGCTGCAGAAAATGATGATTATCTTGATGAATTGATTCCCTCGTTTTTCTTCGATGAAGAGGAAGATTTACCTGATGAGGTGAATTTCCAAACTACAAAGGTTATGAGTACTGATAGTAGTTGTGAGAAACACCAAAGTTTGAAGGAGCTGGTCATTAATCACCGCCAGCTATTGTGTAAGGATTGTTTACCCATTCTTTCAGATTATTCTCGAGTACTATTCGATCGTGGTAAATGGTTTGTAGTTATTGGTAGTTCTCCTTGTTGTGTTAGCAGAATTTTTAAGTTTTGTTTTGATTTATTTACTTCATATTCGTTTCCACTATCTGTTTGTTCAATTTCAATAGCCAACAACGATGGAAAATTTTTGCTTGAGTTGGTTGAAAAACTTGGGTACCACTCAGCTTGGCCGTATAGTGCATCAATTATGGGTATATTATGTATAGGTGGTGTTACTATAACCGCATGGATGTTGTTTGATACAACGTATGAGAGTAATTCTCTGCATTTGAGTGGTGTTGGAGTTGATTACCTCTTGCAGCTCCAGATGCGTAAGGTTCGTTACAAATTGGCTATTGATGTATGTGTTTCACTTGTTATCGATTCTAGCCGCAGTGTCTTTGATCGGGGAAAATGGGTGGACCTTATTCGATGGGTTTATTGTTTTTCTACACATGATTATCTTCGAATGACAGTGTGGCTTAGGGACTTCGTCTTAGTTGTGTTGGTTACAATTCGTGATTATATCGATAGCAATAAATTTCTTGTCCAGCTGTTGCGAAAGGAAATTTTTACCAACAGTTTGTTGCTGCTTCTGCGGATAGGACTTGATAGGGTTCAGAATGCTTATAAATGCTTGTGTGGCTGTGTAAGGGTGGAATTCCAGATGGGTTTACATCACCATTCCCTTATGATGTTTTTTCCGTATCTTGGCACTTATTTCATGTTTTTCAGATGGGATTCTTTTATATTTTGTTCCTTACTTGCACTTGGAGTGTATGGAGCTGATCATGTTCTCGAGGAAGTTGATGTAGGCTATTTAAATTCTACTGTGTTTGCTTGTTTGTCTCCATGCTCTGCTCTTCATGATTATTTTTGGTGCTTTCCACCTTGGAGTCTGGTGTATCCACCTGGGAGCAGCCAATTCCAGTTTGAGCTTTCTGGACAAATAATGGCATTACGCCTGTTTCTTACAGAGATTCACATTCCATTTGTGTTGATGTTTGCGGTATCCTTGTGGTGGGAATTAAATTTGTTTCTTATGGGCTTACAAAGTGCGGGGAATGTGAATGGGATCTGTATACATTCTCCTTCTATGGTTTACTTTATCATGTGTTGCTGGTATCGTAGACCCAAACTTAGGGAGTATTTGTTGAATTTAATACTAAGGTACCAGAAAGTTCAGTTTATGTGCTCTATTGTGTGTCTACTGGCTCAGAAGGGTGATAGTGGTCTTAGTTGGTTTTTCATGGGCTTTACATCATTTGCATGCTTTGTCTTTGGCGGCTACTATCAGACCAATTTTTTGTGCACAATTAAAGTTCTTAAAAGAGCAAGACTTATGACGCAGGACTACCATACACCGGCAGCAAATAGTCACGGCTATGTAGTTAGTTTTGATCCTGCTGTTGGTCGTAACCTTGATTCTCAAGTTGTCATTTCTGGTGGCAAAGGGACTATAACCAAGAGTAATGTCGATATGGAGATTGTGGGCATGTTTACTGTCGCAGGACAAGCACTGAAATTTCTCTCACTCTCTTACAGATTTGATCTTGGGTATGAATCATAATTGCAGTTTATATATATGATTGTGTTTGTGCCAGTTGAAGAATGTGACTATGGTGATAGCAGGCTGAATAGGTCACAAACAAATAGTCTATTTGAGAATACTTTTACAACCCTGTGGTGGCATGTGGTGGTAATGGAGAGTCCGGATAAATTATATTATAGAGGACTTCTACATGAACATACCCTCTGGACTAAATTAGTTCAGAATAATGCTACAAGAGACATACTGGGTGTATTATGGAAGGTACCACTATTTCCCTTGTCCCATTTTTATTTACGAGGTACAGAAAATGGTTGTGGATATGCGTTGATTTTCATTACATTACTGGGATTACGTGGATCTATGGTCCCTTGTATTAGTGGAAATGAGAACCACTTCTTGTTACAACTTAGGAGTGGCTTGTATGTGAAGAGGGGAGCAGCGAGAGAAATTTTTTGGGGTTATGGTTGCTATGCAGTTTTCATTTTTAGCAATAACTATGCACATCCGTATCCGTTCAACAATTCAATTCTTCTCTCTCGTAGTTTCTGTCAAGTGCATTTTCATGCGGCAGTTCATCCATTGTCATCGTTTTGGGCTGGTGATGGTGACCATGTAGAGTTTCTTGCGGAAGTTGAAATGATTCTTACTTTAAGGCTGCAGGTAGGGTACTTCCGCTGGAAATTCAGATTGGTTTCCACTGTTTTCTGTGGCATAAGAAATGGCACTAGTACTATTTGTAGTAGGTTAGTGTTTGATAGAGGAAAAGTGCAGCTCACTGAGAAGACACCTGATCTAATTGTTCCCCTGCATGTGGTGCTGACAACGGACTGTCACTGGACAATTTTCATCTTGATTGAAGTACGTTCTGATGCTCATTTATATTATGTGCTGATGAGTATTCATGGGGATGGTCGGAACTTAAATCGATCTACAACAAGTTCTTTTGTCACTGAAATCACTGTTTTCAAATTCCTCATAGTATTCACAACGGCGGTGACGAGATATCACAAGAAGGTTATAATATGGCTTGCCAAGGGTTATCTTCGTAGTCAACTTCTGGGAATTAGAGTCATGGTTGGGAAGATAGATTATTTCTTTATATCTGAGGCCAACATTGTGTTCCCAACTGTTCTGGAGTTCAGACGCCTTACACCAGGGGTAGTCAGAACTGTACAAGTTCAACGTGGAGCTTATGCAAATTGCATAGAAGAAAAACTCATGGCAACTCAAATCTCCTTGGTGTCAGACAGTGAGCATGTTCTCTCGGGTAATTTTTTCTCAGTCGCTCGCAACTTTGGAAGTTGTATCCTTGGATGCTTACCTTCATGTACCGACATAAGAGAGGAGAGTAGCCTGGAAGCTCAAGGATGTTCCGAAGGGGTAGGGAATTTCATGTACCGACATAAGAGAGGAGAGTGTCCCTTATCATAATCAAGGTGGTAACTAGTCCTTTATATTAATTGTTGTTAGTAGTTAATTAAAGATAATTATTAGTTAATGATAGTTGTAATTGATGGTTGGGATGTAACCATCTGGGAAGCTTAGGATCGTTAGATCTAGTTGGGGAAAACCTAGCTATAATAAGTCAGAGTCTGTAATAAGAACAGTAATCGAATTTTAATCAAAATTAATTGTTAAATCGATTTTTAGGCTGTTCGCAAGAGCAGAGAAACTTGATTCTCTGAATCAAGTAATTATCCTGTCACTGTACATCCTTGTACATGACAGCTGTAGTACATGATCTAAGATTTGCAATAGAGATGAAGGTGGAGAATGCAAGAATTACCAGTGATTCGCAATTGATTATTCGCCAAATTGAAGGGGAATATGCAACTAATGATATATCTTTGAAAAAATATAAAAAACTTGTAGAAGAATTATCTGCGAAAATTCTAAAACTCAAATGGAGGCATATTTCAAGAAGAGATAATAGGCTTGCAGATGCTTTTACGTTTATATCAAGTATGATGGTAGACCCGACTACGAGAAATATAAAAATACAAATACTCATAACACCTTAAATTAATAAAGAAGAGGAAGAGGAGGCCGAGGCAATGATAGTAGAAAATAATGGCGAAGAATCAAGTAGAATTATCGCAGATTGGCGTGCGGAAATTCACGCATATCTAGCAAGGGAAGAGGTACCAAGAAACAGATTGGAAGCACATAAATTAAAAAGTAGAGCAACAAATTATGAGTTAAGAGATGGGATATTGTATCGAAAATCTTTAAATGGGCCTTCCCTCAGATGTTTGACACAAGAAGAAGGAAAACAAATATTAAAAATGTTACATAGTGGGGATGCTTGGTAATCACAATGTAAAGAAGATCTTTAGCATACAGAACCAAAATGAAAGGTTATTATTGGCCATATATGCATGAAGATGCAAAGAATTTATCAAGAAGTTGCGAGGAATGTCAACGATTTGCAAAAAGAATACATGCACCCGGTGAAACATTAACATCCTCAAAAAATGTTTGGCCATTTGGAAAGTGGGGTTTAAATATTGTGGGACCATTTGTACCAGGAACAGGGCAAAAGAGATATTTAATTGTCGCAACAGATTACTTCACAAAATGGGCAGAAGTTAAAGAAATACAACATATTCGTGATAAGGACATTTTTACATTTATATTTGAAAACATCATTTGCAGATTCGAATTCTCAGCAGTTGGTGTCGATAAATGGAAAACAATTTGAAGGACAAAATATAGAGATGTTACTTAATGCATTCAAGATAAAGTGCGGAAAATCGACTCCTTTATACCCACAAGCTAATGGTCAAGCTGAGGCAACTAACAAAACAATCACAGATATCCTCAAGAAGAAGTTAGAAGGGCATCATAGAACATGGTGTCAACAAGTCCATAATGCAGTTTGGGCTTATAATAAAACATGAAGAGAAGCAACTGGGGTATCACCTTTTTGTTTAACATATGGAGTTGAGGCAGTATTACCAACAGAAGTTGCTATTCCTACGACAAAAAGAGAAGCTTGGGAAAAGAATCTTAGTGATGGTATGATTCTAGACAAACTTGATGAAGTAGAAGAGAAGAGATAAAAAGCATTACAACATATGGAGAACTACCATCGCAGATTAGCTCGTGAATATAATAAGCGAGTAAAGAAACGTGAGTTCCAAGTTGGAGATCTAATTCTGCGAGAAACACCAGAATATCAGCGAGAAAATGGAGGAAAATTAGCGAAAAAATGGGACGGGCCATATATCATCAAAGAAATAATTGGAACTGGAGCATATAAGTTAATGGATCCAAAAGGAAGAGACATGGGTCAAATACTTGGCAGACCATGGAATAGACAATATCTAAGAAAATATTATCAATAAAGGTTTGAAAGACTAGGATGACTGGATTATACGCAAGCAACTGCGAGAGAATAAAAAAGATGTTTCACAAGAATAAAGTTGGCTAAATACAAAGCAATTTTTCGCAATAATTTGTGAGATAATTAAGAATTTTAATGCAAATGCATGAGACGGGCGCAAATCGCCTAAAACATATAAGAATGGGACGAACCTTTGTGGCGTACAACCTAGTTCGCGGATTATATTCCGTAAGAGGCAATGTCCTTAAAGTACGTCATAAGGGGGGTATCTCTTTGCATGGCTATGGGAAAGGCTATACTGCTGCTGGAACCTAGTCATGGAGATTTGGGATTATAGAAAATCCATCCGGGAGAGATAACTTGGATTCCCAACTATATAAGGTTATACCCTGGTTGGGAGCCCGAGAGTTTCTCTTAAGGAATGCAAAGTATGATCAAGGCTCCGAGGTACACGGTTGAGCTGTGGGTGCCCGGGATGGATGAACCTACCCTGGCCATCCATGGAAAGTCTTGGATAAGATGTGTTCGGCCCGAAGAAAACCCCACTAGGGTGCAGTCTTGTAACTATAAGCCATATAGGCATAAAGGACAAGGCTGCGAAAACAACTGGTTGTTGGCAGAACCGGATGGGAAAGTGCTAGTCTTGTATGGCCGATGTATAATCCTTGAAGGGGCAACCGGGGGGAAGATAAGGGCGATACCCTCCATTAGGGAGTTGTGTATCAACAAAGATGGCAATGTCATGGGACTTTATATTTGCAAGAATATTTAGGCCCGTCATATTGTCGCGTGGCACAGACAGCAATGTCATGGGACTTTATATTCGCAAGAATATTTAGGCCCGTCATATTGCCGCATGACAGGCCAAAAAGCCTAAAAAGAAATGTTAAGATGAGATCAATGGGTTTTTGCGATAAGATCAAAAGATAAGGTAAATGAAATCAATGATAAGAGGATATAAATCGCAAAGACGTCCTGCGATTTCATCGCAAAGACGGCAATGTCATAAGTCTTAAAAATCAAAAATAGATTAATCTCACAAGATGGCTTAGACTTATCATATTGTCGCAGAGATCAAAATAAATGATAAGGAAAGATCAATGGATTATTACATGTGAAAGTAAGAATGTCCTGCGATCTTGTCGCATAAAAGTGGAATAATAAGACCTTTAACTAGGAAGGCGAAATAAGACCACAAGAGAGGTTATATCTGCGAAGTATATAACAGATTTTTGCGATACTTCATTTATACATCGCAGAATTATTTGCGATACTTCATTTATTATATTGCAGATTAACAACAAAAGGCAAGTTTAGGATTTCTTACAATGGTAATATATTAGTACTTCACAAGGAAGATTATGAGGGGCAAATATGGGGATTATAAAACAATATTTCATTATCTTCCTTATGAAGAGTCAAGATAATAAAAAGAAGACAATCAAGTTACAAGAATTTACGATAGGAGATTCAGGTAAATAAAAATATATAATCAGAAGAAGATGATTGAGTTACAAAAATTGCAATATTTCGCAAAAGAAGAAGGAAGAAGAAAGATTCAGAAATTACAATCATTCGCAGGACAAGGAAAAGAACAAGATATTTCGTAGGATGACTTGATAAAACAAGATTTAAAACTTCAAAAGAATATTCTTCTTTAATTTCATCATTCTTGTTTGCTACTATTATCTTCACCAGCAATATCTTTTTCAGTTTGAGTTTCTCCATCACCAGCGATTGATTTTTGAGGAGGATTTTGTTCTTCTGCTTCCTTATGAGGGTTTTCTTCTTCTTATATTTCTCCATCACTAGTGATTTCCCTTTGAAGAGGATTTTGTTTTTCTGCTTCATTGGGAAGGTTTTCTTCTTCTTCTATATCTTTAGTTGGATTTTGTTCATCTTCGGAAAAATCTTCTTCATCACTTGAATAATTTAGATCTTCATCAATGAGACGAGGAACTTCATTATTATTTATCTCCAAGGGTTTGATCTTTATAGGAGGTAAAGAATGAGAGAAAAGAACATTGTTTACGAGAACCTCAGCGCCTAAATGAGCTTTGCGGAGGAAATTCTTTTCTCGGTTTCTGATCTCTATATCCTTGAAGTATTCAAGGTAGTCAAATCTTCTTAATGCTCTGTTGTGAGAGTTAGAAAGCGCGGTATTCTTTTTGCGAAGTTTGGACAACTTCGTAGACAGATCAGAGATAAAAGCTTGAAGATGCTTCTCAGATTCTGCGGAAGAAAAGTTGCATATTAGATGGAATTCTCGCAAGAAATAAGATGGGAAAATACAATGAAATAATTAATAGATAAGGCAGTCAAAATGACTACCTTCCTTTTGCGAGGATAAAGTTTGAATTATGTTAAGGAAGCAATTCTTCCATTGATTCATGGTATCATCGAAAGTATCACCAACTTTACCTTTCAAACGAGATTTTACACTTTTCTCTTTAGAAAGAAGATAAGCTTTTTCTTCTTTTAAGGAGGAATGGGATTTCTTCAATTGAGCATAGTCATCTTTGAGATTGTTGACTTTTACACTTAGAGTTAATCTACCTTTTATAAGTTTCTCTTGTTCAGCGGCAGATAACTCGGTTATCTTTTTAATGACATCTTTCAATACACGAAGAGATTGTTCTTTGTTGTCACACAATTTTTGAAGATTGCCCAATTGCTGCGAATAAACCATTGTTTTATTCACAAAGCTACGTTTCTCTTGAGACAAAGTTTTGTTTTCATCTGATAAAGTTTCCACCTTCAAATTAGTCTGATTTAGCGAATATAAAAGTTGAGCGGCTTCATTACTTAGGCGATCTCGTTCGCAAATTAGTTGGTTATTCTCATTCTTAAGATTATTTATCTCGTCAATTGAATATGTGTGAAGAATATTCAATCTATCAAATTGATTTTTCCAAGACTCTTTCTCAATGCGGGCTTCATCGGCGATGGTTTCCCATTCAAGTATCTTCATTAATTGGTTATGTTTTGAAGCTAAATATGCATCAACAAATAAATAAAGAAAAATTGAGTACATAGAAAACAAAGATTTACTGAGGCAAAAGCAGAGGCAAGAAAGTTATACCTTTCAGATCATCATTTATGCTGCGAAGATTTTTGCAGTCCAATTCAGAATTGCAAAGCTTATGATCGAGAAGTTCACATTCTAAAGTTTTTGCTTGAAGGTTCTTCTTCAAGGTTTCAACCTCACTTTCTAAAGCAATTAGCGAAGATGAAGAACCACAAGATCCGAGATACTTGTTTAGAATCATATAAACATCCTGTCTCGCAGGATCTGTAGAAGATTTCATAGCATCGTTCAAAACTTCAGATAATATTTGAAAAGCATCTTCAACCCCTGTTGCTATTTCTTGGGAAGAAGGAAGAGAGGTAGAGGAAGAGGTTTTGGCAATATCATTTATCGCAGGAACTTGATTAGAATAATTCGTGGTAGTAGGAGTAGAAAAAGGAACTTGATTAGTCTCAGTTACAGTCTCATTTACCGCAACATTATTTACCGTAGTTTCATTTACCGAAGAATCATTCACCGCAGCTTCATTTACCGTAGTTTCATTCACCACGACTTCATTCATCACAGGTTTATTTGCTGCTGATTCATTTATCATAGTTCCAACTATCATAGATTCATCTATCGTAACTTTTAAAATATTGGGATTATTAGAGATGGAAATATTAGCATCAATAACTTCATTTGGAATTGATGAAGAAGTAGTATGGGTATTAATATTGGAATTCACGCAAGGAGAAGGAGAAGATTTATCTTGCGGCGGAACAGGGTTTGCAGGCAAAAAATCAAGAATATCCACTTCATCTGAAAGAGCTTTAACTTGACGAGAACACTTAAGAGGTTTAGAAATATTCTCTTCACTCTGCGAATAATAACGTAGATAAGAAACAGAGGCAACAATATTGTTATTTTAAAGAAATAGATGTTTCTTACTACCTTATCATTCTCAGATCTCTTCGCCTTCCCAACACGCTTTTTCTGAGGACCCTTAGGGTTAGGGTTTTTGATAGTAATCTTAGTCTGAGAAGTAGTGTTACTGAAAAATAAAATAAAATAAAATATGGGGATTATAAAGAAAATCGGGCGATAGAAATGATGTAACACGAACAAAATAAGATTCAAGATAAAAACCTACCTTTGATTTTCCATTAGAGCAGCAGCAGGAAGGATAACAGGAAAGAAAAAGTTGCAGACGAAAAAAAATAAAAAAGGAAGAAGTTGAAGAAAAGAGAGAAGGTGAAAGAAGACATATCCACGAGTGGGACATCTATTTATAGATGAAGAATGGGTAACCGGGCTAATCGGTAAAGAAGTAAGGATTGACATGTGTCAACGGTAAAAACGTAAAATAGGGAATTTTGTCGGGTAAAAGACAAGGAGTTGCGGCAAATCAAGAAGCTTAAATTCTCATGATCTTTATCTTCTTCGCAGAAAAGATATGAGAAGAGGCAAGATGTAGGATCAGAATATTGTCACAACAATATTCCTGCGAAATAAACAATAGATTCGATACATCAATGATATTCTGCGATACATCTCAAAGTTACGTAAGGAATGACATATCAGATGACAACGACAGAAACATGAGAAAAGTGTGACATTTCTGCGACGAATCAATAAAATCTTCGAATGATTAAGGCGGTGCAAACTACGATTTATCGCAAGAACCCAGATCCAAAATTGAAGAGGATCTTAGCTGTAAATGATCTGTCATGAGCTGTAATCCACTATGTAAATGCCTATATAAAGGAAATGAATAGTTCCAGAGAGGGGGATGAATTTTTGAGTGATAGGAAAGTTTTTAGGAGAGAGAAAATCTTATGAAGTGAATTGTATTCTTGATTACTTTAATTCTTTTAAGATCATATTAATAAAAAAGGTCCTTAATCTTCAAATTGTGTCATAAATATTGATAAATTCTTGAGTAGGGTGTAGTGTGGGAATTCTTGCAACTACATTTTCAAATATTTTCTATTTGATTTACGCAACGCGATACAATCGCAGAATTACAAAAATTACACAACTACAAATATTTCAGAACTATAATGTATTAGAATTTCTCTTGAATATTTACTTTGCTTCAAATGATATGATATTTTGAGAATGAAAGAAATGACAGAAATGAAAGAATGAATGAAAGAATAAAGAAACGCAAAAATTTCACAGAGAAACAAAGAGAATGGGACGAACCTTTATGGCGTACACCCTAGTTCGCGAATAAAATATCTCAAAAGGAAAATGTAAGACCTAAAGTGCGTCATATAATGGGGTATTTGATTGCATGGCTCAGTGATAAGGTTATACCGCTGATGGAACCCGAGTCATGGAGATTTGGGGTCAATGAAAGCCCATCCAGGAGAGGTACCTTGGATTTTCAACTATATATATATATTGAAAGTTGGATGACTGAGGGTCTCTCCTAAGGAGTGCAAAGTATGATCAAGGCGCCGAGGTACACGATTGAGCCAAGGGTGCCCGGGGCATACGAAACTACCTTGGACATTCTTGGCAAGTCTTGACTATGATGCACTCGGCCCGAAGAAAGCCCCACTTAGGGTGCATTCTCGTAACAATAATCCATATAGGCAAAAAGGATAAGAGGCTGCGAAAACAACTAGTTTTTGGTAAAATCGTATGGGAGGATCTAGTCTTGTATGGCCGATGTACGTCTCCTTGAAGGGGCAACCAGGGGGAAGATAAGGGAGACACCCTCCATTAGGGAGCTGATAAGTGTCTTAAGACGCAAATGATATTTTTGAAATAATTATACAGAGGCAAAAATCCATGAGAAAAAGATAAGATGAGATCAATGGGTTTTTACATGAAAGTGTAAAGACGTCCTGCGATTTCATCGCAAGACGACAATGTCATGGGGCTTTGTTCTCGCAAGAAAACTTAGGCCTATCATATTGTCACAACAAATTGACAAAATGAGGATAAGGCAAGATCAATGGGTCTTTACATGCGAATGTAAGCACGTCCTGCGATTTTGTCGCAAAACAAAAATTGGCAAAATAAGACCTTTAACTGGGAAGGCAAAATAAGACCAACAAAATAATTGCGAACATTAACTATTTCCGTGAAATACATGTAAATTTTGTTCATTGCGAGAAAGATAATGAGAGGCAAGATAAAATATTCAGAATCTCTCAAGAGTAATATTCAGAATCTCTCAAGAGTAATATTCAGAATCTCTCAGGTATACTATTCAGAATCTCTCAGTAGCACTATTCACAATTTCGCAGCACTATTCGGAATTTCGCAGGGTTATTCATAATTTCGCAGATTATTCAAAATTTCGCAGAATGTGTCAGAATTTCGCAGAATGTGGTTATTTAGCTCATTTATTTCGCAAAATTTGAAGCAACTTGAAGAGATCATAATATCACAAGAAAACAAAACATGAGACAGAGGCAAGATAAGAATAAAGAAACAATTCGCTCATTCAATATTTTCTCAAGGATTCTACCTTCATAGATAAAGAACAGAGGCAACTATGGATTACCAAGAAAACATTTTATGTTATTTATCTTCTAGGCAAGAATCATTTCCAAAATGGACAAGAATTCTCACCAAAAATGAAGTAATAATTTCGCATGAATAGAGGAAAACATTTTATGTTCTTTATCTTCTAGGAAAGAATCATTTCCAAAATGGACAAGAATTCTCACCAAAAATGAAGTAATAATTTCGCATGAATAGAGGCAATACTTATGACTTTCATTCAAGGACGGATACTTCTTATATTTTGAGGATGGAGTACTTCTTATATTTCTTCAAGGATACTTCATACGTCGCATACTTCGAGAGTTGATACTTCTTATTTACTTCGCAAAGATCAGGAACTTCACAAAAGAATAAAGGCAAGTACGTACTTTTTAAGTCCAATATTCTTTCACTCGTTCCTTCATCAATAAAGATCAAAGACTACTACAACAACAGATTTTTTCTTAAAGATCGCTCTTCAAGCAATATTCAAGAAAAAAGAGGCAAGATGCAGGATCCGAATCTCGCAACACCAACGCTCTTGCGAAAACTTATACCACACATAGCAAATGTTGCAAATTAATTATAGAAGTGACTAAATAGACAACGACAACATAAAACACGAGAAAGATGTGAAGATTTTGTGGTTGTTATAGAGAAAGCTCGCGATAATGTAATAAGAGCGCGAGAGAATGTAACAGATCCTGAGAGAACATAGCAGAGCTTGAGAGTTTATGAGCTGTACTCCATTATATGTGAGCTGTCATCCACTATGTAAACACCTATATAAAGGGAAAGGCAGGAGAGAGAAAAAAGGGAGACAATTTGGTAACGGTTAGAGATATTTTTAGAGAGAGAATGTATTTTCTGTATCATCTTCTTCTCCAAAAACTAGATCTATAATTCTACTCATTAATGGATATTATCAATGTAAATCAAATGTAAATTTAAACAATCATAGTGAAGAATCATGGATGAAGATCAAATTGATCGAACCATGTAAAAACCTTGTGTCCATTTATAATTTTAGCACTCTTATCACCATTTTTATATGTAGATCTAGAAATTGTTATCAAGATATGATAAGGGGTGTGTTGTGGGATTTTTTGCAACTAGATTTTCAATTGTTTTGAGATCTTAAAATCCCATCATTTGAAACTTTAGTTAACAAGTTCACTGTGTTTCATATGCCTAGGGTTACTAGTGTAGTTGCAGGAATTCCTACACTACACCCCTCACAAGAATTCACAATTATCAACACATATTTGAAGATTAAGAACAACACTTTATTGATTAATTCTCAGAAATGTTACAAGAAATGGAAGAAATCAAGAATATAATCGCTCACAAGAACTTTCTTTCTCCTCAAAACTCTCTCCATACTCCAAAAATGGTCTCTCCTTTCTGAGTCTATTAATTCTCTTTCTATAGGATAGTTACATAGTGGATGACAGCTAAGTTATCCCTTATTTTCGGATCTGACTCGCGATACTCTCGCAGTAGTTGTAATGCTTATTCTCATAGATTCTGTAAACTTCGCAGGATCATCATGCTCTCACCGTGTTTCTACCACAGTCATCCGTTCATTCTTTGAATCATTCTTTAAGTCAGTCTGCGAAACTTGCAGAGTGTCGTTGAAGAACTCGCAGAAACGTTGTTTATACATTTCGCAAGAGCACTGCTGTGGCGATATTCTAATCCTACATCTTGCCTCTTCTCATGTCTTTTCTATTCACATTATTTTGAAATTCCGCAGCTGTCTATCTATTCATATTATTTTGTTCTAACATGTATCTGCATCCCTCGCCAGATTTATTACACGTATCTTTTTATCCATTCAACTTCTGACACGTCTTTTTCAACCGATGCGCTCCAACTGTTCACGTCTTTCCTTTGCATTAATTGCACTTATCTTCTCGAGAATTTTTACTTTCTATATATATCTTATTCACTCTTCACTTTTCTTATTTTTACTTTATTCTTCCTTATCTATGCAATCTCTCTGCAAATTCACTGTTCTTCCATAAATTCCGCATCCGCTGCTGTTGCATCCTTTATTTTGATCTTCTACTGTTTTGTTCATTCCCATACTTACTAAGAATGGCTCCATCTGGTCGTTAAAATCTCATCGCCTTTGAGAAACTGCAAAAGAAACTTAAGGATGAAGGTTTTGCTTTATCGACCATTCCTGATCAAAACCCTAAAGCCGAACTTTCCATTAAATTATTTTCTGATCATCCGTGTTCTCGCGAAAATATTATAGTCTCGCTAGGTCAGCTTGAAGATAGTCTTCCCATTCGTCTTTATGATTCTGAGCTCCCTTTATTCTATGAAATACTTTCTCATGCGAGATTCTCACGTGCCATATATCAGTTGAGTGGGGATTGCATTCGTCTGATGCTGGAGTATGCTACTCGCGGTGCTGGTAAGAAATCTCTTTATCCCGATAAAGCGAAGAATCCTAAATTCGCTGATGTTCCAATTATTCCTGTGAAGTACACTGTAGAGAATTTCTTCGCAAATTATGATATAATTCCCATGAGGAAAGATAGCACTTGTTGGGGTGTCTGCTTACAAAAGAAGGATGACATTGCAGAAGATAAAATTCTCATGTTGGACATTGACTGGCATCCGAGTAATAATCAATGTCCACGCCATTCTAGTGATGATAAATGGTGTATATTCCCATTATTTCTAGAGTGTCCCTACATCTGCGGTCCTCATGCTTTACCTGCGAATCTCGCAGAGTACCAGCCATGGGTGTTCAACTGGCCTGAAAGGAATAAAGAGGTATGTTCTCTCAATTTTTTGCATAAATTATCATTATCATCTTCCTCATGCTTTTATAATCTCGCTGACTACTCCAATTTTTTCCAGATTAACAGGCTAAAAACTAGCTACTAGAAATTTGGGAAGCCCAATACTTTTTAAGCTCTTAAATCGCTCACAGATGAAGTAATAAATATTCCTTTATGATTCTTAACAATATATTGTTGCCTCTATTTCTTATCTGTATCTGTGTTCGCAGGTTATTGAAGAAAGATAACTCATTAGGGCTGCGAGAACTAAAGGGAAAGGCAAAAGTGTTTCCCGCAATGAGAAATCTGATGCTCCTCGCAAGAAGAAGTCTGGTGCTCCTCCTTTAAATAAAAGAAAAGCTCAATCTCCTTCTCCTTCAACTCCTCAATCTATTGAAAGTTCAAGTGACAATACTGATAATGACGATGATGATGTTGATATATTTTCCACGAAGGAATCTTCCCATCCTGAGTCTTCTATGGCTCATATATCCGTTATTTTTGCTAATACCATGCAAGTAATTGGTAATACCCCTCTGACTAATGCTTGCGGGTCTATAGCTGCCATCTGCGATGCCCCTCTCCTAGAGAATAATGAATCTCTTCATGGGGTATCAAGATCTATATCTCCAAATTTCCTGCATTCCCTTAACTGCTTGGTAAATTTCCATACTTACATTTTCCTTCTCTTTATTTTCATTTTGACTTTATAATTAATTCTTAAAGCTCGCTGTATTATTTCCCAGGCTGGGAAAGCTTCTTTTGCTGTTGTCTCAGACTTGGAAAAGAGGCGTGCGGTCCTCGCAAAGAAGAATCTTAAACTTCTCACCAAAAATAAAGAATTGGAGACTGAAGTTGTTGGTCTTCGCGAAAAGAATAAACAAAATGAAGAATTAGAGATCAAAGCTGCTAATCTTTGCGAGAAAATCAAACAATTGGAATCAGACAATTCTTTTCAGAAGGAAAAAGTATCTAGTCTTCAAGATGTCAATAAGCAACTCTATGATATAGGACTCTCTTTCTTTCCCTTATATTTTATTATCTTTATCCGAAAAATTTCTTCTTATAGAGTTTTCCATTTCGCAGACGTCTATGGTCTTACTGACGAATCTATTTTTCTTCATACATTTCCTAATATTATGGATGATGATACCCTTCTTAATCACCTAAATACTTCTCTCAATAGCTTTTCCAATGATAAGGTTGAATATCTTCCCATAATTGAGCTTAGATCCAAGCTTCGTCTTTTAGAAATTGAACATAGATATGTCTTGGGTATGGCCAAAAAATTTAGACAATTCTTTCACAACTCTAAAGAAAAAACCCGTAAGTTAAATGCCAAATATAGTGATCTGATAGATGAAAAGGATCGTATTTCTCTCCAAGATGCTCAAGCTTTAGCAGAGTTACAAAAGACTCTTCTCGATGTTCAAATTGAAAGAGATCGACTTATCTGCGAGAATAATACTCTTGTTGAAAGAGAAAACCAAATTTGTTCCCATCTTCTCATTAATAATGATGATGAGTTTGCTTGGTCTGCGAAAATTCTTGACAATGTCAGAAACAATTTAGGTGTAGATGTTAGTCTTCAAGCTGATCATTCTGCCCTGATTAAGGATATGATCTTGCAAAGAGAAGGTTGTTATTCTTATTTTTCCACTAATCCATTTTGTAGATGTATCTCCTCTATTTTATTAATATGTTGTCATTTGTTCGCAGTATCCGAAGAAAACTTTAACCAAAGAGTTAAAGAGTTGGAAGAAGAAAAGGGAAATCTCGCAAGACTTCTGTCTGCTCGCAATGAGAAATGTTCCAAGTTCAAGAAGCAACTTCAGATATCTCTGGAGAATTTCAGCAATGTTCTTGTCGATGTTCGCAATAATTCTATTAAGATGATCTGTGATGATCATAAAATTCCTCATTCTACTTATCCTTATCTCGCGAACGATATTCCAAAGAATATTCCTGACCTTGTCATCTCCGATAGCGAAGCTGAAGAGTCTGAAGAAGATGAAGATGAAATTGAAGAAGAAGAAAAATCTGGTGAAGACAATGATGGATCTACATAGTTTTGTCTTCCTTTTTAATCTTTTTATAATATTTGTACACTTATCCCTTTCTCCTTGTAAAATATTGCTGTGAATTTCTCCAGCTTCTAATGTTCTTTGGTGTATAGATCTGCATACATTAGAAAACGATTTCTTTTTGCAATATGGTTAATCAATATGCTTATTAATTTTTTAATTATCTGCGTAAATCTGTCATATAAAGATGAATAATAATTTTATCATTCTGTTCATTCCCATACTTGCCTCTGTTATTTATCTTCAATATGAAAGATTGAGATGATTAGTTACGAATAAGATCTGTTTGTCAGTTTTGCCTCAATATCTACGTAAATATCGCAAGTCATATCTTCTTACTCTCATGATATCTGCGTAAATATCGCAGTCATTCAATCTTGATCTCTTGTGGTCTTATTTTTCCTTCCTAGTTAAAGGTCTTATTTAGCCACATTTTGTTTTGGCGACAAAATCGCAGGTTGTCTTTACACGCATGTTTTCTTGCGAGAAAAAATCCCCATGAAATTGCCGTCTTGCGATGAAATCGCAGGACGTCTTTACACTTTCATGTAAAAACCCATTGATCTCATTCTATCTTTTTCTCTTGGCGTTTTTCCTCTGTATAATTGTTGCACAAATATAACAAGCCTAAATATTCTTGCGAATATAAAGCCTCATGACATTTCCGTCTTAAGACACTTATCAGCTCCCTAATGGAAGGTGCCGCCCTTATCTTCCCCCTGGTTTCCCCTTCAAGGAGGCGTACATCGGTCATACAAGACTAGCTCCTCCCATCCGGTCCTGACAACAACCAGTTGTTTTCGCAGCCTCTTATCCTTTTTGCCTGTATGGATTATAGTTATGATATTGCACCCTAGGTGGGGTTTTCTTTGGGCCTAGTGCATCATAGCCAAGACTTTCCAAGAATGAGGGTAGTTTCATAGCTCCGGGAACCCTTGGCTCAACCGTGTACCTCGACACATTGGTCATACTTTGCACTCCTTAGAAGAGACCTTCGGTCGTCCAACTGTTAATATATATATAGTTGGAAATCCAAAGTATCTCTCCTGGATAGGTTTTCGTTAACCCCAACATCTTAATGACTCAGGTTCCAACGGCGGTATAACTTATCCCTGAGCCATGCATACAGATACCCCCTTATATGACGTACTTTAGGTCTTATATTTGCCTCTCGCGAAATTTTTGTTCGCGAACTAGGGTGTACGCCATAAAGGTTCGTCCCATTCTAATGTGTCTGCGAAATTTTATTCGCGTTTCTGCAAAATTTTCGCGTTGCTTCAGTCTTTGATTTTCTCTTTTTGCATTTCAGCTCTTGTATAATTTTCAATTTCATCTTTTTCATTGAATCAAAACATATTTTTGTAAAATTCTCTTCAACAAATCATTTATACATTTCTCATACTTCACGATCTAAAATTTTTACCTTTTCTACTTACTATTTTTTGCTTCTGCTTTTTTGTTGCGCTTTGCTACGTTTTTTCCATCTGTGAGACGCTCGCCATCTATTGGTTTCAGCATATGTTGACTTCGCAGCATTCCTTCTTCTCGCCATTCTACTGTATCTACCATCAAAATTTCACTTCTTTGCTTTTGTTTGATGTTATGTTTCCAGTTTCTGTTCTTCGCAGCCCTTTCCTCGCAAGATTCCATATCAATTTCATAACACTTTTTCTTTCAACCCAATCTCACTTGATGACTCCAACAGCGCTGGGATGTGGAAATTTAATGCACTGGTGGTAAGTCGATGCTACACCTAGAATCCCATGCAGACAAGGTCGGCCAATCAAAGAATTGTAAGGAGACTCACCATCGACAACACATAATTGAATCTTAGAAGATATTACCTTCAATGGAATTCACATTGAAATTTCCCCTTTGGGATTGTTGGCAGTACCATTGAAACCATAGATCTTATAAGTCGATGGTATTAGATCCTCATCTCTTCCTCCCATGGTTTTGTAAGTATGATAAAATAAGATATCCACTGAGATTCCAGTGTCAATTAGAACTCTATTAATGGCCCAAGAATCTTCAGCTTCATCATCCTCATTTTCTTCATCTTCTTCTTCTATTTGTTTTGGATTTATTTCTAATATTACCACTAGTGGGTTGTCATGCATCTTTCCAAGCTCAGGTACTTCTTGTGCAGTGAAAGAAATAGTCTGCTTTTTCCACTCTTCTAATGGTGACGCTTTTGCAATATTCATTATCTCTCTTCCATCCGCATCTCTTGTAAAGACTCTTCTTAAAACATTGTCGTGGAAGTCTTCTATAGTCTTGTAAGAATGTATGATGGAGTTATAGGATAGATTCTTCGCTTTTGCTCCTACTTCTATCACAAATGTTTCTCCTCCTTTTGGTGTATTCACTCTGCGAATTTCTGGAGCTGGGGGTAGTTGCTGAGACTGTGGGTGATTTCTTAGAAAATGGTTTAATTTTCCCTGGTCTATCATCCTCAAAATGATTCTTTTTACATTCCTGTAGTTGTTTGTTGTGTGACCATAAAAATGATGATAAGAACAAAATTTTAGACTTCGATTATTTGGATGTGGTTCTTTTCCCATATTCCAAGGTACGGGTATGTCCTCCATCAAAATTATAGCCTCCAAAATTTTTTCTATTCTAGCATTTAGAGGTGGCATCTTAATTTCTTCCCATATTATCTTCTGAATTTCTTTCCCTCTATAATAATTTTTCCTCTGTCCACCATAAGTTTCTTGCGGTTAATCAAGCCTCTGAATTTTATTATTTCCACTTCTACTGAAAAAATTTCTTTCCATTTCGAATTCTTCTTGATCTCTACTTCCCATAGCTACTAATTTCTGTTGACCACCATCCATACTCTTTTCTTGCTTCACCTGCGTAGTGCTCGCTACTGTATTTATTAACCTAGGAAGTAAACTTGCATTTGCTGCACTTGAACTGGTATTCGCAATGGGATATGACTACATCTCGTTTTGTTTTTCCTCCAATGCAATGTATTCTTCTTGTAACTCTCGCAGCTCTGTCATGGTGATTGTATTTTTTATTCTGAAAAATTGTATATACAGCAGATTGGTTGCGAACATAGCATTAATGAAAGATAAAATGAGGTATCTCTCATCCACTCTTCCTGCCATTTCAATACACATTGTCTACCATATTATGGTTAGATGTTTCAAACTCTCGCCAACCCTCTATTTTAACCCAAATACATCTTCATTGCCAGGTCGCGAAGAATTGTTACTTATATACGCCCCCAAGAATGTGGTTTGTAGATGATTGAAACAAGTTATAGTGTTCTTGGGTAACCCTTCAAACCATTTCAGAGCTTCGCCAGTTAGGCTGGATGCAAAATATTTGCACAATACAACATCATGGTTTTCCCACTACAGCATACACCTAACATAAGCTTTGAAATGTTGAATAGCACAAGTAGTTCCATCAAAGATATTGGTTAACGTTGGAAAATTACATTTTGGGGGTATTCCTCCCAATTGTACTTCTTAGGTTAATGGAGTTTTCGCAGCTTCTTCAATGGCCTCATCAAGTTGTCTTCTGCCTCCCTCACTTGTATTATTTAACATTCCCCTCATTTCTGCTAACTCTCTTAACATTTGTCCATTCCCAACCGAACTTTGCTCCATTGGCCTTTTCAGTGCAGCTTCCCTTCTTCTGCGTTCATGTCTTTCTTGCCTTTAGAGATTTTGTACTTCTTCTTCTGCATCTTCATTCTACCTTCTACCACGATTTTCTTCTTCACCTCCTTATTGAATTCGCAAATGATTATGCCTTTCATTTTCTATTCTGCGATTTTCTTCATTTATCATCATTTCTCTTCGCTGTCTTTATATTCTTCTTTGTATTTTATCATATTCCTCATTGATATTATCATTGTTGCGATTTCTTACGCATCTCCTTTCTCGATTGTCATGATTTTTTTGACATATTGCTTCTTGAAACTCTTGTTCTTCCACTTATGCTCTCAATCTTTCTCTATCGCAAGCTAGACGTGCTTGTTCAACATAATGTTCATCAATTTCATCCTCAATTATTCTTCGGTTTCTTTGAATTTCTCGCTCATGTAATGTTCTCCTACCTTTTTCACGATTTTCTCCACCGTCTTGGTTATTTCCACCTCCTTGATTTCTATTATCACGTCTATCATCAACAGTTTCACCACGCGGAATGTAGCGATCATTAATCATCTCTTCTTCTCCACAACGCTGCTCTTCATTTGGATTTTGCATTTCCTCTCGAATATTTTCACCTGCATTTCTCACAGGGGAATTTCGCCTTGATTCTTATCTAAATGATCTTGAACTTGATCTTATAGTACTTCTCGATCTCCTACTTTGTAATCTCAAATTCTCCATTCTTAACTCGTGATTTTGTCTTGTTAAATTTGCGCGTTCTTCCGCCTCTAATCTCCTTTCCTCTTTTATTCTTTGTCTTAGAGCCTCTACTGCTTAATTTTCGTCACATCCATGCATTAATCCTTCAACCTCATCTTGATTTATTCCCTCTCGCCTTTCATTTCTTAATTGTCGGTTTTCTGCTTCTTCCATTGAATCTGATCGCCAAGTATGCACGCTTACTTTGTCATACTCCATAGTTCTATCTTGTATCAGTGTTTGCTGATTTGGATGTTGAACTCGATTTTCTCCATTATTCCTTGTTCTATTATTCCTTGTTCTTAATCTTGAAGATTCTCCTATTTCATTTCTCCCTTCACCTGCAATTCTTCTACTCCTCCTTACGGTTGTAGGTTGTTCTGATGTATTTCTTCTTCTATCCATTCCTTCAATTTTGATGTATTATTGTAAATCACTTAAAAATCTTCTCCAATTTCTTCAAATTCTTACAAATCACAATTTGAATCTTTGCTTAGAAACATCCCTGTTTCTAGCGCCATTATATAGTTGCAGGAATTCCTACACTACACCCCTCACAAGAATTCACAATTATCAACACATATTTGAAGATTAAGAACAACACTTTATTGATTAATTCTCAGAAATATTATAAGAAATGGAAGAAATCAAGAATACAATCGCTCACAAGAACTTTCTCTCTCCTTAAAACTCTCTTCATACTCCAAAAATGATATCTCCTTTCCGAGTCTATTAATTCTCTTTATATAGGATAGTTACAAAGTGGATGACAGCTAAGTTATCCCTTATTTTCGGATCTGACTCGCGATACTCTCGCAGTATTTGTAATGCTTATTCTCGCAGATGCTGTAATTTTCGCAGGATCGTCATGCTCTCCCCGTGTTTCTACCACCGTCATCCGTTACGTCATTTTTTGAATCATTCTTTGAGTCAGTCTGCGACGCTCGCAGAGTGTCGTTGAAGAACTCGCAGAAATGTTGTTTATAAATTTCACAAGAGCACTGATGTGGCGATATTCTGATCCTACAACTAGGTCTAACCAGATGGAATGTTTGAGTCCCATAGCTCAATATTTTGTTCTACAGAATGCTGATAAGTTTTTGCAATATCCTTTTAGGGGTTTTGATGGCTGCAAGAATGGTGTAAGAGGCAGGGGTTCAATGAGAAGCTCTTTTTTCAAACATATTAATGATAGGCATCTGGTAAATGGTGAAGAAAATGATAGATGCCGGGATAGAATTCAGGGCAATGGTGAAGTTTATACTTTATAGGAAGAGGCTCTTTTGCAACTTAAGATGTGGATGTGTATGAAGTATATGCATCCTCAATATTGGAAGAAATGTTGCAGGGCACATGAAGGAGATGTAATTTCTGCTCCTTACAATGGTATGGATGCTGATTTCCTTATTCATGGCGTAACAAAACCTGAAGAGATACGTGCTTCATTTCCTATATATAATGCTTATAATGTTGAGCTTTGTGATTTTGTTCCAGTCCTTGGTGTGGAGTTAGATAAAGTTTTTCAAGCTCAGTTGCATACAGTTCAACATATACCCACTAAATGTATACTTAGCTTCTCTTGAACTTTCAAACACACTATAGACAAGGTTTTACTTAGTCCCTTGGATATTTCTGCTTGGATTCAACTATTGCTTTTTCCTATTTGTGTTTTGTGTAATTATATTCCCAAGAGTAGTGCAGAAGGTCGATCTGTTATATGTAAGAAACTTCAAGTTGATTCTATTAGTCGAGCCTTAGCAAATTTGAGGGATACTGATGGTTGTGTTTCTTTGATTTTGGATTTGTTATTTGATAATAATGTTTTTTCCAATGTAAGGTTTTTTCTAAGAATAATAGTCCAGATGATATCAGTTTAAGCTTTGCAGACGAAAGTGTAGTTGCAGGAATTCCCACACTACACCCTATTCAAGAACTTACCTATATCTATGACATAATTTGAAGATTAAAGACACTTTTTATTAATTTGATCTTAAGAAATTACAGAAATCAAGAACACAAAACACTTGATAAAGATTTTCTCTCTCCTAAAAACTTTTCTAACACTCAAAAGTTTTCCTCCTCCTCTCTGGAACTATTCATCTCCTTTATATAGGTATTTACATAATGGATTACAGCTCATGACAGCTCATTTACAGCTAAGATTCCCTTCAATTTCGGATCTGAGTTCTTGCGATAAATCGCAGTTAGCACCGCCTTTAACTTTCGCAGGTTTTATTGATATATCGCAGACATGTCACACTTTCTTCTTGTTTCTGTCATTACGTCATTGTTTAAGTCATCTTTGGATGTGTCTCAGAATATTACTGATGTATCGCAGAGTAGTCGTTTATTATCGATGTATCGCAGAACAGTCGTTTATTTCTCAGAATATTGTTGTGACAATATTCTGATCCTACATCTTGCCTCTTCTCATATCTTTTCTGCGAAGAAGATAAAGATCATGAGAATTTAAACTTCTTGATTCTCCGCAACTCCTTATCTTTTACCCGACAAAGTTCCCTACTTTACGCTCTTACTGCTGACACACGTCAATCTTTACCGATTAACCCGGCTACCCATCCTTCATCTATAAATAGATGTTCCACTCGAGACTATTTCCTTCTTCTCACCTTCTCTTTCTTCTTCAAAATCTTTTTTGTCTGCAACTTTTTCTTTCTTGTTATTCTTTCTGCTGCTGCTCTAATGGAGACTCAAAGGTATGTTCTTATCTTCCATCTTATTTTGTTCACGTTATGTTATCTTTATCGCCCACTTTTCTTCATAACCCCCATATTTTATCATCTTTTTCAGTAACACCACTTCTCAAATTAAAATACTATAAAAAATCCTCACCCTAAGGGTTCTCAGAAAAGGCGCGTTGGGAAGACGAAAAGATCTGAGGATGATAAGGTAGTAAGAAACACCTATTCCTTTGAAATAACAATATTGTTGCCTCTGTTTCTTACCTACATTATTATTCGCAGAATGAAGAGAATATTCCTAAACCTCTTAAGCGTTTTCGTCAAGTTAAAGCTCTTTCAAATGAAGTGGATATTCTTGAATTTTTACCTGCAAAACCTGTTCCGTCGCAAGATAAATCTTCCTCTTATCCTTGCGTGAATTTCAATACCCATATTACTTCTTCATCGACTTCTAATAAAGTTATTGATACTAATATTCCTATCTCTAATAATCCCAACATTTTAAAAACTGCGATGGATGAGTCTACGATAGTTGGAAATAAATATGTGATGAATGAAACTGCGGTGAATGAGACTATAGTAAATGACATGACGGTTAATAAGGCTGCGGTGAATGAAGTTGTAAATAATGAAACTGTGGTAAACGAAGCTGCAGTTAAGGAAGCTGCGGCGGATGATGTTGCGGTAAATGAAACTGTAACTGCGACCAATCAAATTCCTTCTTCCATTCTTACTATCGCCAAAAATTCTTCCTCTACTTCTCTTCCTTCTTCCCAAGAAATAGCAACAGGGGTTGAAGCTTCTTTTCAAATATTATCTGAAGTTTTGGACGATGCTATGAAATCTTCTTCAGATCCTGCGAGACAGGATGTTTATATGATTCTAAGCAAGCATCTTGGGTCTTGCGGTTTTTCATCTTCGTTAACTGCCTTAGAAGATGAGGTTGAAACTTTGAAGAAGAATCTTCAAGCAAAAACTTTGGAGTGTGAACTTCTCGATCATAAGCTTCATAATTCTGAATTAGACTGTGAAATTCTTCGCAGCAGAAATGATGATCTAAAAGGTATAACTTTCTTGCCTTTGCTTTTGCCTCTGTAAATATTTGCTTTTTATATACTCAATTTTCCTTTATTTATTTGTTGATGCATATTTAGCTTCAAAACATAACCAATTAATGAAGATACTCGAGTGGGAAACAATAGCTGATGAGGCCCGCATTTGGAAAGAATCTTGGAAGAATCAATTTGATAATTTGAATGTTCTTCATACATATTCAATTGACGAGATAAATAATCTTAAGAATGAGAATAACCGACTAATTCATGAACAAGATCAACTAATTCATGAACGAGATCATCTAAGTAATGAAGCCACCCAACTTTTATATTCGTTAAATCATATTAACTTGAGGGTGGAATCTTTATCAGATGAAAACAGAGTTTTATCCCAAGAGAAACGTAGTTTTGTGGATACAACAAAGACTTATTCGCAGCAATTAGACAATCTTCAAAAGTTGTGTAAGGACCAAGAGCAATCCCTTCGCACACTAAAATCTGAACTTAGAAAGAAAAACTGAATCATCTACTGCTGAACAAGAGAAGCTTATAAAGTGCAGATTATCTCTCTAAGTGTAAAAGTCAACAATCTCAAAGATGATTGTACTCGACTGAAGGAAGAAAATGCTTATCTTCGCAATTGTGAAAAAAGTATAAAATCTCGTTTAAAAGGTAAAGTTGGGGATAATTTTGATGACGCCATGAACCAATGGAAGAGTTGCTTCTTTAATATAATTCACACTTTATCTTCACAAAAGGAAGGTAGTCATTTTGACTGCCTCATCTATTAATTACTTCATTGTATTTTCTCATCTTATTTGTCGCGAAAATTCCCTCTAATATGGAATTTTTCTCTCGCAGAATCTGAGAAGCATCTTCAAGCTTCAATTTCTGATCTATCTATGAGGTTAGCCAAACTTCGCAAAAATAATACCGCGCTTTCCAACTCTCACAACAGGGCATTGAGAAGATTTGACTATCTTGAATATTTCAAAGATATAGAAATTAGAAACCAGGAAAAGAATTGCCTCCGCAAAGCTTATTTAGGAGCTGATGTTTTCATAAATAATGTTCTATTCTTCCATTCTTTACCTCCTATGAAGATCAAACCCTTGGAGATAGATGATAATGAAGTTCCTCATCCCATATATGAAGATCTGAATTATTCAAGTAATGAAGAATATTTTTCTGAAGACGAACAAAATCCACATGAGGATGAAGGAAACCCTCATAATGAAGCAGAAGAACAAAATCCTCCTCATGAAGAACAAAATCCTCCTCATGAAACAATCGCTGGTGATGAAGAAACTCAAACTAAAAAAGATGATGCTGGTGAAGATAATAGTGGTGAACAAGAATGATGAAATTAGAGAAGAATATTCTTTAAATTATCATGTTTTAAAAATGTTTCTGGTTCTGCGAATGATTGTAATTTCCGAATCTTTCTTCTACCTGCCCTTTTTGCGAAACATTGAAGTTCTTTGTAACTCAATCACCTGTTCTGATTTATATATTTTTATTAATTCCGAATCCAATCTTCATAAACTTGATTCTTCTCAAGGAAGATAATGAAATGTTGTTTTATAATCCCCATATTTTCCCCTCATAATCTTCCTTGTGAAGTATTTTATTTGTTACTCTTGTAAGAAATCCCATACTTGCCTCTTGTTATCAATCTGTAATATTATCGCAGATATTTCTGCGAAGAATTTGTTATATGCTTCGCAAATATAACTTTTCTTGTGGTCTTATTTCGCCTTCCTAGTTAAAGGTCTTATTATGCCACTTTTATGTGACAAGATCACAGGACATTCTTACCTTTATAAGTAATAATCCATTGATCTTGACTTATCATTTAATTTTAATTTCTGCGACAATATGATAAATCTAAGCCATCTTGTGAGATTAATCTCTCTTTTCTTTTTAAGACTTATGATATTGCCGTCTTTGCGATGAAATCGCAGGACGTCTTTGCGATTTATATCCTCTTATTATTGATTTCATTTATCTCATCATTTGATCTTATCGCAAAAACCCATTGATCTCATCTTAACATTTCTTATTAGGCTTTTTGGCCGAAATCACGCGGCAATATGATTTTGCCTAAATATTCTTGCGAATATAAAGTCCCATGACATTGTTGTCTCTGTCACGCGAAAATATGACGGGTCTAAATATTCTTGCGAATATAAAGCCCCATGACATTGCCGGCTTTTTTGATACACAGCTCCCTAGTGGAGGGTATCGCCTTTATCTCTCCCCCCGGTTGCCCCTTCAAGGATTATACATCGGCCATACAAGACTAGCACTTTCCCATCCGGGTTCGCTAACAACTTGTTGTTTTCGCATCCTTGTCCTTTATGCCTTATATGGCTTATAGTTACAAGACTGCACCCTAAGTGGGGTTTTCTTCGGGCCGAACACATCGTAAGCCAAGACTTTCCATGGATGGCCAGGGTAGGTTCATCCATCCCGGGAACCCACAGCTCAACCGTGTACCTCGGCACCTTGATCATACGTTGCATTCCTTAGGAGAAACTCTCGGGCGCCCAACCAGGGTATAACCTTATATAGTTGGGAATCCAAGTTATCTCTCCCGGATGGATTTTCTATAATCCCAAATCTCCATGACTAGGTTCCAGCAGCGGTATAGCCTTTCCCATAGCCATGCAAAGAGATACCCCCCTTATAACACACTTTAAGGACATTGCCTCTTACGTAATAGAATCCGCGAACTAGGGTGTACGCCACAAAGGTTCGTCCCATTCTTATATATTTTTAGGCGATTTTCGCCCGTCTTATATGCATTTGCATTATAATTTTTAATTATCTCGCCAATTATTGCGGAAAATAGCTTTTATATTCATCCAACTTTGTTCTTGCAGAACATTTCTTTTATTCTCTCGCAATTTCTTGCGTGTAATCCATTCATTCTAGTCTTTCAAACCTTTATTGATAATATTTTCTTAGATACTGTCTATTCCATGGTCTTCCAAGTCTTTGACCCATGTCTCTCCCTTCTGGATCCATTAATTTATATGCTCCAGTTCCAACTATTTCTTTGATTATATATGGCCCATCCCATTTTTTCGCCAATTTTCCTCCATTTTCTCGCTGATATTCTGGTGTTTCTCTCAAAACTAAATCTCCAACTTTGAATTCACGCTTATTTACTCGTTTATTATATTCATGAGCTAATCTGCGATGGTAGTTTTCCATATGTTGTAATGCCTTTTCTCTCTTCTCTTCTAAACTTGTTCTCATGAAGACACATGTTAAAGATCTTCTCCAAGAGGACATTTTCTCTGAAGAAGCAGTAGATGTTGTTGATCACAAGCTCAAAGGTCTTAAAACCTGTGAAGGTTCCGAAAGTATACTTTGAGTCTCTTAGTATGTTTTTAGGTTTTTGTTCAATTATTGTCTATGAAACTTCTTATTATAATTTATTCTTGTGTTCGGGAAGGATAACGAGGGCTTGATATAGCATATTTTGTGATTACACAGGCTATTTCCAACATTTCTTTTTATCTTGCATGTTTTTAGATTTTTTTTATTTAAATTCTAAGTTTTTGGAAGATAAACTTGCAGTATTGAATCTTATTTGTTTTATATATCGCAATTGTCTTATGAGATATATGTGCCTTTACGTTCGTGAATTGTGTTATTATCTCATATATGCTCAAAAGTTAAATCTATTATGTCTTTATGCATATATTGATAAAAGACACTCCCTCTGTTCCATTTTAGATGACGTTTTGAGAGTTTTCACGCAGATTAAGAAATAAAGAGAGATATAAAGAAAATTCTATCTATGCCCTTGAGAAAAGTCTTCAAATATTAATTGTTATTAGTATATTTAAAAATAAACTTATGGTTCCAAGACAAAATGTTAGGGTATTATGGGTAGTTTTGTGGTGAAAATATGAAATCTATCAAGTAATGTGGAACAAAAAAATAACCCTAAACACTCATCTAAAGTGGAACGGAGGGAGTAGAATGAACTTTTTGAGAAATTCCGCAGTATTGGTCTTTCCCTGATACACTATTATGTGAAAGTACTGTATTTAATCCGTAAGTTTTCTTATGTTGAGTGATTTCCAACTAAATTAATAAAAAATATCTCCTTGTGGTTAATTTACTCGAGGTTTACTGGATACATATCCATGTAATTTGTTAATTTCCAAAGAAATCCTTATTTTCTTGTAAAAGTAAGGTCGCTCATGTTGTTCTCTGGGGAATGACATCTAATGGAGGAGAGTTCTTAAATAAACTTGTGCTTAATTTCCATATCTTTTTAGGGAGAGCGGTTGGGGAATTTCAAGGGGTTAACTTGTATCTTAATAAACTCCTTGATGAATACCCTAAGTTTCAACTATGTGAAATCATCTAAAGATGCATATCATCTCCTTGTTTATTATTTCACACTACATACATATGGTTTTCGGATCATTATGTAAGGGGGAGTACCTATTGTGCAAAATATGGAATTATTGACTAAGGGGGAGTGATACATATCAACGTAGTATTATTTCAAAGTTGTTATGCAATTGGACTTTGATTTATATAATAATACTATGACACTGAATAACAATGATTGATAACATTTGTTTTCTTATTTTTATTGATACGGATCTTTAAAAACAATGATGTTGAGTTGCACACATTCAGAATCGACGGAGAACTTGAAGTAACGAAGAATTCAAGGATGTTGAAGAGCCAAGGAAATCAAGCATGATGGATCGGAAGCTACAAAGTTAATTTATTTTGTAATCCATATGTATTGATAGTTTTGTCACTAAAATTGACAAATGGGGAGATTGTTAAAGCATTACTCGGTCGAACTCGCAAGCATTACTATCTCAAGCTTGTTTGTCAAGTTTAGTTGTTCTAAACTATATACTTGATTTCTAGTCTACTTATAGCTATGTCTCAGATTAGGATAAAAGTGTGTAGTTGAGCATTAGACTTCACGGCATTCACCAATTGAAGAAGAAGATCTACTGAATATCTTGAAGGAACTTCGTCGACAAAAGGTGTAGGACCAGAATATCGCTACAATATTATTCCTGCGATATTAACCACATTTCTGCGAGCGTCACTGACAATTCTTTAACAACGTTTCACGAGCGTCACAGAATACCTAAAAGAAACTGACGATGGAAGAAATAAAAGAAGAATATGTTGATCCTGCGATGGTCATCATTCTTGCGATAGAGAATATGGTAGCGATTGCGATGAGATCGCAGAATAGATCCGAAATAGGAGGAAAACTTAACTGTCATCCATTATGTAAAACCCTATATAAAGGGCTCGATAGATCCAGAAAAGGATGATGTGTTTTTGAGAGTTGAAAGAGTCTTGAGGAGAGAGAAACTTCAAGAGAATATTTGTAATCTTGATTTCTTCCAATTCTGTAAACATTTCTGAGATTTGAATAGTAAAGTGTCGTTTAAATCTTTGAAGTTTAATTGATTTCCAATAGATTTCTATAGAATCTTAACAAGGGTGTAGTGTGGGAATTCCCGCAACTACATTTTGGCGCCCAGAAACAGGGAGAATCAAGTTAAGAAATCTCTAATTACAACTTGAAGATTTGAAGAAATTGTTAGAGCTGAAGAAATGGCTAGAAGAAGAAGAAATATATCAGAACCACGGACAACTATGAGGAGAAGTAAAAGACTTGCAGGTGAAGGAACAGGTGAATTGGAAGTATCTTTAAGGATAAGATCAAGGAGAAATAGAATAGGAAATGAGGCAGAAAGTTCAACTCAACAACCGAATCAACAAACACAAATACAATGGAATGTGGATTATGATAGAGTGAGTGTGCATACTTGGAGGTCGGATTCGATGGAAGAAGTAGAAAATCGACAATTAAGAAATGAAGAAGAAGGAGAAAGTAATCAAGAAATGGTTGGAGGATTAATTCATGAAGGACATGAAATAGTAGATGATTTGAGACGAAAAATACAGGAAGAAAGAAGAGCGTGCGAATTTAACAAGGAAAAATCATGAGTTAAGAATGGAGAATTTGAGGTTACAAGAAGGAGATCAAGAAGTACTGTTATATCAAATTCAAGATCATTCAGAGAAGAACCATGGCAAAATTCCCCTATAAGAAATGTTAGAGAAAAAACTCGAGGAGAAGTGCAAAATAGAGAAGAGGAGATAATTGGTGATCTCTATAATCCGCGTGACAATAGAAATCAAGAGGGAAGAAACAACCAAATTGAAGAAGAAAATCCCGAAGAAGGTAGGAGGATATTACATGGGCGAGAGAATCAAAGAAATCAAAGAATGATTGAAGAAGAAATTGAGAGACATTACGCTGAACAAGCACGTCTACCTCGCGAGAGGGAAAGATTAAGGGAAGGAGTAGAAGAACATGAATTTCAAGAAGCAGTGCGAAAAAATAATCATGAAAATCGAGAAAGGATACGTACGCAAAATCGCTATAATGGTAATATTCAAGAGGAGTATGATAGGATACAGAGGATAATAGAGAGACAGCGAAGAGAAATGAGGAGAAACGAAAAAATTCGCAGAGAAGAAGATGAAAGAGAAAATCGCAGAGAAAGACGAGATGATGATGAAGAAGGAGATACACAAAATCTCGCAAGACAAGAAAGGCAAGAACGCAGGAGAAGGGAAACAACATTAAAGAGGCCAATAGAACAAAACTCAGCTGAGAATGAGCAAATATTGAGAGAATTAGCAGAAATTCGAGGAATGATAAACAATAGAAGAGAAGGAGGTGAAAGGCAACTTGATGAAGCTATTGAAGAAGCTGCGAGGACTCCATTTACTCAAGAAGTACAGTTAATAGGGATACCTCCAAAATGCAATCTACCAGCATTTTTGATGGGACTACTTGTGCTGTTCAACATGTCAAAGCTTATGTTAGATGTATGCTACAGTGGGAAGATCATGATGTTGTGCTATGTAAATATTTTGCATCTAGCTTAACTGGCGAGGCTTTAAAATGGTTCGAGGGATTACCAAAAAATACCATAAATTATTTTGATCATTTACAAGATACATTTTTAGGAGCGTATATTAGCAACAATTCATCGCGACCGGGTATTGAAGATGTGTTTGGGTTAAAGCAGAGAATTGGCGAGAGTCTAAAACACTTAACCATAAGATGGAAGTCAATGTGCAGTGAGATGGCAGGAAGAGTTGACGAGAGATATCTTATCTTGTCTTTTATCAATGCAATGTTCGCAACCAATCTACTGTACATACAAATTTTCAGAGTCAAGAATACAATCACTATGACTTAAATGCGAGAACTACAGGAAGAGTATATTGCTTTGGAGGAGAAAAAAAATGAAATGGAATCATATCCAATCGCGAACACCAGCTCGCTAGCAGCAAGTGGAAGTTTGCTCCCTAAAATAATAAATAATGTGGCGAGCACCTCGCAGCAACAACAAGAAAAGGTGGTAATTGATAACCAACAAAAATTGGTAGCGATGGGCAGTCGAGATCAAGAAGAATATGAAAGGGAGAAGAATTATTACAATCGCGGTGGAAATAATAAGATTCAAAGACTTGATCAGCCGCAAGAAACTTATGGCGGACAAAGGCAGAATAACTTTAGAGGGCAAGGAAATCAAAAGATAATATGGGAAGAAATTAAGATGCCACCTCTTAATGCTAGTATAGAAAAATTTTGGGAATCTATCATTCTGATGGAGAACATACCATCGCCATGGAACATGGGAAAAGAACCTCATCCAAGCAATCTAAGTCAAGAATTTTGTCCTTACCATCACTTTCATGGTCATTCAATAAATGATTGTAGGAATGTAAAGAGGATAATTTTGAGGATGATTGATCAGGGGAAGTTAAATCACTTTCTAGTAGGACATCCACAACCTCATCAACTACCGCCAGCACCAGAAACTCGCAGAGTGAATGCTGTAAAAGGAGCAGAAACATTCGTGATAGAAGTGGGGGATAAAGCAAAGAATTTGTTTTATAACTCCATTGTGCATTCATTCAGAACTGTGGAAGATTTCCATGATAATGTTTTAAGTAGAGTCTTCGCGAGAAATACAGATGGAAGAGAGATAATAAATATAGCGAGAGCTTCGCCATTAGAAGAATGGCAGAAACAAACTCTATCTTTCACCGCACAAGATATACCAGAGCTTGGCGAGCAACATGACAACCCATTGGTGGTACGATTAGAGATAAAACCAAAGCAACTGTAAGAAGAAGATGAAGAAAATGATGGTAAAATTAAAAACTCTTGGGCCATCAACAGAGTCTTAATAGATACCGGGAGTTCAGTTGATATCTTATTCTATCATACCTATAGAACCATGGGCGAAAGAGATGAAGATTTGATACCATCAACGTATAAAATCTATGGATTTAACGGTACATCTAACAAACCAAAGGGGGAAATTGAAATGCAAATACCGTTAAAAGGAATATCTTCAAAAATCTTATTATGTGTTGTGGACATCGAATCAACTTATAATGATTTGATAGGACGACCTTGGTTACACGGGATATTGGGTGTAGCATATACTTATCACTAGTGTATTAAATTTCCTCATCCTAAAGGTGCAGGAGTTATTAAAGGAGATTGGGGAGAAAGCAAGAAATGTTATGAAATCGATATGAAGTCTTGCGAAGAAAGAGCTGAAAAGAATAGCAATTGGAAGTACAAAATCAAACAGCAACAGAGATGTGAAAGATTAATGATTGATACAATAGAGCGGAAATAGGATGTGAAAGCTGATGGCGAGCGTCTCGCAGAAAAAGAAACAACAATAAAACGTAGAAGAAAATAGTAAGTAGAGAGGTAAAATGATGAACTTTAGAGAATTCTATGAATCATTTGTTTGAAGAATATGTGATTGAACAGAATTTTCTGCTTGAAAGAATCGCAAGATTTTACAAAAATAAATAGGATCAAAGTTATGAAATTCTATCAGAGTTACAATACTTGAGAGAAACGCGAATAAAATTTCGCAGAGATTAAAGAATGGGACGAACCTTTATGGCGTGCCCCCTAGTTCGCGAAAAAAATTTCGCAAGAGGCAAATGTAAGACCTAATAGCGCGTCATAGGAGGGGATATATCTCGACATGATTCATGGATAAGGTTATACCGCTGCTGGATCCTGAATCATGCAGATGTTGGGGTTAAAGAAAACCTATCCGGGAGAGAGATCTTGGATTTCCAACTATATATGGTTATACCCTGGTTGGACGATCGAGAATCTCTTCCAAGAAGTACAAAGTATGACCAAGGCGCTGAGGTACACGTTTGAGCCAAGGGCGTACGAAACTTCCTTTCCATTCTTGGTAAGTCTTGGCTACGATGCACTTGGCCTGAAGAAAACCCCACTTAGGGTGCAGCCTTGTAACTATAAGCCATATAGGCATAAAGGACAAGAGGCTGCGAAAACAGCTAGTTGTTGGTAAATCTGAATGGGAGGAGCTAGTCTTGTATGGCCGATGTGCCCTCCTTGAAGGGGCAACCAGGGGGAAGATAAGGGTGGCACCCTCCATTAGGGAGCTGATAAGTGTCTTAAGAAGGCAATGTCATGGGGCTTTATGATCGCAAGAACATTTAGGCCTGTCATATTGTCGCGTGACATAAATTATACAGAGGCAACAATCTAAAATATAAGATGAGATCAATGGGTTTTTACATGACAATGTAAAGACGTCCTGCGATTTCATCGCAAGACGACAATGTCACGAGGCTTTGATCTCGCAGGAGAGCTTAGACTTGTCATATTGTCGCAATACAATCAAAGAAGAAAGATAAGGCAAGATCAATGGGTCAATACATGCAAATGTAAAGACGTCCTGCGATCTTGTCGCAGAAAGAAAGAGCGTGGCAAAATAAGACCTTTAATTAGGAAGGCGTAATAAGACCACAAGATTACTGCGATAATTCTCGCAGATGTTATGAGAATTGCGATTTGACGCAGTTATTGCTGGCGATAGGATCGCCAATATTGAGGCAAATTTTATTTACCACTAATATCTAATCTTTAATCAATTTTTTATATCACAGATGAATAATAGAGGCAAGTATGGGAATGCATGAGAACGATGAAATTATTATTCATCTATCATATAAAAATTTTATAAATAAATGCACGCAGATAATTAAAGAATAATAATTATATTGATTGATTGACTTGCAGAAAAAAAAACTATTTTCTAATTCATACAGGTAGAAGCAAAAGAAATCCACAAAATTGGAGAAACTCACAGCAATGCTGCAGAAAGAAGAAAATAAATATAGAAGGAAGATAGAAGGAAAAAGAAGAACTAGCTAGATCCATCGCCATCCTCTTTATCAGACTTCTCTTCATCGCCAGAGTTCTCCCTTTCGTCATTATCATCACTATCTGCATTCTTATCAGATTCTTCTCCTCCACCATATTTTTCTCCTTCGTCATTATCATTATCATTTTCATCCTCGTCAGAATCCTCAGCTTCACTATCAGAGATGTTAAGATTTGGGATTATTGCGGGGATCTCCTTTACAAGATTAGGATATATAGAAGGAGAAATTCCATGATCATTGCAGACCAACTTAACAGAATCATTACGAACAACAATGAGAGATATATTGAAATTCGCGGTAGTAATGTCAAATTGCTCCTTCAATCGTGAATATTTTTTATTGCGAGCAGCAAGGGTATTTTCAAGTTCCCCAATTCTTTCAAGATATCTTTTTTCAGCTCCTACGAGAATATATGACAACAAGTTAGAAATTTTGTAAAAAAGATTAATAAAAACAGAAAGTTAGCGAGAAGAAGAACAGCAAACAACCTTATCTTTCAGAAATCATATCTCTAATTAAGGCCGCTTGTTCAACTTGAAGGCTAACATTTACACCTAAGTCATTCCTGGCGTTGTCAAGAACCTTCGCAGCCCAAGCAAACTCGCCATCGCTATTAATGAGGAGACGAGATCGAACTTGAGTCTCCCTCGCAAGAAGATCTTCATTCTCGCGGATAAGTTTATCTCTGTCCATTTGAACTTCAAGGAGAGTTTTATGAAAGTATGCCAGGGTCTTGGATCCCCTTTTGATGGCAAGATCTTTTTCGTCAATAAGATCGCTATTCTTCTGTCTTAATCTATCTATTTCTTTCTTTGAATTAAGATAAAAGCGCTTATATTTGTCAGTCAAACCTAAATTGAATCTGTGTTCAATTTTTAAGAGATTAAGCTTGGATCTAAGTTCATCTATGGAGAGGGATCTAATCTTATCATCTGAGAAATTACTTAAAGAATTATTAAGACATGCAAGAAGAGTATGATCATCTATAGGTTCAGGGAAAGTTTGAAAGAGTATAGCCTCGTCAGTAAGACCATAAATATCTGCAAGTTAAAAGTGGCCGCTTGAATAAGCTGCGATAGAGTAAAAAGAATTAAAAAAGAAAGAAAATTAGTCATACCATATAATTATTGGTTAGCTCTATCAAGATCAGAGATCTTTTGCTTATCAACTGAAGCTTCTGTCTTAAGATGTTTATTCTTCTTGCGAAGCTCAATAACTTCGGATTCTAATTTTTCTTTATCTTGGCGAAGTTTAGCAGCTTTCTCTTCAGAGTGGGCACATCTTTTATCTAAATTGGAAGCAACAGCAAAATAAGCTCTTCCAACCTGCGAAAGAAAAATATAAATTAAGATCTAGCGATGAAGAAAATATATAAATAGACTGAAGAAATGAAAACTTACCAAAGCACCAAGAGAATTCAAGAGACTGGGAGTCAGCGATCTTGAGATTCCTTGGAGATAATCATTGTCCACCAGAATAGGGGCATCGCAAACTTTAGCGAGAGCTTGGGATGTCTTGTCAATAACTTCATCCTCGGCACTAGAAGTTATACTGTGGGAAATATCGCTAAAAATTCTGGACAAATTAGTCATTAAAGAATCAGAAGAAGAAAAAAAAATTATTGAGGGAAAACCGCTAACATTAAAACCTTCGTCATTATTATCTTTGTCAAGATCAGCACTTGGATTTTCTGAAATTGGTTGAGGAGTTGAAGAAGAAGTAGGTTGAGTTTTCCTTCTCTTTGGTGGAGGATCGCTAGATTCTTCATTGCGAGGGGCAGAAGACTTTCCCCTGGAAGAAGCAGTAGATTTATCCTTTGAAGATTTCCCGGATTTCTCTTTTGAAGATTTCTCCTTGGTTTTTACGGGTATTAATGGTTCTAATTCTTCAATATCCTGCGAGCACAGATGAAGATAAGAAATATGGGCAACAATATATTGTTAAAATTTATGAAGAGATATTTCTTACTTCATCCGTGAAAGATTTCAGAGCCAAGAAGGTGCTAGGTTTTCTAAGAGATTGGTAGTTGAGTTTCATTCTATAAATCTGAGAAAGATCAAAATAGTTAGCGAGAATATAAAGAAGACAGTAAATGATAATAGTATAAAAAGTTGAGAGAATATACTTCTTTAGATTTTTCAGGCCAGTTGAAGACCCATGGCTCATACTCTGAGAGATTCGCAGGTAATGGGAGAGAACCAGATATATAAGGACCTTCGAGACATAATGGAAAGATGAACCACTTGTCATTGCTAGAATGGCAAGGACCTTGGTTGGTAGGTGTATGAAAATCAATATCCAGCATAAGAGCTTTGAGACCAGCGACCTTCTCTTTTTTCAAACGAACACCCCAGCAGGTGCTATCCCTCTTCATAGGGACTATACTATAATTTACAAAGAAGTTGTCCACAGTATAATCTGCAGGAACAATGGGGACATATTTAAATAGAGGATTCTTTGGAGCTTTAGTTTAGCGAGTTCCTTTATTAGCACCGAGAAGCATATTCAAGCAATAATCTGATGCAATCTCCACCTATTTGAAATACCGCTCGCGAGAACCTTTCGTCAGAAATTATTTGATAAAATAATGGAAGTTCTGGGTCATAGAGAGGAATGGGAAGACCAGCTTCAAGTTGTCCTAGCGATACTATGATTTTTTCGCGAAAATATTGATCATCAGTAAATAATTTCAGAGAAAGTTCAGATTTTGAATCCTGATATGGAATTAAAGACAAGTTAAAACCTTTAATTTTGAGTTTCTCGCGCATCTCATTAAAGGCTTTCAAGTTTTTGGTACGAGCTGCAACCATTTTTGAAGTATGGGAATGAAAAGGTTGAAAAGAAGAAAGAAATCACAGTAGCGCAATTCGCGGAAGAACAGTAAAGTTTGCAGAGAGGATATGGAGAGAAAGAAGAAGAAATTAAAAGAGAAAAAGGAAAGGAATGAGAATATTATTTATATAGGGAGAAATTTCTCGAAGAAGATGAAGGAAATTAATGCAAAGAAGAGACGTGGGTGGTCAGATCGCAGCGGTTAGAGGAGACATGTCAAAAGTTTATTGGAAGAAAGAATTCGTGAAAACAGCTGGCGAAGGACATAGAAACGTGTCAGAATGGAGAAACCTGAAAATATAAGCAGTTATGGCATTTAAAGTTCTCATGATCTTTTATTCTTCGCAGAAAAGACATGAGAAGATGCAAGATGTTGGACCAGAATATCGCTACAATGTTATTCCTGCGATATTAACAACATTTCTGCGAGCGTCACTGACAATTCTTTAACAACGTTTCACGAGCGTCATAGAATACCTAAAAGAAACTGACGATTGAAGAAATAAAAGAAGAATATGTTGATCCTGCGATGGTCATCATTCTTGCGATAGAGAATATGGTAGCGATTGCGATGAGATCGCAGAATAGATCCGAAATAGGAGGAAAACTTAGTTGTCATCCATTATGTAAAACCCTATATAAAGGGCTCGATAGATCCAGAAAAGGATGATGTGTTTTTGAGAGTTGAAAGAGTCTTGAGGAGAGAGAAACTTCAAGAGAATATTTGTAATCTTGATTTCTTCCAATTCTGTAAACATTTCTGAGATTTGAATAGTAAAGTGTCGTTTAAATCTTTGAAGTTTAATTGATTTCCAATAGATTTCTATAGAATCTTAACAAGGGTGTAGTGTGGGAATTCCTGCAACTACAAAAGGTATGTGGAGACTAAAACATATATATCACTCAGATGTATATTCAATTTTATCTACTAATGAGACTAAGTCATATAGCTATATATACTTTGTTTTATACACATTTGAAATTTCGAGTCGAGTTTATATCGTTTATATATTACTCGAAATACAAGTTTAAATCTTAGAAAGCTTCATCATCTACTTGACAAGTTTAGTTGTAAACAATTCATTTGTTGGAAACTAAATATTAAGTCAAGATGATCATGTGAAAATTACCTTGAACATCTTATATGATTTGTGTGAGACAATCATTTGATGTTAACTTGGGAAGTTTCGTATTGACCAATTAATCATTTGAAAATTACTTGACGCTAGTGGTATGTGTAAGATTACCATAGTTGTCTTCTAAGGATGTTTCAAATTGATAGAATGAGAGTTTTAAAACTACTACCAATGTATAGATACACACAATATGCGAACTGTGTAGTACTAGTTCAGGTCCGGAACTCTTCTTTTTGAACTTTGTTTGCGAACGAGTTTATCTGTGATAAGTCCGGAACTGTGGTTTGCGAACAGTGTTTGCGAACGACAAGACTAGGCAAGGTCCAGAACCGTGGTTCGCGCATTCAGTTTTTCAACTCAGTGGTTAGGCTCTAAAATCGGTAAGTATACAACTTGTTCACATACTCGTATGGTAACTATTGTCTATACTCATGAACTCAGGTTTGTTTGCGAAATAAAGTCCCTGGAACTTAAATGTATTAAGGTATGCGAACTTTCTTTACGAACCGTGAAATTATGTTCATGAATTGGTTTTTATATAAGTACTTTGTACACTTACAAACCATACCAAATATGTTTCCAATTATTCATGGATATTTCTATAAGATAGTGAACATTTGAAAAACTCTTTTGAAACACATTTAGATTCATTTGATTATCTATCATGATTGATTATCAGATTTGATCTAAAAGTCTTAGATGAATATGGATAAGCTAAAGGTATTTATATGGCTAACTTCGGTTAACTGTTATTGAGCCAACTTGTTATACACGTTTAGGTAAGGTTCACCCATATCTAAATATAGGTATATGAAAAAGCAGGGGTATAACAGCCTCACCCAATATTTCGCTTAGCAATCTGTATGGACTAACTCTAATATACTTTCAAGAGAATAAACTAGACAGTCAGACTCAATCTTAATAAAAAGTATATCAAAGAGTTATATCTCAATTTATTGATTCAATCTGCAATCAAACAAATAGGAATTTGTGAGCCTAATTGAATACAAGAGAAATAACTTGAACGGCACCAAAGACCAATGTTCAAGGATCAATCATTTTCAATAAACAACCAAAGGTTGGATTTACTAATTGATCGATTCAACGCACAACCTGTGATATTTCAATTATATAACAAAATATATTATGGAAAAGAAATAACACAGACACCAGAAATTTTGTTAACGAGGAAACTGCAAATGCAGAAAACCCTCGGTACCTAGTCCAGATTTTAACATCACACTGTATTAATCCGGTACAGACACTAGCCTATAATAAAACTAACTTCGGTTTGGACTGTAATTGAACCCTAATCAATCTCACACTGATTCAGGGTACAGTTGCGTTCCTTACGTCTCCGATCCGAACAATATACTATGCACTTAATTCCCTTAGCTGATATCACCCACAACTAAGAGTTGCTACGACCCAAAGTCGAAGACTTGACAAACAAATCTGTCTCACACAGAAATGTCTATTGAATATACAAATATGTCTCCCACAGATATACCTATGAGTTTTTGTTCCGTATTTTGATAAATCAAAGTGAACATGAATCAATTGATAACCCGGACTTATATTCCCAAAGAACATCCTAGTATTATCAATCACCTCACAATAATCTTAATCGATTAACGAAACAAGATATTGTGGAATCACAAACGATGAGATGAAAGTGTTTGTGACTACGTTTCTATCTTTCCTATTGGAGATATAAATCTCAATCCAATCTTACAATTGTACTCAATCACGATAGAAAACAACAAGATCAGATCACGCATGTAGGACCAGAATATCGCTACAACGATATTCCTGCGAATATTAACGACACTTCTGCGAGGACATCGCGAGTACCTTAACAACATTTGATGAGTGTCTCAGAATTACTTAAGGAATGACGTAATGAATGACGAATGAAGAAGCATGAAAAGAGCATGTACTGACATGCGATGGTTATAAGGTTGGCGAGAAGGAGAAACATGGTTGTCGCAATGTGATCGCAGTATAGATCGGAGATAAAAGGAAGACTTAGCTGTCATCCATTATGTAACTACTCTATAAATAGAGACCCAATCTGTCCAGAAAAGGATGATGTATTTTTGAGAGTTGAAAGAGTCTTGAGGAGAGAGAAACTTCAAGAGAATAGTTGTAATCTTGATTTCTTCCATTTCTGTAAACATTTCTGAGAACAAAATAATAAAGTTTCGTTTTTAATCTCCCATGCTGAATTGATTATTGTAGAATCTTTACAAGGGTGTAGTGTAGGATTTCCTGCAACTATATTTTGGCGCCCGAAACAGGGATTGAATTAGCGAAAATCATAGAAAAAGTGAAGAAGAAGATAATAATTGTTCAAGATTAAGAAAACCATAAAACAAATTGGTGAAGATATTTGAAGGAAGAATGATCAGAATCAAAGAGAATTGTAAGAAATTAGAGTGTAATATGGTAACAAGGACAATGATTGATGAGTTCCATAAAAACATTAAGGGGAAGATACATAAGCGGGATTTTGAAGGAAGGAAAATTATGACGGTGGATAAAATATCATCATTGAAGGATTGGGAAAAGCAGGAGATCACATTTACAGCAACAGAAATACCAGAAGAAAATCTAAGTCATACATCTCCTTTGGTGATCACGGTATCCACTATACCAATGAGAAAGAGAGAATCAATAAAGTCTGTAGAAGAGTGGGCTATGAATATAACTTTGGTGGATGCAGGAAGTTCTGTGAATATAATATTTTATCATACTTTAAAAAAAATGGGATATAAAGATGAAGAAATGTCCTGTTCAACATATCATATTCATGGCTTTGGAAAATCTTTAACAAAACCTAAAGGCGAAATAGTGATACGAATTCCTCTTGGAGAAATTGAAACACAAATAACATTATGTGTGGTAGACGTGGAATCACCATACAACATGATATTGGGAAGACCGTGGATACATGCAATCAAGGCTGTAGCACCAACATTACATCAATGCATCAAATTCCCTATGCCTAGTGGAATTGGAGAAATTAGAGGAGATACAGATCTTGCAAAAATATGCTATCAGGCTGAAGTGGGAAATTTTGGAGAACGTCCAAAGCAGCGAATGGCTCGCAGGAAAATTGCGAGAGAAACAAAGAAAAAAAAAGAATTTAAAGTTTACATGATAAGAGCAAAAGAAGGAAAAGGAATACCCAAGGAAATCTCGCGAGAAGGAGATGAACTCGCGAAAGTTGTGAAAACACCAACACCAATGGGAGAACCAGAAGCCAGTTATACCGCAGCAGAACCAACAAAGGAAGTAAATATTGGGAGTGAAGAAGAACCTAAAATGCTGAAAATCGGGACTAGAATGGAGGCGGATGAGGAAGAAAGAACTATAAATCTCTTGCGAGAGTATAAAGATGTCTTCGCATGGAGCATGGATGAGATGCCAGGGATAGATCCATCAATAACATGTCATAAATTAGAAATCAACAAAAATATAAGGCCATTTAAGCAAAGAATAAGAAAAATCGCAACAACATACCATTCTCAAATAGAAGAAGAACTACAAAAAATGCTCGACGCAGGAGTTATAAGGCAAGCAAAATATCCAGAGTGGATTGCGAATATGGTGGTGGTCCCAAAGAAGAACAAGGGGATAAGATTTTGTATAGATTTTACTGATTTAAACAAAGATTGTCCTAAAGATAGTTTTCCCCTACCATATATTCCACAAATGGTTGAATCAGCAGCGGGAAATGCAAGAATATCTTCATTGGATGGATATAAAGGATATAATCAAATACCTCTCGCAGAAGAAGACCAAGAACATATTGCATTCTTTGCTCCAAGAGGGTGATATTGTTATACAAAAATGCCTTTTGGTTTGCGAAATGGTGGTGCAACATATCAAAGAATGGTGGAGAAAGTGTTCGCGAAATGGATTCATAAGACATTGGAGGTGTATGTAGATGATATGCTGATCAAAAGTAAAGAAGCTGAAAATCATGTGCAAGATTTAAAAGAGATTTTCGAACAAATGCGAAAATTCAATATCAAAGTAAATCCCGACAAGTGTACCTTTGGAGTAACTTCAGGAAATTTTTTGGGATATATTGTATCAAAAGAAGGAATACAAGTTGATCCAGAAAAAGTGCAAGCAATTCGCGATATGCCAACACCTGCGATGGTAAAAGATGTGCAAAAGTTGAATGGACTCTTAGCCTCGCTAGGAAGATTCATCTCGCGATCTTCAGATAAATGCAAATACTTTTTCGATATACTCAAAAAGGGAACAAAATTCAAGTGGACAGATGAATGTGAAAAGGCTTTTCAGGGAATAAAAGAACATTTAATGAATATAACTATTTTACAGAAAGCTGAACCGGGAGAAGAGTTATTGATTTATCTCGCGACAACCACGTACGCGCTAAGTGCAGTGTTGCTGCAAGTAGATGCAGGGATAGAGAAACCAATTCATTATATCAGTAAGACATTCAATTCTGCAGAGAGAAATTATTCAAAGATTGAGAAATTAATTCTAGCATTGGTGCATGTAAATTTCAAGCTTCGTATCTATTTTCAAGCACATAAGATCAAAGTGTTAACAAAAGTGCCAATTGAGTCAGTAATGAAAAATTCAAAAAAGATCAGGCAGAGTTGAGAGATGGAATGCACAAGTAGGACACTTTGATATCCAATATGAAATTTTATCCTCACCAAAGTCACAAGTCATCGCAGATTTCTTAGCTGAATTTCCTTTGGAAGATGATGAAGCTGTGGAAGCGATGATGGATGTAGAAGAGGAACATGGAGATCCAAAAGATATATTAACAGAACCCAACATATGGGAAATATTAGTGGATGGATCATCAAATGGAGAAGGAAATGGGATTGGAGTTGTTTTTATTTCGCCAGAAGGAGAAAAAATAGCTTTTTCATTTAGGTTAGAGTTTGCATCTACTAATAATGAGACAGAATATGAAGATGCGGTCCATGCTCTAAAATTCGCAATAGAAATGAAGTTGGAAAATGCAAGAATTACTAGCGATTCACAGTTGGTTATTCGCCAGATAAAAGGAGAATATACAACAAATGAATCATCTATGAAGAAATATAAGAAACTCGTGGAAGAATTGTCTGCGAGAATTCCAAAAATAACGTGGAGACACATATCGAGGAAGGATAATAGACTCGCATATGCTTTTGCTTTCATATCTAGTATGATGACAAATCCATCTGCGAGATTTATAAAAATTCAAACACTTATATCACCTTCAATAAATAAGGAAGAGGAAGAAACATATGTGATGATGAGAGAAGCTGGCGAGGCAGAGCAACAAAGTAATATCACAGATTGGCGAGCAGATCTTCATGCGTACTTAGCGAGAGGAGAAACTCCAAGAAATAGACTAGAGGCACATAAATTAAAAAGTTAGGCAACCAATTATGAGCTAAGAGATGGATTCCTATATCGCATATCTTTTAATGGACTATCGCTAAGATGTTTGACGAGAGAAGAAGGAGAAAAAGTGTTGAAAATGCTGCATAGTGGTGATGCTGGTAATCACATTGGAGGAAGATCTTTGGCATATAGAACAAAAATTCAAGGGTATTACTGGCCACATATACCTGAAGATGCGAAGCAACACTCAAGACGCTGTGAAGATTGTCAACGATATGGAAAAAATATACATGCACCAGGAGAACCATTATCATCTTCAACAAGTGTGTGGCCTTTTGGAAAGTGGGGATTAGATATTGTGGGACCATTTGTGCCTGGTTCTGGACAAAGAAGATATCTAATTGTCGCAAAAAATTACTTCACGAAATGGGGAGAAGTGAAGGTAGTACAACATATTCGTGACAAAGATATTTTTACATTCATATTTGAAAATATAATTTGCAGATTTGGGATTCATGCACAGCTGGTATCTGATAATGGAAAGCAGTTTGAAGGACAGAATATAGAGTTTTTACTTAATGCATTTAAGATCAAGTATGGAAAATCAACACCATTATATCCATATGGAAATGGACAAGCAGAGGCAACAAATAAAACAATCGCAGACATTTTAAAGAATAAGTTAGAAGGATACCACAAGACATGGTGTGACCAAGTGCATAATGCAATATGGGGCTACAATACAACCAGACGAGAAGCTACTGGAATGTCTCCCTTTTGTTTGACATATGGGGTTGAAGCTGTGTTACCAACAAAAGTTACTATTCCTACAACAAAAAGAGAGGCATGGGAAAGAAATTTAAGTGCTGGCATGATTCTAAATAAGCTGGATGAATTAGAAGAAAAAAGATAAAAAGCTTTGCAACATATGGAAAATTATCAGCGAAGATTAGATCGCGAGTACAACAAACGTGTTAAAGAACATAAATTCCAACCAGGTGATTTAGTGTTGCGTGAGACACCAAGTTATCAGCGAGAAAGTGGTGGAAAACTGGCGAGAAAATTGGATGGACCATACATCATTAAAGAGACAGTTGGAACTGGGGCATACAAATTAATGGATCCTGAAGGTAGAGATGTTGGTCAAAAACTTGATAGACCATGGAACAGATTATTTCTGAAAAGGTATTATCAGTGATATATTCTGCGAGATTAGAGATACTGATATGTTATATGATGAAACCGAAAATAAACTTTCTTTTACAATCGCAAGATTCCAATGAATATTTCTAAGATTTCAAAAGATTTTAAAGAATATCTAGTTCAACTGCAAGAAATGCAAGAATAAAGAAACGCGAATTCGCAGAGATTTAAAGAATGGGACAAACCTTTATGGGGTGCACCTTAGTTCGCGAGTACAATTTTGCAAGAGGCAAACATAAGACCTACAAGTACGTCATAAAGGGGTATCTCTTTACATGATTCAGGGATAAGGTTATACCGCTGCTGGAACCTGAGTCATGAAGATGTTGGGGTTAAAGAAAATCTATCCGGGAAAGAGACCTTGGAATTCCAGCTTTATAAGGTTATACCCTGGTTGGACGAACGAGGATCTCTCCTAAGGAGTGCAGAGTATGACCAGGGCTCCGAGGTACACGGTTGAGCCAAGGATGCCCGGGACGGACGAACCTACCCTGGCCATTCTTAGTAAGTCTTGGTTATGATGCACTCAGCCTGAAGAAAACCTCACTTAGGGTGCAGTCTTGTAACTATACGTCATATAGGCATAAAGGACAAGAGGTTGTGAAAACAATTGGTTGTTGGTAAATCTGTATGGGAGGAGCTAGTCTTGTATGGACGATGTGCCCTCCTTGAAGGGGCAACCAGGGGGAAGATAAGGGCGGTACCCTCCATTAGGGAGATAAGTGTCTTAAGACGGCAATGTCATGGGAATTTATGCTCGTAAGAGCATTTAGGCATGTCATTTTGTCGCGTGACGAAAATTATACAGAGGCAACAAGCCATAAAAAGAGAAAAAGTTAAGGTGAGATCAATGGGTTTTTACATGAAAATGTAAAGACGTCCTGCGATTTCATCGCAAGACGGCAATGTCATGAGGCTTTGATCTCGTGAGGGAACTTAGACTTGTCATATTGTCGCAATACAATCAAGGAATAAAGATAAGGCAAGATCAATGGGTCAATACATGCAAATGTAAAGACGTCCTGCGATCTTGTCGCAAAAAGAAAAAATTTGGCAAAATAAGACCTTTAACTAGGAAGGCAAAATAAGACCAACAGAATAATTTCAAACATTAACTATTTTCTTTTAGAATATTTCTTGCAGGAAAGATTTATTCACTACAGAATAATCTATGTAAAACACGATTATTAGAAGAAAGGTATTGCAGACGTATTCATCATATCGCAGAACTCATTCGCAGAGACTAATAGCAACCCAGCTCACGAAAGGAAGATATGAAAAGTAACTCATCCTTTCAAGTAAGATAAGAAGGGGCAAGATGAAGGAGATAAAAAACAGAATATAATTATCTTTCTTGAAAATATTTAAGATATAAGAAGTCAAGATTAAATTCCAAAGTTACATCGCTCGTAAGAAAAAGGAAGGAAAAAGAAAACAAAGAGAAAATTCAAGATTCAGCGTTGGTCTCGCCAGATTCATTATCTTTGCCAGTATTGTCAGCTTCGCCAACACTCTTCTCATCGCGAGTCTCTACTTATTTTGGTTCATCGCCAACAATTGATTCACCACCTATAGTTAGTTCTTTATGAGGACTTTCTTCTTCTTCAGTTGGGTCTTCTTGAGAAATATTTTCTTCACTAGGTACATATTCTAAATCCTTGTCCATGGGAAGAGGAATTTCATCATCATCAACTTTTAGAGGAGGAATAGACACAGGAGGGAGAGAATGGGAGATCAGAATATCGTTCACAAGAACTTCAGCACTAAGGTGAACCTTGCGAAGGAAACCTCTATCACGATTTCTAATCTCTATATTTTTGAAGTACTCAAGATAATCAAGTCTTCTCTCTGCCTTGTCGCGAGCGTCAATAAGATCGGAAGTGAGAATCTTGTTTTCTCTGCGAGTTTTATCCAACTTATCAGTAAGATCAGCAGTGATAGAATGAAGACTTCTTTCAAACTCTGCGAGAAACAAAAATGAGAAGAAAATATTTAGATGAAAATCTCGTAAAAAGTATAGCGAAAAACGAAAAAAAAAATCGTGAGAAATTATCAAGATAGTCAAAATGACTACCTTCTTTTTGAGAAGTTAAATTTTGAACTAATGTTAAGAAACAATTCTCCCATTGATTCATGACATCGTCAAATTTTTTGCCAACCATACCCTTCAGGCGAGATTTCATGTTTTCTTCTTTGGTACGTAGATACGAGTTTTCCTCTGCTAATAAAGAATGAGATTTTTTTAATTTGGAGTATTGGTCTTGAAGCTTGCTGGCCTTTAAACTAAGAGTTAATATATCCTTGATAAGTTTATCCATCTCAGCGGCAGATGATTTAGTTACTTCCTTAAGATCATTCTTAAGAGAACGAAGAGATTTCTTTTGATTATCACATATCCTTTGAAGATTACTCAATTGCTGCGAGGAGATCGCCATCAATCTTGAAAATCTATGTTTCTCTTGGGATAAAGTTTTATTTTCATCTGACAAAGATTCTATCGCCAAATTATCCTTGATTAACAAATATGAGAGACGAGAAACCTCGCTACTTAATAAATTTTGACTTTGCGATAGTTTATTATTCTCATTAGTAAGATTATCTATTTGATCGATCGAATATGTGTAGAGATTATCTAATCTATTATGATGGTCCATCCAAGAATCTCTATCAACGCGAGCTTCTTCAGCAATGGATTCAAATTTAAGTCTTTCCATGAAACGAGTCTGATTCGAAACTAATGTATGAACCAATAATTTAAGAAGGAGGCATGAGTACAGAGAATATGAAAATAAAATAGAAAGGTAAAAGGATAGAGGAAAGAAAATTGTACCTTTCAGCTCATTATTTTTTCTGAGAAGATTCTCGCAATTAAGTGAAGAGTAGCGAAGCTTATGGTTCAAAGTATCACATTCAGAAGTTTTGACTTGAAGGCTTCTCCTCAGAGCTTCAACTTCATTTTCTAAGGATGCTCGCAAAGCAATACAATCAGAGCCAAAATACTTGAGTAAAGTCTCGCAAACTTCATATTGGAGAGGGTCAGTAGAAGATTTTTTAGCATTTTCTAAAATGTTAGATAAAATTTTAAAAGCAACATCGACTCCTGCTAAGGTTTCATTTGATGAAGGAAGAGATGCAGAGGGTGAAGTAGTAATGAGAGCAACTTGACGATTTGAGTCATTTGCGATGGTTGTATTATCAGGAGGAGTATTTGGAAAAACAACAGTTGAAGGCAATAAAGGACTAGAAGGAGTTTCAGTCACAGAGATTTTAGGAGCTTGATTTGTCAAAAAATCGGAAGAGGGTATTGGTAGTGATATTCTCACAGATAAAAGGAGGAGGATCTAATCACGAGGGTGTGGGAACAGTTCTCGCAGATGTTAACAGTGGAAGGATGATATCATCCTCAAGAATTTTAAATTGGCGAGGTTTTTTGGGGGGATTAGCGATTTTCTCGTCATTATGCGAATAATAACTTGGATAAGAAACAGAGGCAATAATATTTTTATTAAGAAATAAAATGTGTTTCTTACTACCTTATCACTCGCAGAACTCCTCTTCTTCTTTTCAGTGGGCCTTTTGCGAGTATTAGGGTTTTGAGCTGTGGACTGGGAGTTAGGGATAGTTCCACTGAAGAGAAAACATAATAGGGAAGTTATGAAGAATCAAATAGAGAAGATTGGAGAATATAAGTAAAAATTGGCTCAAATAAATAAATAAAAATACCTTGATGACTCCATTAGAACAGTAGTAGGAGAATATGAAGAGGAAGAAAAGTTGCAGACGGAAGACAAAATAAACAGATGAAGAAGATAAAGAAATAAAAGAAGAAAGTTAGTTCTGAAATCTAACTCTACCTTTTATAGGCAAAAAGGAATGACCTGTTGAATAGAGACGTGTCAGTAAAAAGAGGTATTTGCAACACGTGTAGGAGGTTAAGCTAAATTAACGGAGCCTTGTCGAGAAAAAAATGTGGAAATAAAAGAAGCTGCGAGCGCTATGAAGAGTCTGGGATTCTCATGATCTTATCTTCTTCGCAGAAAATACACGAGAAGAGGCAAGATGTAGGACCGTAATATCGCTACAACGATATTCCTGCGAAGATTAACGACACTTCTGCGAGGACATCGCGAGTACCTTAACAACATTTGACGAGTGTCACAGAATTACTTAAGGAATGACGTAATGAATGATGAATGAAGAAGCATGAAAAGAGCATGTGCTGACCTGCGATGGTCATAAGGTTGGCGAGAAGGAGAAACATGGTTGTCGCGATGTGATCGCAGTATAGATCCAAGATAAAAGGAAGACTTAGCTGTCGTCCATTATGTAACTACTCTATAAATAGAGACCCAATGTGTCAAGAAAAGTATGATGTATTTTTGAGAGTTGAAAGAGTCTTGAGGAGAGAGAAACTTCAAGAGAATAGTTGTAATCTTGATTTCTTCCATTTCTGTAAACATTTTTGAGAACAAAATAATAAAGTGTCGTTTTTAATCTCCCATGATGAATTGATTATTCTAGAATCTTTACAAGGGTGTAGTGTAGGATTTCCTGCAACTACAACGAAAATACAGAGAAAATAGTTGGGTCTGGCTTCACAATCCCAATGAAGTCCTTAAGTCGTTAACCTGTAGGGTTTCGTGGAAAACCTAAGGTTAAAGGAGAATCGACTCTAGCTTATGCAACTAGTATCACACAGGAGGTGTGGGGATTAGGTTTCCCAGTTGCTAAAGTTCCCCTTTATATATATTTCAAATCAGGGTTTGCAATATAAGTTACCTTGGTAACAAAGAATTTAGTATTCACCGTTAGATGAAAACCTGATTAGATTCAAGCTAATATCTTTTAACCGTTAGAACAAACTTAGCTTGTTATACACAAATGAAATGTACCTTCATATAGGTTTGGGTAACCATACCTAAACGTGTACACTTAGTTGGTTCAACAATAGTTAACTTATGGTTAGCTATATGATCACTTTCATATCAACCTTATTCATCTTCACCATAACTAGTTCAAGTGACTCAAATGAACAAGTGAGAGAGTTGTTCAATTGCTTAGATCTCATAGAAGTATACAAGACACAATCGAAGAAAAATATATTTTGATTCATTCGAATTAATTCATGAACTTTATAGTCACAGTTTGCAAAGACTGAATTCATTATTATATAAATATTTTAGTTCATGAACAAACCAATTTTAAAAAGTAACCTTCTTAGGTATGCAGACGGGTACGCATACTTAAGTGACCAGATTGAGTTTGTTTTCACTTCCAAACTCCAGCAGAAATTCACGGACGTAAACTTTCCACTAGTATGCGTACGGGTACGCATACTTACCCGGATTTCCAACAACCGCCAGTACGCGTACGGGTACGCATACTTTAGGTTCCCGATTTTGGACTTTTACACAAATGTGAGAACACACCATGTTTATATCCAAACATGGTTACTTGATCTAAAATCTTATTTCAATCATTGAAACTTTCTTCGAGGATGTTGTAATAGTTGTTATCCACAAACTATTTTCATCAAAGCTATTTTCAAGTTATTGAAATAATCAACATGACTTTCGTCACGAGTAAAGATGAACTTGGCTAAAGCAAAAGCTTACCAACACATATTTCGAGAAATATATAAGCGAGATAAACTTGGCTCGAAATAGCAAATGTGTATAGTTGAAGTCTATATAGCAATACGAATTTTGTCTCAAAATATGAGATAAAATTCGTATTGCTTTTGAGTGATAGATAAGTTCAAGTGTCCACATACCTTTTTGATGAAGTTCCACAAGTTCCCTTGATCAGTTCTTCGTCTTCATTCGATGAACACCGTGGAGTCTAGAGCTTAAATCCACTTACGATCCTAGTCCTTGACTTAGATATAAGTAGACTAGAAATCAAGACTTATAGTTTTGGCAACTAAACTTGACAAACAAGCTTGAGATAGAAACGCTTACGAGTTTGACCGAGCAATGCTCTAACAGTATATTTCATTTTTATGTCTCAAGATAATACCATCTAAGGGTGGAGATTGATTGCTTATTTTCTAAACAAACTTAGCTTGAATCTTAATCAAGAGTTCATTTAATGGTGGATATTAATTGCTTTGTTACTAAGCTATCTTAGCTTTGATTGTAAGCAACCCTGATTTGAAAGACTATATAAGGAGGAACTCTAGCATCTGGGAAACTAATCCCGACACTCTCATGTGTCCTAGTTGCAAACTAGAGTCAATTCTCCATTAACCTAGGTTTCCAGTTCTTATGAAAACCATTACTAGGTTTAACGACTTAAAGAATTCGCTTAGGATTCGTGTAGCCAGGTCCAAATATTTTCTCTGTAGTTGTGTATCCTGATCTTACTTTTTCTATCGTATTAAGTTTAATCTTCTCTAATATTTTCTCGAGATTTATCTCCGATAGATAAGATATAAAAAGTAATCACAACAGTTTCTTCGTCTCAGACTCTTGTGATTCCGCAATAACTTATTTTGTTAATCAATTAGGTTATTGTGAGGTGACTAATATTTCTAGGCTGCTATTCGAAGTATAAGACCAGATTATTAGTTGAGTTTACTGTTCACCTTGGTCTTTATCTTAAGATGGAAACAACAAATATATAGAATAAACTTATCTGTGGGAGACATATTTGTTTATAAGTCTTCGACTTTGGGTCGTAGAAACTTCTAGGCCGTAAAGGACGTCATCTAGGGGAATAATCTGTGCAGTGTCTTGCGATATTCAAGAGGCGTAAGGAACGTGAATGTACCTTAATTGGTGTGAGACTTGGTTAGGGATCAACTACATTCTAATCTGAAGTTAACTTGTAGTAGGCTAGAGTCTGTAGCGGCTTAATATAGTGTGATATTCAAGTCTATATTAGGTCCCGGGGTTTTTCTGCATTTACGGTTTCCTCATTAACAAAATTTCTGATGTTTGTGTTTTTTTTTTCCGCATTATATTTTCTTCATATAATTGAAATATCACATGTTGTGCATTGTTCAATCATAGTTGATAGATCCGACCATGTTTTTTGGATATGACTTGATTGACGCTCTGACATTGGTATTTGGTACCATCTGAGTTATTCTCATAATAATCAGGTTCATGGATTTCTATGTGTTTGATTTACATGATTGTGTTGAGAAAAATATAAAGACCTTTAATATATTTCCTGATTGAGACTCTGTAACTTGGTGCTCTCAGAATTATATTGGAGTTTAGTTCATACTAATTGTCAAACGATATAGTTTTTTGTGGTTGTTGTACCCCCCGTGTTTTCAAAAACAATTTTAGTTATGGGAGTAAATGTTTCATGATAATCCACCCCTTCAACCTGTGTATTACCGATAACAACCAATCGAGCCTTATAATGCTCGACACTACCATCAGAATTATATTTAATTATGTAAACCCATTTACGGACAATAGCCTTCTTCCCTGGCAGCAGATCAGTAATAGATAACATGTCATTTTTATCAAGACAAACAATTTCCTTAGATATATCTATACGCCAACATGGAATGCGAACAACCTCAGCACAACTGGTAGGTTATTTCAGAGTAGTTATCGCCGTCAAAAAAATGAATATGATTAGCATAATTATTTACACAAGAAACATAATTAGTTATGGGATAAGGCGTACCTGAGAAAGTTGACGATTAGGAAATCGAGTATTACATATTGTAGATGGGGAAAAACGAGTTGCTGGTTTTTACGGAATTGAGGAGACAACCGTGCGGAGGAAACTCCTTGAACCGAGCAAATCGTTAAACCTCACACAGATGCACTGCAAGAAGGGAGTGCTTTGAATTCGAGATATCAATCTGTAGTACTCTGTCCTAAACCAATACAATGGACGTTCCAAAGTAAATTCGGTCAGAAAAGAGGATGGGTCGATCTGTAGGAGGGAAGATGAGAACTGTGTGAGATCAATGGTAATCGAAGATCGTAGGTGTGTTGTGTATTCTGAAAATAAGATAAATTCTGAATGATTGAATTTTACTCTGTTGAGAGTAATTGCTCAGATGTTGAGTTGTTGATCTCGTGTTGTCTGTTTGACATAAGATTGTCCTCTTTTCAATCATAATTCAGAGAATTATTGTAGATGGGGCAAAACAAATTTCTGGTTTTTACGGAATTAAGGAGATGACCGTGCGGAGGAAACTCCTTGAACCGAGCGAATCGTTAAACCTCACACAGATGCACTGCAAGAAGGGAGTGCTTTGAATTCGAGAGATCAATCTGTAGTACTCTGGCCTAAACCAAGACAATGGACGTTCCATAGTAAATTCGGTCAGAAAAGAGGATGGGTCGATCTGTAGGAGGGAAGATGAGAACTGTGTGAGATCAATGGTAATCGAAGATCGTAGGTGTGTTGTGTATTCTGAAAATAAGATAAGTTCTGAATGATTGAATTTTACTCTGTTGAGAGTAACTGCTCAAACGTTGAGTTATTGATCTCGTGTTGTATGTTTGACGTAAGATTGTCCTCTTTTCAATCATGATTCAGAGACTTATTTATATTGTTAGAATTATAAACACCACGATCCCATGAAGTGAGACAGTTGATGGAATCAAAGAGTAGATAAGTGAAAATCGTGTTAAAACCAGTTGCTCAACGTGCAGAGACTTGGTTGATTTTATATCCACTAGTTTGTTAACTCCTCCAACTGATTACACGAATTGCTCACATTCTCATCGTGTGTATAAACACACGTGCCGTAGACCGCCAGACCAAAACCCTAGTTAATATCTCCCATATGACATGATTTATGTCTCGTGGTTTTAGTTAGTCAGTTGCTGACTTCGTGGGACGATGAGTCCATGTATTGCTGAGTTAAACGTGATTTGAAAATATTTTGAAACTCACGAATTGAACATGTCTGTTGAGACAGAGGTATAATTATCGAATAAATGTTGATAGCTAAAGTGAACAAATATTGTTCATTTGATGAGTCATTGAATATTGATAATTGAACCAATATTCCTTGATGCGAGGAAATGCTGCTCATCTGAGCAAATATTGCTCGTTTGGTGAGTTACTGAATATTGATAGTTGAACCAATATTCATAAGTGTGAAAAAATATTGTTCATCTGAGCGAATGTTTCTTATTTGATAAATTGTTGAATATTGATAGTTGAACCAATATTCATTAGTCTGAGCAAATATTTCTCGTCTGAGCAAATGTTGCTCATTTGATGAATTGTTGAATATTGATAGTTGAACCAATATTTCTTAGTCTGAGCAAATATTTCTCATTTGATGAATTATTGATAGCATGACCAAATAAAGTATTAAATCAGAATACTGGAAACTAAACCGAGTATAATTAATAAAATGTTGGTCATGAGATCAACGTAAAATTATTAGCGTTTGAATTTGGAATTATGAACCTTGGACTCAAAACCCTAATTTGATCAATTGATGATTTATTGAATATAAACCACAGAGGGAAGGAGGGACCGGATACATGGGATTATGGGTCGACCATGTAGCGCCCATATTCTCATGTGAGCAAATACCAAGGTCTCTTTAAGACTTGTTGATTTTGTTGATGAAATGACGATTAAGTGTTGGTTTAATCATTAAAATAATGCTCGTCAGATCCTTAGGTGATAAAACCTAATCAATTATGAAGAGATGAGGGACCGACCAAGGGTCATAAAACCACCCCTGGGTGGCCACGGGATCGAATAATGATCGTTCCATGAAGCTCCAAATTGTTTGGAAGAGTTTTGGACCTAATACGTGCAATTACGCAAATTAGGTCAAATTTTGAAAATACATGGGACCGGCTCCTTGCAAGCAAAAGAGCCAACCTTGGTCGGTCAAGGTAACATGCTCACATCACCAAAGTGCTCGTATCTTAGTTCTAGGAATTTTTATATTTTCTGATGTGCGTTTGAGCAACATTTTGAGAAAATATGAAGAAATCTGGGATTTTGCTGAAACCGGGAAAACTTCATGAGATGAAGGAAAAATAATAATAAAAATAAGAAATCATGAAGTGTGGGACCAGCTATGGACAAGGCATGGCCGGCCGGCTAATAAGGCCAGTCCCATAGCATTTCCCTAATTTTATTATATTTTTCATGGTTTTATGGAAATATCATAAAATCAAGGAGTTTGTCGAAACTAAGGAGTTTTGTTGAAATCAAGGAGTTTCCTTGAAGTGAAAGAGTTTCCATGAGATGAAGGAAACAAATAACATTAATAATAATAATACAATAAGGGCGTATGGGACCGGCTTGGGAATGGTCGGCCGGCTAGGGCCCGGTCCCGTGAGTTTTCCCTAATTTTATGTATTATTTCATGATTTGAAGGAAACATCATGAAATCAAGGAATTTCATGCGATCAAGGAAACATAAAAAAAAAAAGGGCGTGTGGGACTGACTAGGGAATGACCGGCTGGCTAGGGCCCGGTCCCATGAGTTTCCCTAATTTTTTATTAATTTTCATGATTTGAAAGAAATATCATGAGATTAAAGAGTTTTCATGAGATTAGGGAAATAATAATAAAATATTGAGGAATCATGAGGTGTGGTATCGGCCATGACTAGGGCATAGCCGGCCGGCTAGTATACATGGTCCCATGACACCTTTCCTAATTTTATATTATTTCCTTGATGCGAAGGAAACACCATGAAACTGAGGAGTTTCCTTAAAACGAAAGATATTTGTTCAAATGAAAGGATTTTCATAAGATCAGGGAAAATAATAAAAAATATGATAAAATATAGAATTGGGCTTGTGACTGGTCACGGCACGACCGCCTGGATGGTGGGCCCAATCCCTCAGCGCCTTGGTTAATATTTTATTATTTATTATTTTATTTCCTATTTTGCATAGGTTCATCGTCTCGTCGTATTTTGAAATACTCATTCGTTCATTCAGGTGCTTGTTAATGCATTATTGTCAAGTACATCTGCACCATTTTGGTCGGGGCTTACTAGAAGGTAGCTTAGATGCCCGTGTGTTGAATATTGTAGATGGTGGATTTTTGACAAAGGGTAAAATTGTAAAACTATACTCTAGATTCGGCAACCGGATGAGTGTTGAGGCCCATGTGTCTCATTTGAAGCATGAAAGCTCATGCCATAAATCTATGATTGAGAATGCTATCTCTCAGAGTGCGTGTAGATGTTTAGTCTCTCAGCTGAGTTCACGACATATCTCATGAATACTGAGAAATTTCAGTAATTACTCTGGATCCGACAATCATATGAGTATTGAGACTTATATCTCTAAGCATGAAAGCACATGCCATAAAACTCTGATGGAGAAAGTCTCTCAGAGAAGATGAAAATGTGTAGTCTCCCAGCTGAGACCACGGCACATATCATACTGTATAGAATCGAAAGATTGGGCGGTTCCTAGACAACATGCCTGCTAGTATAGAGCGACAACGTCTTCGGGATGCAACCAGGTTTTCCCTGACTATACAAGAGGAATATGACACTCCAGCAAGTTCATATTTCTCAACCCTCAGATGATTAATGCTCCTAGATAGGAAGCACTTCTAGTATATAGCCATCAATTAATTATCTTAAATCATCTGAATATCCAGCAATATTATACGAATCATCAATTAATCGCCTGAATATCCAGCAATATTCTACGATTCTCCGTTATATTTCATCACTTCAATTCATGGTTCTTCCCAACAGAATTCCACGGGTTAGTGATAAATATTCAATGAAAACAGGCATATGAACATCGAATAAGCCCTGACAAAAATGGTGCAAGTGTACTTAATAAATAATGCACAGCCCAGCATTTTGAGTGCACAAACGAGCATTTCAAAAAATACAAATGAACGATGAATTTATGCAAAATAGGAAGGAAAAATAATAATAAAAAAATATTAGCAAAGGCGCCAGGGGACTGAGCTCATCAACCGGCCGGTCATGCCGTGACTAATCCCGCGCTCAATTTTATATTTATCATATTTTGCTATTTTTCCCTGATTTCATGAAAATTCTCTCGTTCGAGCAAATTTCCTTCGTTTTAAGGAAATCCTCTAATCTCATGATTTTATCAAAAATAATAAAACTAGGGAAGGGTGTTGCGGGACCGAGCATCAACCGGCCGGCCATGCCCTAGCCATGGCGGTCCCACACCTCAGTTCCCATTATTTTATTATTTCCTCTCAAATTATGAAAATTCCTTGATTTCATGAATTTTCTCTAAAATCATAGGAAATATTAAAAATTAGGGAAAACTTGTGGGACCGGGCCTAGACGGTCCCACACACCTATTATTTTATTATTATTTGGTGTTTTGTTTCCTGATTCCATGAAAACTCCCTGATTTCAACAAAATACCTTGGTTTCAACAAATCTCTTTGATTTTATGAAAATTCCCTAAAATCATGAAAATTATGTAAAACTGGGAAGGGTGTATTGGGACCCACACCCATGGCCGGCCGGCCATGCCTTGGCCATTTCCGGTCCCACACTCCCATTCCCTATTTTATTATTATTTTATATCTCATCTCATGGAAGTTCCCTAATTTCATCAAATTTTCCAGTTTCATGGAATTTTCCTAAAATCAGAGAAAACACATAAAATTACATAAAACTGGGAAAATATGTGGGACCGTACTTGTCAGCCGACCGGCCATGCCCTAGCCGTGTCCGGTCCCACATATTGCAATTCCCTGTTTTATTTGTTTTCCCTCATCTCATGTATTTTTCCCAGTTTCAGCAAAACCATGGATTTTGCATATTTTCTCCAAATGTTGCTCAAACGTGCACCAGAAAATATCAAAATTCTCAGGACTGAAGCGCGTACATTATGGTGACATGGGAACATCCCCTTGACCGACCAAGGGTGACCCTGAGGCTTGCAAACAGCTGGTCCCACATGTTTTAATGGTTTTAACCTAATTCGCTCAGTTGCTTGTATTAAGTTCAAACTCTTTCCAAACAATTGGGAGTTTTCTCAAGTGACCATCTGTTGGTCCCGTGGACACCAAGATCCAGTCTCATGACCTCTTGGTAGGTTCCCTATTTTTCCATACACCAGGTTTCATTATTTGTTGCTCACACGAGCATTATTTCAGTAAATGATTAAACCAGCATTTAATTATTATTTCACCAACTGGTCCTCAAGAGACTTTGGTATTTTTTTCTCATTCGAGCATCTGGGCATTATATGGTGAACCCGTAATTCCATGTAGCCACCTGTGTTGATTTTCAATAAATCATCATTTTTGTAAAATTAGGGTTTTGAATCCAGAGCTCTGCAGAAACGTGATTCTGAGCAGATTCAAGTACTCTGATAATTTTATGTTGATTCCATGATCAACATTTTATTTATTTTGCTCGACCCAGCAGTCAGTAACTTAAATTAATATTTGCTCAAACTAGCAATATTCGCTCGAATCGGCAATATTTACTCAAATTAAAGAATATTGGTTCAACTATCAAATATTCAACAATTCAACAACACAGTTTGCTCTGCAATAATACCTCGTCTCAGCAGACGCACTAAATTCGTGAGTTTCAGAACATTTAAAAATTATGTTCAACTCAGTAATACATGGACTCATCGTCCCATAAAGTCAGCAATTGACTCCACAATCACGAGATTTCAATCGTGTCACATGGAGGGATATTAACAAGGGTTTTGGTATGGCGGTCTACGGCACGTGTGTTCACCCACGATGATAATGTGAGCAAGTCGTGCAATCAGTTGGAAGAGTCAGCAAAGTAGTGGGTGGAAAATTAACCAAGTCTCCGCATGGTGAGTAATTGCTTTTAACACGATTTCCCACTTCCCCACTCTCTGATTCCAACAACTGTCACACTTCATGAGATCATGGTGTTTTCAATTTCGGCATTATAAAATGTCTCTGAATCCTGATTGAAAGAACAATTTTTTCGAACACTCGAACAACATTCGCAAATACGAGCAATTTCTTATCAAAGTTCATACAGACAATCTTTCGTCTACACGAACTCACAGAAATCACTCTCAATTAAGAAAAATTTCAATCATTTAAAGCATTTTCACGCTGAATTCACAACACACCTACAATCTCAGATCACCGTTGATCTCACGCATTTCTCAGATTCCCTCCTACAGATCAAACCATCCTCTCTTGTGACCGAATTGACTCTGGAACGGCCATAGTTCTTGGTTTAGGAAGGGGTCTTACAGATTGATCTCTCGAACTTAAAGTATTCCCTTCTTGCAGTGCATCTGTGTGTGTAGTTGCAGGAATTCCTACACTACACCCCTCACAAGAATTCATAATAATCAACACATATTTGAAGATTAAGAAAAACACTTTTATTGATTAATTCTCAGAAATATTACAAGAAATGAAAGAAATCAAGAATACAACCGCTCTCTTAGACTCTATCTCTCCTCAAAACTTTCTCAATACTCTCCCCTTGATCTCTTTTCTTGAATCTGTTAGTTCTCTTTATATAGGGTAAGTACATAGTGGATGACAGCAAAGGCATCCTTTAATTTAAGATCTGTCTTGCGATAATATCGCAAGCTTATTAATGGATTTCCTTCGCAAACCTATTTTATTCGCAAGACTATCACACTTTCTTCATGTTTGTGCTATCGTCATCTATTACGTTATTTTTCTAATCATTCTGCGACATTTGTAATAAGTAGTTGAAAATCTCGCAAGAGAGTTGTTGTTAGCTTCGCAAGATTATTGCTCCTGCGATATTCTGATCCTACATCTTGCCTCTTCGCATGTCTTCTCTGCGAAGGGGAGAAGATTATGAGAATCTCCATCTCATCAGAATGCCGAAGCTTCCTATATTTCTATATTCTCTTCACGACAAAGCCCCGTAAATTAATTATAACCGCTTACACTTGTTGAATATTTGTCTTTTTACCGGTATTTTCATTATTATCCGGTCACCATACCTTTGTCTATAAAAGGTAGAATCTGGTGCAGAAATAATCTTCTTCTTCTTCTTCTCCGTCTTCGTCGTCTATTCGTTTGTTTGTACTTTTTTATGTCTGCAACTTTCTTCCTCCAAAGATTCATCTGCTACAGCTTTCATGGAGTCATCAAGGTACATGTTCTTCTAACGTTGCTAAACTCAATCTTGCTTATCTAAATTATGTTCATTAAAATTATCTGATCTGTCTTTATTTGATTTTATGTAATTTCCATACTGTGTTTTCGTTTCAGCGGAATCACTTCTAACACCAAATTTGTAGTCCAAAACCCTAATTTTTCCAGAAATTCGCAGCAAAAATCCGCTGAACAGAATAGGAGCCTGCGAATCATAAGGTAGTAAAAAATATTTGTTTTCTTAATAACAATATTGTTGCCTCTGTTTCTTATCTAGATTGTTATTCGCAGGGTGATGAGAACACTAATGTGCCTCGCAAGAAATCTAGCCAGGCTAAAGTTGTTGATTTTTCCGTTATTATTCCCAAATTAATTTCTGCCAGTTCTATTCCTACACCTTCGCAAACTGAACCTCTAATTTCTGTCTGCGAGAACATTGCCATAAATATCCCTACCTCAACTGATCCTTTTACAAATGAAATTCCTGAAATTGCTACGAATGAAGTTTATTCCCCTTCTAATGTAGTTACTTCTCAAGTTAACTCTACTTCAATTCCAATTACTTTTCCAGAAACTTCATCTTTGGATAATGCATTTGCTGCGAATAATTCAAATCCCCAACTTTATATTGTCACCTTTTCACGATCTTCATCTCTCCCCTCTTCTAAAGAAACTTCAGTAGGAGTAGATGTTGCTTTTAAGGTTTTGTCTGATATTTTAGATGATGCTAGGAAGTCTTTTATCGATCCTGTTAGGCATAGTGTCTGCGAGATTTTAAATAAATATTTTGGTTTTGACCGAATGGTTTCACAAGCATCTCTAAAAAATGAAGTTGAAGCTTTAAAGGGGGCCCTCCAAGCCAAGACTTTAGAATGAAATACTTTTCATCATAAACTTAACAATTCTTCACTGAATTGCGAGAATCTTCGCAAGAGAAATGATGAATTAAAAGGTATAACTTTTTCTATCCCTATCTTTGATTTTCCTACGTTAATTGTTTTTCTTCTTTTCATACTCCATTTTCTTAAAATCCTTTGTTCGCACATTAAGCCTTAAATCAGAATCGATTAATGGGGATATTCAAAGCTGAATCCGTTGCTGAAGAGATTCGTATTGATAGAGATTCTTGGATGGACCAATATAACGGATTAGATAATCTTTACACGTATTCCCTTGATCAAATAAAGAATCTTACCAAAGAGAACACATAATTAACACATAAACAAGATCTATTAAGTAGCGAAATATCTCGCATCTCTTATTTGTTAACCAAGGTTAATTTAGCGATGGAAACTTTATCAGACGAAAACAAGATTTTATCTCAAGAGAAGCGGGGTCTTTCAAATAAGGTGGAGATCTCCTCGCAGCAACTAAGTACTCTTCAAAGAATGTATGATAACCAAGAACGATCCCTTCATTCGCTAAAAGGTGAACTTAAGGAAGTAACTGAATTATCCACCACTAAGAAAAATACACTCATCCGAGGTAGAATAGCTTTAAGTATAAATGTAAGCCAACTTAAAGAAAAATATACCTAATTAGAAGAATCTTATTCTTCATTAGCAAAGGAAAATACTTTTCTCCTCTCTAAAGAAGAAAGCATAAAATCTTGCCTGAAGAGCATAGTTAGAGATAAATTTGATGATGCCATGGACCAATGGGAGGATTCTTGCTTGACACTAGTTCAAAATTTAACTTCGCAGAAGGAAGGTAGTCATTTTTGGATGCCTCAACTATTAATTCCTCTATTATATTTCTTTATAATTCTTCTTGCGAAATCTTCGCCTGAATATCGATCATGTTTACTCTTGTTTTTCGCAGAATCTGAGAGGAGTCTTCATTCAACTATTTCTGCTTTGAATGATAAACTGGCTAAACTTCGCAAGGAAAATGAATTGCTTGCTGCTCATCTCGCCCGTTCTTGCGGTCGAGAATAAAGAAGATATGACTACCTTGAATATTTTAAAGATATGGAGATCAGAAACCGTGATAGGGCTTTTCTTCGCCAAGTTCATCTTAGCACTGAAGTTCTTGTGAATGAAGTTTTGTTGTCTAACTCTCTTCCCCCTATATCAATCAAGCCTCTAGAAGTAGATGATGATGAAATTCCTCGTCCCGCTGATAGTGATCATGATTATGTAAGTGGTGAGGAAGATGTTTCTCAAGAAGATTCAGTAGATAAAGAATAAATCCCTCATGAAGAAGCAACTACTGGTGGTGAAGCAACAGTTGGCGAGAAGTTAAATGAAGAATAAACTCGAGTTGATCATAATGAGAGAAATACTGGCGAAGGTGATAACATAGGAAAAGATAACGAAACTGGCGAGGCTAATATTGAAGCTTGAGTCCTGGTTTTGTTTTCTTGAATTATCTCCTATTTTCCCTTTTCATGCGAGCGATATACTTTTACGCAACTTTAGAATTTAGTTATGCTTCTATCATTTTAAGTATTTGTGAAAAAGATAATGATATTTAATTTAAAAATTCCCATACTTGTTGATCGGTTGTCAGCCGAGCAAAAATAAATTCACTTTCTCACTCTACTAAATATGAATGAAGTACGTGGTAAGAAAGAGTTCATATCCACAGAGAGGCGATTGTTGTTATGCGAATTTCAGTTTCTAAGGTAACCAAGGGGGGATTTTGTTTTATCAAAGCAATAAATAAAGGAAAGCAAATAAAATATGAAAGTAATCAATAACAGGAAGATATTGGTCACGGGATAGTTTCATTCACAAACTTGAATTCTCAACAATGACTAGAATTGAAATTTTAATCTCTCATTTACTAAAAGTCCTATGATACCTTGATCGCAAGTATATCCCGCTAATTCCCTGATTTCATCACAACCACATTAAAAGATGCAAATGTGAATTCTTCCTAGAAAGCAACCTAAAGTGTAAAAGCACAATTAGATTCAACTCCCTAAAAGCAATAAGTTATATGGAATAAGACTAATCAAGGCAATCAAAATGTGTAAAAGCACTAATTCAATTTAACCAAGGTTATGATTCATATGCAATTATAGAGATGTATCACTACAAGGAATAATGGCATTATGCTACTAAGAATCAGGGATAAATAACGTTTTCGTATTGAAAACCCTAATATAGCTCTAGATATGAGAGTAAATCGGATTAATTCCGGACTCAACCAAATAAACAATCAAATCATAACAATATAAACCATGAATCATAAACAATAAAGTTGAGACAAAACTAATACATTGAATCAAATCTTTTTTGTGAACTCTACTTTATCCCATAACCAATAATAAGTATACAGTTACTCATAATATTGGAGTTCATCATCATCATATTCAAAGAAAGAAGATGAAACATAAAAGAAAGCAAACCCTAGAAGTAGTTCTCTGCAAAATATCCAAGAATAGAATAAAACGTGATATCCAAAGTTGTAAAACTTCTTCTTTTGTAGATTTTCTCCAAAATTAGGTCCAACTCTTCAAAGTCCATTAGATGAAAGTCCACCAAGCCCATGTGTGAGAAACCCATGTAGAAAATATGTTCCAAAACTGTCACCGAAAAACTGTGTTTTTCGCCGGAATCCGGCACCGGTAAGCAGCTCGGGAGACCGGCAAAGTCGACCCGGTCAACGGTCAACGATCCAACTCGGTCAAGCTCACTGAGTTAAGATCGAGTCAATTAAGTCAACTCAGCAAAATCATGAGTCGGAACCAAGTCATCTATTCAAATGAGCTAACTGGGCTAACTTGCCTGAGTCTCCATGGTATAAGTTTTCTCCAGCCATGATGGCTATGTATTGCCACCAGCTTCTTCCAATTACAACTCAATTCATATTTCCATCTCAAGCCAAGAGCATAACCAAAATTCCACCAGATTCATTCAACAGTATCATGAAACCCCCCTCCGTTAAATACTATCTTGAGCCATCAGTTCAAACACCACAACCCATTGCAGATTCAAACCATACAAGCCAACTACCAAGACATTCTCAGTATCTTTCTCTTTATACCACCAGTACCTGAATTGCAAATGCAACTTCAGTTCAGCTGCACAAACCAGGCTGCCAATGCTCCACCAACACCAGAATCATCACCTACTGCTCAGTAATTAACTCAATTCATCCTCAACACCCATTCAGTTCCTTGCTTTAGCAACTGCTCCAGCCATAATGATCTCTCCCTGTGACTGCTTAACCATCATCTCAACTCCATTATCATAACCTGAACCGCATCAACATCATATCACCACCAAAAGCATGACTAACCACCTGAACCAGCTTCATTCGATAACTCTCATAGTCCACAGAGACCATCACCAACCATTAACAGCTCCACCTGCCATTACTTGCAAATTCCATCAGATCTTCAATATCATGAAATCTGTAGCTTCCACCCTCTCAAATTCCATTATTCTTTCACACATTCATTCCATACTGCAACTGCTTCTTTTTTCATTCCTGCAATTCACTGCCCTGTGTTGTTCTGCAGCTGCAACATGCCTTCATACCACACACTAACCCCTAGCCCTTCTAAACAGCTCCATAACTCAACACTGTAATCAATTCCATCTCACATACAAACCACCAAGTCCACTACAGCTAGAACCTTCCATCACCATCTCAGTTTTCATTTCTCATCTTCCATGACAAAGCACCAGAATCCATTCATCTACAGCTTTAGTTCATCCCTGGCTTCAACACCCACAACTGCAATGTCTGAGACAAAGCCATAACACAACAGCCACCATTGTTCTTCTCTAAACCACTGAAACAACATCACAGACCAGAACCCATTTCATATCAAAAATAACCTCTGATTTCCTCTCATCTGTTTTGATTAAAAACCCACAGATCCCCTTATTTCCATTTCTTGATTCCACAATTTCAATGACATTCTCAGATTCAACAACCCATATGTCAATTCCTTTGCAAACACACCTCACCATCTTCTCAATCTAGATTTAGTTAAAAATCTCTCCACTCCATCCATGGCTTTAATTTCAGATTCTGTAGCAACCATTTACCTTAGATCCCCATTTATCTTCACTGATTCAGACAAACATCAAACCCAATTTCCAGTTCAATGATTTATCTGTTCGAACCCATGAGTCAAAGCCACCAATTCCACCAAAACCCAATCTGATTCATCACACAAATTTAAACCTCATCTTTGAAATCGACCACAACAGCTTCAATTTCTTTACTGCTTGTCTCACAACAGCAAGACCCATCTCTATTTTTCTTCGATTGAATTTCCGGCCATCAACATTGCTTCTTCTCTCGTCTCTGAATACTAGAACAGCCACCTCTTGATGAAAATAAAAAGACAAATGATTGTTTTTCTGAATTTTAGGGTTGAGTAATGAGTGAAATTGATATTAGCACCCTACACTTCTGTATAAGGGGTAATCAATTCTTGCATAGTTTGTCAGTTCTAGAGAACTGACAGCCTATTATGTTTTCTTGCTCAACTGTCAGTTGCGCAGCACTGGCCGTTCATTCTTTACCTCCTTTGTTGCATAGCTTTCACTGGTTCCAAACATCGCTCGCCTGTGAATGACGCTTTTGCTCTTCGAACTCTTCCACCAACAATATCGTCTCATAATTCTCATATTCACTTCTTCCCTTCAATGTCTTTTCATCACTAAAGTTGTCATGCTTTTCAGACAAAAGTTGCATCACTAAAGCCGGCATACTTTTCAGACAGAGATGAAGAAATAAAAGAAAATAATGAGAAATAATCCTCCTCCAATAGCAGCTGCACATGAGATGAGACTTTTGTACTGTTTCTTCTTCTTTTGTTCCAAATGACTTCAAAGTACCTAAATACTCAAAAACAAAACATAAGATACATAATTTACAAGAAAACTAGCAGAGAAAGCATAAACAATAGATAAATATCAAGGTGTTTTAGACCTATCAAATTCCCCCACACTTAGACTTTGCTAGTCCTCGAGCAAAACAAAATAATTATAAAACATACATACAACTCCGTCTCGTCGAGGCTACGGTCACTTTTAGCATAAATAACATGCCTTTGAACCCCTAGGTGTCCCTACTAGACGAGTTTTAGTCTCGTGAAGGTTTACAAGAGGTCTTCCTACAAAACCTATATTTCAAACTCCGTCTATTTGTGACAAATCAATGAACGAATCCAAAATGACTACAGGAGGAGGTACCTTGCGCAAATTCAGTTCATATTTAAGTAAATAAAGCTATAATTAGATAGTCGAACAAGCCACAATACTCGAAAACTAACAAACCACAATCACAATAAAAATATTAAGAAGATGGATATAGATGTAAAAGTTGGCGAATGTTCACAAGTGATTGGTGTTTCCCATATCTGTCTGAAGGTCACCGCCAAGATGAACCTATGCATCCTATTGGATTGAGCTACTGGTCTGAATTCTAGTGTCAACACACAGGCATATACAAGGGAACCAGTGGTCAACAACCTTATTTCTACATCAACTCAACTGGCATATACAAGGGAACCAGGAGTGACTTTATTCAACAAATATAATATTTCTTTTTCTTTTCTTTTTCACTTTTTTTTTTTAGACAACGTGATTAAATATTTTGGATCCAAGCACATGCTTCTTGTCAGCAGATTACATGATAGTTCCCTTGGATCCTGCATTCCACGCTTGTTTAGGCGACGGAGACAGGGAGAACACACACATATTGTTATCCAAGTGTCATTTTTATTCCGTTTGGTCTAATTGGTCGGCCTTTTTTTTTTCTTCTAGTAACTCAATCACTCTATTTCATCCTAGCAGTAATAACAAGTCGATGTTTAGTGACCCACCAAAGAACTTTGAGAACAATAGATAAATATGGAAAAATAAAAATAGAATGTGATATGGTGATATTCCGAGATATGGTAACAACTATCATGTTATTTGTGATTTTTGAGCTATGTTCGTCCCTTTAGTTAATTGGTTCCTCAACTCCTGCAATCAAAATGATTCCATCCACTAATGGTTTCATCCTAAAGGCACAAGTTTCTAGATTTCGGAGTTCAAAAAGCACAAAAAATTTCTTGGTTTTTCTATTTTTCTGATTTTTTTTTTTTTTTTTTTTACTAAAGGCATAAAACAAACTAAAAAAAAACAATACAAATATATAAATGCTTCCCCACACTTAAACTTTACATTGTCCTCAATGTAAAATTGAATCGTCCAAAGAAAGTTCAAGGTGGAAAATTCCGCAAATGATATGCATAAACCAGAAAATAAAGATAAAATGATTAAAGAATAAAAAGATAAAGGTAAAGATACAAAACCGGTGGGTTGCCTCCCACTTAGCGCTTGGTTTAAAGTCGTCAGCCCGATTTTCTCCTTGTTTGTTACGCCTTAGCCGGCTTCCAACACATTATGGAAATCTGATTGAATGGTACTTGGATGTTTCCTCGCCTCAAAGATGTTGAAGTGTATGACTTCTTCATCGAACTCCATAGTCAAGGTGCCATTGTGGACATCAATCTTCGTTCTAGCGGTACTCATAAATGGTCTACCCAACAGTAAAGGTGTAGAAGAGGATGAATTCACATCCCTCATGTCTAAAACGTAGAAATCCAGTAGAAATATTAGTCCTTTTACCTGCACCAAAACATCCTCAACAATCCCTTTAGGGTAAACATTAGATATATCGGCAAGTTGAATAACTATGCCAGTTTTCTTGAGAGGACCAAGATTTAAAGCATCATAAATCGAAGTAGGCATAACATTAAAAGACGCTCCTAAATCTAACATAGCTTTTGCAAATCTTGTTTTACCAATAGTGCATGGAATAGTGAAACTACCAGGATCTTTCAATTTAGGTGGGAGTTTCTTTGTAAGATACGCCGAAGCGTTTTCCCCCACACTCATTACCTCATTACCGGTTAGCTTGTGCTTGTGCTTGTTAGTGCACAATTCCTTTACACACTTTTCATAGCGAGGAGATTTCCTAATTACTTCAATGAGTGGAATATTCACTTGGACCTTCTTAAAAACATCCCAAATATCCCTATCTTGTTCCACCTTCTCATTAGATTTAGCGAACCTTCCAGGAAAAGGTAGAGGAGGAATATAAGTAGAAACAAGAGGTTTAAAGTTTGATTTAGTTACCTCAGGAGTTTGGGGAAAATCTACGTTCTTTTCCTCCAAAATTGCTTCCTTTGGTGCTTCTTCTTCACCCGAATTAGTAACTTCGGGTTGCACATTTTGTGTACCACTTCCCAACGTATTAACATTGACACCCTCTCTTGAGTTAAGAGGTTGGGAAGGGAGTTTCTCAACATTTTGTGCATGTAACTGATTGATCTCCTCGGCCATTGAACCAACTTGTGTTTGCAAGTCCTCGACCGCACCCTCTGTTCTTTGCATAAAAGATTTCAGAAACTCTTCCATATTAGACACTTGATTTTGAGGTGGTTGTTGTTGTTGCTGGAATTGTTGTTGTTGCGGTTGACCAACTTGTGATTGCAACTCCTTAATTGCATTATCCGTTTTATGCTGATTTAAGTTCGCTAGTTGTTGATTTTGCTGAACCACGGACATTAGAGCCTCCACCAAAGTAGTCATCTTCTCCAATTCTGGATTATGCCTTTGTTATGGTTGTTGCACTTGTTGTTGGAACTCATTCGGATGGCTGTAAACAGAACTTGCACTTGCAACTTGCTCGTAAGTGTTGGAGTAAATACCATACGGCTGATTTGAGAATATAGCATTGACATGCTCTATGTTCTCATAAGCTTGGCGTGATGGTTTTACAACCACTGCTGTAATTTGTTACATCATTGCCATCATATTGCTCATTTGTTGACATAATTCAATAATCTTGTCAACTTTATTAACTCCCTTGGTAGGTGGTTCTGATCCACGACTTGAAAATTGTTAAGAATTTGCTGCCATACTCTCAATCAGCTCTTTAGCTTGTGTCACCGTCTTGTTCATAAGTGCACCACCACTTGCAGCGTCAATAAGATTCCTATCACTTGCTTGGAGACCTTCATAGAAGTATTGGATAATCATTGCGTCACTAAATTGGTGATGAGGGAAGCTTTCCACAAATCTCTTATATCGTTCCCAACATTCATATAAAGATTCTCCCACATCTTGCTTCATCCCACAAATCTCTTTACGAATTTGAGCAGCTTTAGATGCAAGAAAATACCTCTCGAGGATAAGTTTCTTCAAAACTGTCCATGTCGTAACGCTACCAGGTGGTAAGTAATATAACCAATCCTTAGCTACATCAAGTAAATAGAAACGAAAAGTACGCAACATTCCTTCATCCGCATCAGCACCATTAGGTATCATGCTTGTGATTAACCATTGGAACTCCGTAAGATGCTTTTTGGATCTTCCCATGCAAATCCATGGAACTTTGGTATTTGACTAATCAACCCTAGTTTAATATCAAAAGTAGAAGTTGCCTCAATGCACCATTGTTGTTGATCCATCTTCTGAGAAGCTAGCTCCTTAAGTGTGCAATTTGCATCACCCATTGCTTCTCCCAGTTTGTATTTTAGTAAGGTACCTGAAACACAATTCTCAAAACGAAATTAAAAACAACGTAAAAGAAACCAAAACTATATAACAAGCCGATGCCTCCCCGGCAGCGGCGCCAAAATTTGATCGGTTGTCAGCCGAGCAAAAATAAATTCACTTTCTCACTCTACTAAATATGAATGAAGTACGTGGTAAGAAAGAGTTCGTATCCACAGAGAGGCGATTGTTGTTATGCAAATTTCAGTTTCTAAGGTAACCAAGGGGGGATTTTGTTTTTATCAAAGCAATAAATAAAGGAAAGCAAATAAAATATGAAAGTAATCAATAACAGGAAGATATTGGTCACGGGATAGTTTCATTCACAAACTTGAATTCTCAACAATGACTAGAATTGAAATTTTAATCTCTCATTTACTAAAAGTCCTAGGATACCTTGATCGCAAGTATATCCCGCTAATTCCCTGATTTCATCACAACCACATTAAAAGATGCATATGTGAATTCTTCCTAGAAAGCAACCTAAAGTGTAAAAGCACAATTAGATTCAACTCCCTAAAAGCAATAAGTTATATGGAATAAGACTAATCAAGGCAATCAAAATGTGTAAAAGCACTAATTCAATTTAACCAAGGTTATGATTCATATGCAATTATAGAGATGTATCACTACAAGGAATAATGGCATTATGCTACTAAGAATCAGGGATAAATAACGTTTTCGTATTGAAAACCCTAATATAGCTCTAGATATGAGAGTAAATCGGATTGATTCCGGACTCAACCAAATAAACAATCAAATCATAACAATATAAACCATGAATCATAAACAATAAAGTTGAAACAAAACTAATACATTGAATCAAATCTTATTTGTGAACTCTACTTTATCCCATAACCAATAATAAGTATATAGTTACTCATAATATTGGAGTTCATCATCATCAGATTCAAAGAAAGAAGATGAAACATAAAAGAAAGCAAACCCTAGAAGTAGTTCTCTGCAAAATATCCAAGAATAGAATAAAACGTGATATCCAAAGTTGTAAAACTTCTCCTTTTGTAGCTTTTCTCCAAAATTAGGTCCAACTCTTCAAAGTCCATTAGATGAAAGTCCACCAAGCCCATATGTGTGAGAAACCCATGTAGAAAATATGTTCCAAAACTGTCACCGAAAAACTGTGTTTTTCGCCGGAATCCGGCACCGGTAAGCAGCTCGGGAGACCGGCAAAGTCGACCCGGTCACCGGTCAACGATCCAACTCGGTCAAGCTCACTGAGTTAAGACCGAGTCAATTAAGTCAACTCAGGAAAATCATGAGTCAGAACCAAGTCAGCTCTTCCAATGAGCTAACTGGGCTAACTTGCCTGAGTCGCCATGGTATAAGTTTTCTCCAGCCATGATGGCTATACATTGCCACCAGCTTCTTCCAATTAAAACTCAATTCATATTTCCATCTCAAGCCAAGAGCATAACCCAAATTCCACCAGATTAATTCAACAGTATCATGAAACCTCCCTCCGTCAAACACCAGCTTGAGCCATCAGTTCAAACACCACAACCCATTGCAGATTCAAACCATACAAGCCAACCACCAAGACATTCTCAGTATCTTTCTCTTTATACCACCAGTACCTGAATTGCAAATGCAACTTCAGTTCAGCTGCACAAACCAGGCTGCCAATGCTCCACCAACACCAGAATCATCACCTACTACTCAGTAATCTACTCAATTCATCCTCAACACCCATTCAGTTCCTTGCTTTAGCAACTGCTCCAGCCATAATGAGCTCTCCCTGTGACTGCTTAACCATCATCTCAACTCCATCATCATAACCTGAACTGCATAAACATCATATCGCCACCAACAACATGATTAACCACCTGAACCAGCTTCATTCTATAACTTTCACAGTCCACAGAGACCATCACCAACCATTAACATCTCTACCTGCCATTACTTGCAAATGCCATCAGATCTTCAACAACATGAAATCTGTAGCTTCCACCCTCTCAAATTCCATTATTCTTTCACACATTCATTCCATACTGCAACTGATTCTTTTGCCATTCCTGCAATTCACTGCCCTGTGTTGTTCTGCAGCTGCAACATGCCTTCATACCACACTAGCCCCTAGCCCTTCTAAACAGCTCCATAACTCAACACTGTAATCAATTCTAGCTCACATACAAACCACCAAGTCCACTACAACTAGAACCTGCCATCACCATCTCAGTTTGCATTTCTCATCTTCCAGGACATGGCACCAGAATCCATTCATCTGCAGCTTTAGTTCCATCCCTGGCTTCAACACCCACAACTGCAATGTCTGAGACAAAGCCATAACACAGCAGCCACCATTGTTATTCTCTAAACTACTGCAACAACATCAATAATATTCCATTCTTTATGTTCACAGCATCACAGACCAGAACCCATTTCACATAAAAAAAAAACCTCTGATTTCTTCTCATCTGTTTTGATTAAAAACCCACAGATCCCCTTATTTCCATTTCTTGATTCCACAATTTCAATGACATTCTCAGATTCAACAACCCATATGTCAATTCCTTTGCAAACACTCCTCACCATCTTCTCAATATAGATTTAGGTTAAAATCTCTCCACTCCATCCATGGATTCAATTTAAGATTTTGTAGCAACCATTTACCTCAGATCCCCATTTATCTTCACTGATTCAGACAAACATCAAACCCAAATTTCAGTTCAATGATTTATCTGTTCGAACCCATGAGTCAAAGCCACCAATTCCACCAAAACCCAATCTGATTCATCACACAAATTTAAACCTCATCTTTGAAATCGACCACAACAACTTCAATTTATTTACTGCTTGTCTCACAACAGCAATACCCATCTCTATTCTTCTTCGATTGAATTTTCGGCCATCAACATTGCTTCTTCTCTCGTCTCTGAATACAGCCACCTCTTGATGAAAATAAAAAGACAAATGATTGTTTTTCTGAATTTTAGGGTTGAGTAATGAGTGAAACTGATATTAGCACCCTACACTTATGGATTAGGGGTAATCAATTCTTGCATAGCTTGTCAGTTCTAGAGAACTGTCAGCCTATTCTTTTTTCTTGCTCAACTGTCAATTGCGCAGCACTGGCAGTTCATTCTTTACCTCCTTTGTTTCATAGCCTTCGCTGGTTCCAAATATCGCTCGCCTGTGAATGACGCTTTTGCTCTTCGAATTCTTCCACCAACAATATCGTCTCATACTTCTCATATTCACTTCTTCCCTTCAATGTATTTTCATCACTAAAGTTGTCATTCTTTTCAGACAAAAGTTGCATCACTAAAGCCGGCATACTTTTCAGACAGAGATGAAGAAATAAAAGTAAATAATGAGAAATAATCCGCCTCCAATAGCAGCTGCACATGAGATGAGACTTTTGCACTGTTTCTTCTTCTTTTGTTCCAAATGACTTCAAAGTACCTAAATACTCAAAAACAAAACATAAGATACATAATTTACAAAACATAAGATACATAACTAGCAGATAAAGCATAAACAATAGATAAATATTAAGGTGTTTTAGACACCTATCACTTGCCTCTCATTATCTTTCTTAGAATGAACAAATCTTTCCTGCATTCTTAAAAGAAAATAGTTAATGTTTGGAATTATTTTATTGGTCTTATTTTTCCTTCCTAGTTAAAGGTCTTATTTTGCCAATTTTTGTTTTTGCGACAAAATTGCAGGACATTCTTACATTCGCATGTAAGAACCCAATTTGTTGCGACAATATGACAGGCATAAGTTTTCTGGCTAAAATAAAGCCCCTTGACATTATCGTCTTGCGATGAAATCGCAGGACGTCTTTACACTTTCATGTAAAAACCCATTGATCTCATCTTATCTTTTTCTCATGGATTTTTGCCTCTGTATATTTGTTGCACAAATATGACAAGTCTTGATACTCACGTGAGTAAAAAGCCTCATGACATTTGCATCTTAAGACACTTATCATCTCCCTAATGTAGGGTGCCGCCCTTATCTTCCCCCTGGTTGCCCCTTTAAGGAGGCGTACATCGTCCATACAAGACTAGATCCTCCTATCCGGTCTTAACATCAACCAGATTTTTTCGCAGCCTCTTATCCCTTTTGCCTATATGGCTTATGGTTACGAGACTGCACCCTAGGTGGGTTTTTCTTCAGGCCAAGTGCATCATAGTCAAGACTTGCCAAGAATGGCCAGGGTAGTTTCATACGCCCCGGGCACCCTTGGATCAACCATGTACCTCGACGCCTTGATCATATTATGCACTCCTTAAAAGAGACCCTCAGTCGTCCAACCTAAATCATAAGTTCAGGTTAAAAATCCAAGGTACCTCCCCCGGATGGGATTCATTGACCCCAAATCTCCATGACTCAGGTTCCAGCAGCGGTATAACCTTATCCCTGAGCCATGAAAAGAGATACCCCCTTATATGACGTACTTTTAGGTCTTACATCCCCGAACTAGGGTGTACGCCATAAAGGTTCGTCCCATTCTAATATTTCTCTTGCGAATATCACTATTTCTTATTTTTTCGTAATCTTGAATAATCTCGCAGCTATGATAAAAAATTCTTTTATTTATTTCTTGTTTTTCTTCATCATATATTATATCATCATCTAGCCTTTCTCAGAATTTGTTACTGGTAATATATTTTTAGATATAGTCTGTTCCATGGTCTACCAAGTCTTTGACCAACGTCTATACCCTCCTGATCCATCAATTTATATGCCCATGTTCCAACTATCTCTTTAATAATATATGGTCCATCCCATTTTCTCGCCAACTTTCCACCATTTTCTGGCTAATAACCTGGTGTTTCTCGCAGCACTAAATCACCTGATTGGAACTCACATTTTTTGACACGTTTGTTATACTCGCGAGCCAATCATCGCTGATAATTTTCCATATGTTGTAAAGATTTTTCTCTCTTCTTTTCTAACTCATCAAGTTTACTTAGAATCATACCAACACTAAGATTCTTTTCCCAAGCCTTTTTTTTGTAGGGATAACAACTTCTGTTGGCAGTACTGCTTCAACACCATATGTTAGACAAAAAGGTGGCATCCCAGTTGCTTCTCTCCTGGTTGTATTGTAAGCCCATATTGCATTATGCACTTGTTCACACCATGTCCTGTGGTGTCCCTCTTATTTCTTCTTCAGTATATCTGCGATTGTCTTATTGGTTGCTTCTGCCTGCCCATTGTCATGTGGATAAAAAGGTGTTGATTTTCCACATTTGATCTTAAATGCATTAAGTAACATTTCTATGTTTTGTCCTTCAAATTTCTTTCCATTATCAGATACCAACTGTGCTGGAATTCCAAATCTGTAAATTATATTTTCAAATATGAATGTAAAAATATCTTTATCGCGAATGTGATGTACGGCCTTTACTTCTCCCCACTTTGTGAAATAATCTGCAGCGACAATCAAATATCTTCTTTGTCCAGAACCGGGTACAAATGGTCCCACAATATCCAACCCCCATTTTCCAAAAGGCCATACACTTGTTGAAGATGACAATGGTGCCCCTAGTGCGTGTATCTTCTTTCCGTGTCGCTGACAATCTTCACAACGTCTTGATAGTTGCTTCGCATCTTCATGCATATATGGCCAGTAATAGCCTTGCATTTTTATTCTTTATGCCAAAGATCTTCCCCCACTGTGATTACCAGCGTCTCCACTATGCAACATTTTTAACACTTTTTCTCCTTATTCCCGTGTCAAGCATCTAAATGATGGCCCATTAAAAGATTTGCGATATAATACTCCATCTCTTAATTCATAATTTGTTGCACAACTTTTTAACTTGTGTGCTTCTAATCTATTTCTTGGTGTTTATCCTCTCGCCAAATATGCATGAAGTTATGTTCACCAAATATGCATGAAGTTCTGTTCGCCTCTTGGTTCTTCTTCGCCACTTTCTATTATCATTACATCTTCTTCTTCTTCTTCTTTATTGATTGAAGGTGATATAAGTGTTTGAATTTTTATGCATCTCGCAATTGGATTTGTCATCATACTAGATATGAAAGCAAAAGCATCTGCGAGTCTGTTATCTTTTCTTGATATATGTCTCCATTTTTTTTTTTTTGGAATTTTCGCTGACAGTTCTTCAACAAGTTTCTTGTATTTCTTCAAAGATGGTTCATTTGTTGTGTATTATCCTTTTATTTGGCGAATAACCAACTGCGAATCACTGGTAATTCTAGCATTCTCCAACTTCATTTCTATTGCGAATTTTAGAGCATGTATTACAGCTTCATATTCCGTCTCATTATTAGTGGATGCAAATTCCAATCTAAATGAAAAAGCCATTTTTTCTCCTTCTGGAGAGATAAAGATAACTCCAACTCCATTACCTTCCCTATTTGATGATCCATCCACCAATATTTCCCACCTGTTGGGTTCTGCTAACATATCTCTTGGGTTTCCATGTTCTTCTTCTACATCCATCATCTCTTCCACAGCTCCATCATCTTCTAGAGGAAACTCGGCTAAGAAATCTGCTACAACTTGTGATTTTGGCGAAGATAGAATTTCATATTTGCTTTCGAAGTGTCCTACTTGTGCAATCCATATCTCAACTCTGCCTGATATTTTTGAATTCTTCATTACTGACTCAATTGACATCTTTGTTAATACTTTTACTTTATGTGCTTGAAAATAGATGCGAAGTTTAAAAGTTGCATAAATCAATGCCAGAATTAGCTTCTCAATCTTTGAGTAATTTTTCTCTGCGGTATTAAATGTTTTTCTAATGTAATAAATTTATTTTTCTATTCCTGCATCTACTCGCAGTAACACTGCACTTAATGCGTATGAAGTTGTCGCAAGCTAGATCAATAATTCTTCTCCTGGCTCCGCTTTCTGTAAGATAGATATGTTCATTAAATGTTCTTTAATTCCTTGAAAATCCTTTTCAAATTCATCTATCCACTTGCATTTTGTTCCCTTCTTGAGTATATTGAAGAAATGCTTGCATTAGTCTGATGATCGCGAGATGAATCTTCCCAGCGAAGCCAAGAGCCCATTCAACTTCTGCATATCTTTTACTGTTGCTGGTGTTGGCATGTCACGAATTGCGTGTACTTTCTCTGGATCAACTTGTATTCCTTCTTTTTACATAATATATCCTAAAAAAATTCCTGAAGCCACCCAAAAAATGCACTTTTCGGGATTCACCTTGATGTTAAAGTGTCGCATTTGATCGAAAATCTCCTTCAAGTCATGTACATGGTTTTTGGCTTCTTTACTCTTGATTAACATGTCATATACATACACCTCTAATGTTTTGTGGATCCACTTTGCAAACACTTTCTCCACCATTCTTTGATACGTTGCACCAGCATTTCGCAAACCGAAGGGCATCTTTGTATAGAAATATAACCCTCTTGGAGCAAAGAATGCGGTGTGCTCCTGATCTTCTTCAGCGAGAGGAATCTGGTTATAACCTTTATACCCATCTAACGAAGATATTTTATCATTTCCCGCTGCTGATTCGACCATTTGAGGAATGTCTGGTAATGGAAAACTATCTTTAGGACAAGCTTTGTTTAAGTCAGTAAAGTCTATGCAAATTCTTATCCCTTTATTTTTCTTTGGAACCACCACCATATTTGCAATCCATTCCGGGTATTTTGCTTGCCTGATAATTCCTGCATCAAGCATTTTCTGTAATTATTCTTCTATTTGGGAATGGTATGTTGTTGCTATTTTTCTTATCCTTTGTTTAAATGGTCTTACATCCTTATTAATTTCTAACTTATGACATGCAACTGATGGATATATTCCTGGAATCTCATTCATACTCCATGCGAAGATGTCCTTATATTCTCGCAAGAGGTTTACGGTTCGCTCTTCCTCATCTGCATCCATTTTAGTTGCAGAGGATGAACTGGTAATGATATCAAGTTTACGATTTGAATCATCTGCGATGGATGCGTTATGAGAAGGAGGAGTTTTTGGGAAACTGACGGTTGAGGGTAATATTGGACTAGAAGGAGTTTCAGCCACACCATTTGTAGGGATTTGATTTGTCAAATTCTCTGAAGGATTGGGGGTATTGATAGCGAGGTTCTCGCAGACAGAAGAAGGAGGATTAGATTGTAAGGGTATGATGATAACTATCCTAGATGATAACTCAGGAATAATGATATCATCTTCAATAGTTTTATTGCGACGAGATTTTTTATGAGGTCTAGCGATGTTCTCGTCATTCTGCAAATAATAATTTAGATAAGAAACAGAGGCAACAATATTGTTATTAAGATAAAATGTGTTTCTTACTATCTTATCATTCGCAGAATCCTTCTTCCTCCTCTTCTCAACAAGCTTCTTGAGGGAATTAGGGTTTGGAGTTTCAGAATGGGTGGTAGGGATAACTCCACTAAAGGAAAATATGACGAAGATTATAATGAATTAAATCAGGAAGATCAAAGAGCAAAAGTAGTAAAAAAATAATTCAAATAAGATGATATAATCGAGATACATACCTTGACGCTTCCATTAAAACATTAGCAGGTGGATATGAAGAGAGAAAGAAGTTGCAGACGGAAAGAGAAATAAACGGATAAAGAAGATGAAGAAGTAAAAAGAGAAAATTATTTCCGTAACTTGGCTCCACCTTTTATAGACAAGAACAGTAGGACCCATCAATAGGACACGTGTTAAGAAGATCTACATCACGTGTAGGCGATTAAACTAAATAAACGGAGGTTTGTCGAAAAGAAAACTTGTAAAGAAAGAAGCTGCGAGCATCATGAAGAGTTGAAAGTTCTCATATCTTATCTTCTTTGCAGAAAAGACATGAGATGCAAGATGTAGGACCAGAATATCGCCACAACGATATTCTCATGATAGAAACGACACTTCTGCGAGGAACCAAACATTTCTATAATTATTAACAACACTTTGACGAGAACGTCGCAAGATTCTTCAATGACATTTGGCAAGTGTCACAAAAGAATAACATAACGGTTGACGATTGAAGATATATGAGAAGAATAAGTCTGCTCCACGATGATTACAAAGTTGGCGATAGCGAAGACTAAAGTTATGGCGGTGAGATCGCAGAATAGATCCGAATTAAAGGGAAATCTTAGCTGTCTTCCACTATGTATTTTCCTATATAAAGGGCCCGATTAAATCTAGAAGATGATGATGTGCTTTTGAGAGATGAGAGAATTTTGAGGAGAGAGAAACTCCAGAAAGAAAGTTGTACTTCTGAGTTTTGATATTTCTTGTAAATCTTCCTGAAAGTGAATTAATAAAAGTGTTGTTGCTCATCCACAATTATGACTTAGTTTTCATAGATTCTTGACAAGGGTGTATTGTGGTAAATCCTGAAACTACAGTGAGGATTACTCCCACACCATCGCAACCAAATCTTTTTACTTTTGCTTGCGAGAATATCGCTACCTATACTTCTACTTCTTCTGATCCTTTGACAAATCAAGCTTCTAAAATTGTTGTGACTGAGACTCCTTATAGTCCTTTACAGCCTTCAACTGTTGTTTTTCCACATACCCCTCCTGACAACTCAACCACCACAAATGATCGCCAACTTGCTCTCATTACTACTTCATCTTCTACACCTCTTCCTTCATCAAACGAAACTTTTGCAGGTGTTGATGTTGCTTTTAAAATCTTGTCTAACATTTTAGACAATGCTAGAAAGTCTTCCACTGACCCTCTCCAAAGATGAAGCTTGCGAGACTCTACTCAAGTATTTTGGCTCTGATGATAATGCTTCGCGAGTGTCTTTGGAAAATGAGATTGAAGATCTGAGGAAAATCCTTCAAGCTAAAACTGCTGAGTGTGATACTTTGAATCACATGCTTCGCAACTCTTCTCTAGACTGCGAGAATCTTCGCAGAAAAAATGACGAGCTGAAAGGTACATTTTTCTTGCCTCTGCTCTTTTGTTTTTCTGTTTTATTTATATATTTTCTGTACTCAAGCTTCCTTCTTAAATTCTTGATTCATATATTAGTTTCAAATCGGACTCGTTTCATTGAAAGAGATTCTTGGATGGATCAACATACTAGACTAGACAATCTTTACACTTATTCAATTGATCACATAAATAATCTTACTAATGAGAATAATCAATTATTGCAAAGGCAGAATTTATTAAGTGGCGAGGTTGATCGCCTCTCATATTTAATTTTTAAGGCTAATTTGGCGATGAAATCTTTATCACATGAGAACAAAACCTTGTCCCAAGAAAAACATAGATTTTCAAGCTTGATGACGATTTCCTCTCAACAATTAAGTAATCTTCAAAGCATATGTAATAATCAAGAGCAATCTCTTCGTTCTCTCAATAATGAGCTCAAAGAATTAACTGAATCATCTGCTGCCGAGAAGGATAAACTTATCAAGGGTAGACTAACTCTTAGTTTAAGAGCCAGCGAACTTCAAGACCAATACTCTCAATTAAAGGAATCTCATTCTTCACTAGCAAAGGAAAACTCATATCTTCGCAACAAAGAAGAAAGCATGAAATCTCGTTTCAAGGGTTTGGTTGGCGATAAATTCGATGATGCCATGAATCAATGGGAGAACTGTTTATTTGCATTAATCCAAAATTTAACCTCACAAAAAGAAGGTAGTCAATTGACTGCCTCTCTTGTTAATCTTCTTATAAAATTTTGTGTTATATTCCTTGTGAAAATTTTGTCTAACTGATCTTTTATTATTTTGTTTCTCGCAGAGTCCGAAAGAATCTTCATTCTACCATCACTGATCTGACTGCTAAATTGGATAAAGTTCGCAAATAAAATAAGTCTCTTGTTTCCAATTATCTCGATTCCCGTGACAAAGAAGAAATAAGACTTGATTATCTCGAGTACTTTAAAAACATAGAGATTAGGAATCGTGATAGAAGTTTCATTCGCAAGGTCCACCTCAGTGCTGAAGTTCTTGTGAACGAGATTCTGCTCTCCAATTCTCTCCCTCCTATAACTGTTCCTCCTCTAAAGCTTGATGATGATAAAATTCCTCTTCCCATGGATGAAGATTTAGATTTTACTAACGATGAAGAAAATACCACTCAAGAAGATGGTGAAGAAGAAGAAAAAAGAAGTCCTCCCAAAGAAGCAGATGCGGGTGGCGAAGCAAATGTTGATGAAGGGTCAAAAGAAGGAGAGACTCATGATGAGAAGGATGCTGAAGAAGCTGATAACTCTGGAAGAAATAATAAATCTAACGAGCAAGAAGAATAAATCTGGTGAAGCCACCGCTGAAACTTGAATTTTATCTTTGCTTTCTTTTTCTTCTTCTTTCTTGCGAGCGATGTAATTTTTGAGACCTTTTAGAACTTACCTTTCAAATTAGCTTACTTTGAATATTTTTCAAGGAAGATAATGAAATCTTACTTCTCTATTCCCTTACTTGCCCTTCATTATATTTCTTGAAATGGTGAATCATTTTATGAATATATTAGCGATACAATGAATATTGCTGCGATGTTCTGAAAAATTCTGAAGTAATCTGCGATGTGAAGAATTTGCCTTCTTATATATGGTTTTGCGATGAATGAATACTTCCTGCAATCTTAAAATGGAATAGTTAATTGGTAAGATTATTATTTTGGTCTTATTTTTCCTTCCTAGGTAAAGGTCTTATTTTGCCAAACTTTTTCTGTCTGCGACAAAATCGCAGGATTTCTTAACATTTGTATGTAAAGACCCTTTGATCTTGTCTTATCCATGTTTTTTCAAAATCTTTGCGGCAATATGATAAGTATAAACTCTCTGTCAAGAATTTTAACCTTATGACATTGTCGTCTTGCGATGAAATCGCAGGACGTCTTTACACTTTCATGTAAAAACCCATTGATCTCATCTTAACTTTTGGCTTGTTGCCTCTGTATAATTTGTGTCACGCGACAATATGACAGGCCTAAATTTTCTTGCAATCATAAATCCCCATGACATTGCCGTCTTAAGACAATTATCAGCTCCCTAATGGAGGGTGCCGCCCTTATCTCCCCCATGGTTGCCCCTTCAAGGAGGGCACATCGGCCATACAAGACTAGCTCCTCCCATCCAGATTTACCAACAACCAGTTGTTTTCGCAGCCTCTTGTCCTTTATGCCTATATGGCTTATAGTTACAAGACTGCACCCTAAGTGGGGTTTTCTTCAGGCCAAGTGCATCATAGCCAAGACTTACCAAGAATGGAAAGGGAGTATCGTATTCCCTTGGAACCCTTGTATCAACCATGTACCTCGGCGCCTTGGTCATACTTTGCACTTATTGGAAGAGATTCTCGTTCATCCAACCAGGGTATAACCATATATAGTTGGAAATCCAAGATCTCTCTCCCGGATAGGTTTTCTTTAACCCCAACATCTGCATGACTCAGGATCCAGCAGCGGTATAACCTTACCCCTGAATCATGTCAAGAGATACCCCCTCCTATGACGTGCTCGTAGGTCTTACATTTACCTCTTACGAAATTTTAATCGCGAACTAGGGTGCACGCCATAAAGGTTCGTCCCATTCTTTAATCTCTGCGAAATTTTATTCGCTTTTCTTGCGATGATGTTCGCTGCTACTGTTTCGCTTTGTTATCAGAAGAATTTTTCAATTGTAGGAGAGAGAGAAGAACTTATTATATGTGTCATCATATAACATACCAGTATTTCTTACCTCACAGAAGATGTCATTGATAATACCTCTTCAGAAATAATCTATTCCACGGTCTATCAAGTCTTTGACCAACATATCTTCCTTCAGGATCCATTAGTTTGTATGCCCATGTTCCAATTATATCTTTAATGATGTATGGTCCATCCCATTTTCTCGCCAATTTCCGCCACTTTCTCGCTGATAACTAGGCGTTTTTCGCAGTACTAAATCACCAGGTTGGAATTCACGCTTCTTAAAACGTTTGTTATACTCGCGATCTAATCTGCGTTGATAATTCTCCATATGTTGTAGAGTTTGTTCTCTTTTTTCTTCTAATTCATCCAACTTATTCAGTATCATACCAGCACTTAATTTTTTTTCCCATGCTTCTCTTTTTGTTGTAGGAATAACAACTTCTGTTGGTAATACAGCTTCTACCCCATATATCAAACAAAATGGTGACATTCCAGTTGTTTCTCGTCTAGTTGTGTTGTAAGCCCATATTGCATTATGTACTTGCTCGCACCATGCTCTGTGGTATCCTTCTAACATATTTTTAAAGATGTCTGCGATTGTTTTATTAGTTGCCTCAGCCTGACCATTTGCTTGTGGGTATAAAGGAGTAGACTTTCCACATTTTATCTTAAATGCATTGAGTAACAATTCTATATTCTGTCCCTCAAACTGCTTTCCATTATCAGATACTAATTGTGCTGGAATCCCAAATCTGCAGATTATATTTTTAAAGATGAATGTAAAAATATCTTTATCGCGAATATGTTGTACTGCCTTTACTTCTCCCCATTTTGTGAAATAATCTGTTGCGACAATCAGATATCTTCTTTGTCCAGAACCAGGTACAAATGGTCCCACAATATCTAGACCCCATTTCCCAAAATGCCATACACTTGTTGAAGATGATAATGGTGCTCCTGGTGCATGTATTGTTTTTCCGTATCGCTGGCAATCCTCGCAACGCCTTGAAAGTTGTTTTGCATCCTTATGCATATACGTCCAGTAATAACCCTGCATTTTTGTTTTACATGCTAAAGATCTTCCTCCACTGTGATTACCAGCGTCACCACTATGTAACATCTTTAATACTTTTTGTCCTTCTTCTCTCGTCAAACATCTTAGTGATGGTCCATTAAAAGATCTGCGATATAACACTCCATATCTTAGCTCATAATTGGTTGCCCTACTTTTCAGCTTGTGTGCTTATAATCTATTTCTTGGAATTTCTCCTCTCGCCAAATATGCATGAAGATCTGCTCGCCAATATATGATATTGCTCGTAGGTTCTCCCTCGCCAGCTTCTACCATCATTACATGTGTCTCTTCTTCTTCTTTGTTTATCGATGGAAATGAAAGTGTTTGAATTTTTATGCACATCGCCAATAGATTTGTCATCATACTAGATATGAAAGTGAAAGCATCTGCGAGTCTATTATCTTTTCTTGATATGTGTCTCCATTTTATTTTTGGAATTCTCACAGATAATTCTTCAACGAGTTTTTTGTACTTTCTCAGAGATGGTTTATTTGTTGTATACTCTCCTTTTATCTGACGAATAATCAATTGTGAATCGCTGGTGATTCTGGCATTTTCCAAATTCATTTCTATCGCAAATTTTAAAGCATGAATCACAGCTTCATACTCTGTTTCATTATTAGTGGATGCAAATTCTAATCTAAATGAAAAAGCTGTTTTTTCTCCTTCTGGCGATATGAAAATAACTCCAATTCCATTTCCTTCTCCATTTGATGATCCATCCACTAATATTTCCCATCTGTTGGGTTTTTTTAATAGCTCTTTTGGATCTCCGCATTCCTCTTCTACATCCATCATCTCCTCCACAGCTTTATCATCTTCTAAAGGAAATTCAGCTAAGAACTCTGCGATGACGTGTGATTTTGGCGAGGATAAAATTTCATACTATATATCAAAGTGTCCAACTTGTGCATTCCATCTCTCAACTCTGCCTGATCTCTTTGAATTTTTCATTACTGACTCAATTGGCACTTTCGTTAACACTTTCACCTTATGCATTTGAAAATAGATGCGAAGTTTGAAAGTTGCATGTACCAATGCTAGAATTAGTTTCTCAATATTTGAATAATTTCTCTCTGCAGAATTGAATGTTTTACTAATGTAATAAAGTGGTTTTTCTACCCCTGCATCTACTCGCAGCAACACAACACTTAGCGCATATGTGGTTGTTGCAAGATAAATCAATAATTCTTCTCCCGGTTCTGCTTTCTGTAAAATAGTTATGTTCGTTAAATGTTCTTTTATTCCTTGAAAAGCTTTTTCGCATTCATCTGTCCATTTGAATTTTGCTCCCTTCTTGAGTATATCAAAGAAATGTTTGCACTTGTATGAAGATCGCGAAATGAACCTTCCCAGCGAGGCTAAGAGTCTATTTAACTTTTGCACATCTTTCACCGTCGCAGGTGTTGGAATATCGCGAATTACTTGTACCTTTTCTGGATCAACTTGTATTCCTTCTTTTGATACAATATACCCCAAAAATTTCCTTGAAGTTACTCCAAAAGTACACTTATCAGGATTCACTTTAATATTGAATTGTCGCATTTGATCGAAAATCTCTTTCAAATCTTGCACATGATTCTCAGCTTCTTTGCTTTTGATCAGCATATCATCTACATACACTTCTAATGTTTTGTGGATCCATTTTACAAACACCTTCTCCACCATTCTTTGATACGTTGCACCAGCATTTCGTAAGCCAAATGGCATCTTTATATAACAATATAATCCTCTTGGAGCAAAAAATGCGGTATGTTCTTGATCTTCTTCAGCGAGAGGGATTTGATTATATCCTTTATACCCATCCAACGATGATATTCTAGAATTTCCAGCTGCTGATTCAACCATCTGTGGAATATCTGGTAATGGAAAACTATCTTTTGGACAAGCCTTGTTTAAATCAGTGAAATCTATACAAATTCTTATCCCCTTATTCTTCTTTGGGACCACTACCATATTTGCAATCCACTCTGGATATTTTGCTTGCCGTATAATTCCTGCGTCGAGCATCTTCTGTAATTCTTCTTCTATTTGAGAATGATATGTTGTTGCGATCTTCCTTATTCTTTGCTTAAATGGTCTTATGTTTTTGTTGATTTCTAATTTATGACATGCTATTGACGGGTCTATCCCTGGCATCTCATCCATGCTCCACGCGAAGATATCTGCATATTCTCGCAAAAGATTTATAGTTCTTTCTTCCTCATTTTCCTCCATTCTAGTCCCAATTTTTAGCATTTTAGGCTCTTCTTTACTCCCAATATTTATTTCCTTTGTTGGTTCTGCTGCGACATAACTGGCTTCAGGTTCTCCCGTTGGTGTTGGTGCTTTCATAATTATTGCGAGTTCATCTCCTTCTTGTGGAATTTCACTGGGTATTCCTTTTCCTTCTTTTGCTTTTATCATGTAAACTTTAAATTATTCTTATTTCTTTGTTTCTCTCGCCAATTTTCTGCGAGATTTTCGCAGTTTTGGACGTTCTTCGCAATTTCTTACTTCAATTTGGCAACACAATTTCGCAAAATCTGTGTCTTCTCTAATTTCTCCAATTCCACTGGGAATAGGAAATTTAATGCACTGATGCAACATTGATGCTACAGCCTTGATTGCATGTATCCATGGTCTTCCCAGTATCATATTGTACGGCGATTCCACATCTACCACGCATAATGACACTTGTGTTTCAATTTCTCCTAGTGGAATTCGTACCACTATTTCGCCTTTAGGTTTTGTTAATGATTTTCCGAAGCCATGAATATGATATGTTGAATTAAACATTTCTTCATCCTTATATCCCATTTTCTTAAAAGTATGATAGAACATTATATCCACAGAACTTCCTGCATCTACCAAAGTCCTACTCATAGCCCATTCTTCTTCAAATTTTATTGATTCTCCCTTTCTCATTGGTATAACGGATATCGTAATTACCAAAGAAGATTCATGACCTAGATTTTCTTCTGGTATTTCTGCCGCTGTGAATGTGATCTCCTGCTTTTCCCAATCTTTTAATGATGACATCTTCTCCACTGTCATAATCTTCCTTCCTTCAAAATCCCATTTATGTATCTTCCCCTTAATGTTTTCATGAAATCTATCAACCATTGCTCTTGTTACCATATCACATTCCAATTTTCTACAATCCTTTTTGATTCTAATCATTCTTCCTTCAATTATCTCACCGATTTACTTAATGATTTCCTTATTCTTGAACAATTTTTTATCTTTTTCTTCACATTTTCTTCAATTTTTGCTAATCAATCCCTGTTTCGGGCGCCAAAATGTAGTTGCAGGAATTCCCACACTACACCCTTATTAAGATTCTATAGAAATCTATTGGAGATCAATTAAACTTCAAAGATTTAAACGACACTTTACTATTTAAATCTCAGAAATGTTTACAGAATTAGAAGAAATCAAGATTACAAATATTCTCTTGAAGTTTCTCTCTCCTCAAGACTCTTTCAACTCTAAAAAATACATCATCCTTTTCTGGATCTATCGGGCCCTTTATATAGGGATTTACATAATGGATGACAACTAAGTTTTCCTCATATTTCGGATCTATTCTGCGATCTCATCGCAATTACTACAATATTCTTTATCGCAAGAACGATGACCATCGCAGGATCAACGTATTCTTCTTTTACTTCTTTCATCGTCAGTTTATTTTGAGTATTCTGTGACGCTCGTGAGATGTTGTTAAAGAATTGGTATTGACGCTCGCAGAAGCGTTGTTAATATCGCAGGAATAACGTTGTAGCGATATTCTGATCCTACATACATAGTGGATGACAGCTAAGGCATCCTTTAATTTCGGATCTGTCTTGCGATAATCTCGCAAGCTTATTAATGGCTTTCCTTCACAAACCTCTTTCATTCGCAAGACTATCACACTTTCTTCATGTTTGTGCTATCGTCATCTATTACGTCATTTTTCTAATCATTTTTCGACATTTGTAATGAGTAGTTGAAAATCTCGCAAGAGTGTTGTTGTTAGCTTCGCAAGATTATTTCTCCTGCGATATTATGATCCTACTGTGTGAGGTTTAACATTTCTCTCAGTTCAGGGAGTCTCCACACGGCCGACTCTTTAATTCCGTAAAAACCAGCAAATCGTTTTTCCCCATCTACAGATTGGGGATCACAGTGGGAGATTAATCTCTCGGTTGCAATCTCACTATTTCACAAGATGGCTGGTCTTAGGTCTGGGTTAGTCACAGGTTCCAACACTAACGGCGCTAGCACTAGCAACAAAAACCATAATGATAATGAAGATATCCCGGACACAATTACGGTCACGAATACTGGCGGTGGTGATATTACTCCTCCTCACGCGGAAGATCATCCTCTGTTCGGCCGATACCCTGAGGATATCAGAGGAAACCCACCACCTACCATTGCTGATCTTATCAAAGCGCAGGAAACTTTTGCAAAGAATCAAGCAGATATGGCTGCGACGCAGAAGAAGCTATTCGATCATTTGAAGACTCTTACTGACAAGAAGTCAGAGAAAACTCAAGGAAAGGGAAAATAGAAAGAGAAATCCTCAAATGATGATCCTGAAGTAATTCCAATTCACACAGTGGATGATGACAAAGCCGACAAAGCTGCAGGCGATTCATCAGCAAAGGATTCATCAAATTTCATTACACTTGAAGACTTGGAGCGTCTTTTGGAGAACCGTGGAAAGGACAGGACGTCACATGTCCATCATCACCAACCTCCTTATCCTACCGCTACGTAGAGGATTCCACTTCCGAAAGGTTATGTTTCTCCAACTTTTATTCTGTATGATGGAACTGGCAATGCTCGAGAACATGTCTCCCATTTCCTCGAAGCCTTGGGAGAACATGAACATAATCATGTCATTCGTCTGAAGGAGTTTTCAAAATCCTTGATAGCGTTCATTTGCTTACAGAGCCACTTCACATTGAAGCCAAGTCTCTCTGAATTCTCCAAGTTAAACTCCCAATCAAAGAGTATATCTAGAGTCACAATATTTCTGGCTCTAGTGCGCATATCACTTACAATATGCAAGATAACACCCACTTTCATGGTTAAAGCATAAGCACACCCAGGATTCCTGTCAACAATCAAATGGCCAAACCTCTTCCATATTATCTCGTACAGGCCTGCAAATCCAACAGGAACGCTGAATCCACCAACCAGTACATGATATGGGAGTGAAGCATCAAATGGAGGATCAAACACAACTCCTGCACTTGGGTATTCATGCACCACTATACGGTTTTCAATTACTGGAGCAACTCCTACAGCCAGGGCGACAGTTTCTGCAATGTTATCTACTGGTGCTTCGGTTTCTTCTATCACTGAATCAGTAACAATATGGGTTTCCATAACTTCAGTAACAACCTTCTCACGGACTTGAAGTGTGGGGATGGTTGTCTCTTCATCAATAACTCCAGGACAATTCGAGTTATCTTCATTGGTTTCAATATCCTCAACTTCGGTATTCGCCACCTAATACGAAGATTACATGAGGGTGGAGTTATTTGAGCATGAAGCCAAGTGGAACTATAAAGTGCAGTATACAAACAGTACAACATCATCAAAACTCATCATCATGCACCCCAAGACATGAGCGAATGGCATGAAAGTCATGAAAATACGTTTTACGGTAACCTCGCCTGGAGAAACTGTACTCTTCCCTGTACTAAAAGGAAAACTAGGAGCAATATATAAGGAATCAGAGTATTGGTCATATATCATTCTCTTCGTATGGATGTCCTCTACAAATTTTCAAAATTTCTTAACAATACGATGAACGAGTAAAGTGATATTGTCAAAACATTAAGCAACGTACTATCTGAAAAAGTTCTGAAAGTCTCCTGGAAGTTTACTATTTCGCCTTTTTCAGGCCCTGAACGTGCTCAAAACCGAAAAATCTTCTTTAATAAAGATTGGAAATTTCCTGGGCTTAAGGATACATATGCATACATTAAAAATCCGATTCTGGACGAAGATTTTACGATGTTTTCATTAAAAGCTGAAGCCTGAACTTTTCTGACGACGCATTTCGCCAAAATTACATGCATAATCACATGAATTCTCATTCATACACTCACAAATAAGCAATTTCATACTTCTATGAAGAGGTTACAGGATATGTACTTACTTGGGGAGTCTTCTAAGTAGTCGAAGGGTTGGGATTGCATGTTTCAACATCAAGAGGTTCATTACTTTCATTTGGTTCCGAATCTTTGGAATTTCCTTCATCTCTATTCCCAGAGTAAAATCGAATATAAGCACTCTCCACCTCCATGGCAACATCCTCCTGGACATATTTTCAAATAATTAGAATTTTTCACATGGAGCATTTGCGTCAGATTATAAAGGAGATTACTCACGACATCTTCTTCTTCTAGGCTCAGATCAGAAGTTGTCTGCCCAGCAGCAGAGAATTGAAGACCGTCAATACTAGAAGGAGAAAAGTTCTATACCCAAGTAACAAATATTGATTTTATGATCCTGGTAATATGAATAATAGAAGTCACAGCGGAAAAATATTGACATCTCACCAGAAATACGGTTGGGGACTTTATGGTGTTAGGAAACAGCTTGCAATTCTTACTCCCACCTTCTCCACCATGAACGATTGTTTCCGCTTCTGCAAAATTCACTTCAATTCGAGGTCTCACAGCATAACCGTCCTGCAAAAATAAATTTACGTGATAATTCGAGGCAATTATATGAGTAATATGAAGAATATGCAAAAGATACGTACCGTCGAACTTCCTGGAGATGTCGTTCGCTTTTCACCGCCATAAATATGCTTCAATCTTGGACGAGAGATGCTCATATCAGCAGAAGGAGGCTCTTTCATTAAAGGCTGGGAAACCATCAAATAATTATGCAAGCGTTCAAGCTACTAATCCCATGTAGGTACTGAATATCGCAAGATAATAGTTCACGAGTATCGTAATAAATAAAGGAGAAAAGAGTTATAAAATGATACGATGATAGAAGTAGCGAGGATAAATATGAAGTTTTGCGAGGATGGAGTAATTTTGCGAGTATGAGTTGCGATACTTTGCAACTCATATACAGATGTATAAGTTTTACTATAAATAGGAGTTCAAATGTAAAATTCGAGAGGTTCTTTTAGTGAGTATTAGAAAATATCTTAGGAAAGAGAATAGAGAAAGTTGTAACTATTCTAATTCCATTTAGACACTTCTTTGTAATCAATTGCGAACATTAATAAGAAAATTGTTATTCATCATCAAGAACTTCTTTAGTTTTTACTAATTCTATTGAGGGTGTAGTTGTAGGTTATTCTACAACTACATAATTGGCGCTAGAAACAGGGATTTGAAGAATTCCTGTACCAGAAAAATGACAAGAAGAAGAAACACATCAGAACCATTAACTGAAGTAAGAAGAAGTTTAAGACTCGCAGGAGGAGAAGCAAATATAACAGGAGAACCTAGTAGGAGAAGGAGTAATCGAAGAAATCAAGCTCAACAAATAAGAGATCATGATCAAGTGAGTATACACACTTGGAGAACTAATACACCAGAAGAAGAAGATAGAGAACCACAAATCAGAGAAAATGGGAGATTGATGGGAGGAACAATTATTGAAAGAGAAAGGGAGATGTTAGAAACATTGAGACAAGGAATCCAAAAAGAACGAATGATCGAAGCTGAAGAACGTGCCAATTTAACAAGACAAAATCAAGAATTGAGGATGGAAAATGAGATACTACAAAGAAGGAAATCTCAAAGTGTTGCAAGATCAAATGTTAGAACAGAAAGAGAAGGACAAAATTCACCGATAATCAATAATGAAAATAATATGCAAGAACAAGCGCAGAATCAAGGTGAAAGAAATCAAGAGAATCGTTTCATTTTAATACCAAACCACGAACAAAGCATGGGGAATTTACGAACAAGACCAAATCCTAGAGAAAACAATCAGAATCGAGAGGAAGAACAACAACTTATGGAAGAAACTGAGAGACAACAAGCAATACATCAAAACAATCACGAGAATGGAGTAAGAAGACATGAAGAGGCTCGTAACAAACAAAATGTTGAGTATGAAAGAATTAAGAGAAGAATTGTAAACCAACAAACAGAAGTGGAGAGGAATGAACCAAATTCTCGAATCAGAGTACAAGCAAATCAAGAAGAAATAAATCACAGAAGAAGGAGAAATGAAGAAGAAGAAATTCCTGATATTCACATGAGAAGAATGAGAAGAATAGAAAGGTAAGAACAAGAATTCCAAGATGCTATGCAATTGAACAATTATGATAATTTAGAAAGAAGATATTTGCAAAATTATGCAAATGAAAACATTAATGAAGAATATGATAGAATGCGAAGGATCGCAAGGGAGGAAGCGCAAGAACGTAGAAGAAGAGAAGCTGCATTAAAAAGACCAATGGATGAGAATTCTGAGGCAAATGCACGAATTTTTCGAGAATTAGCAGAAATGAGAGGGATGATAAACAATAGAAGAGGAGGAGATAGAAGGCAATTAGATGAAGCAATAGAAGAAGTCACAGGACTCCATTTGCTAGATAAGTACAATTGGGAGGAATTCCACCAAAATGCAACTTGCCCACACTTACCAAGATCTTTGATGGGACTTCATGTGCTATTCAGCACATTAAAGCATACATAAGATGCATGTTACAATGGGAAAATCATGATGCTGTGTTATGCAAGTACTTCGCATCGAGTTTAACATGGGAAGCTTTAAAGTGGTTCGAAGGACTCCCTAAGAACACTATTACGTCATTCAGTCATTTGCAAGCAACTTTCCTTGGAGCATATATCACAAATCACTCTTCACGGCTTGGTATTGAAGATGTATTTGGTTTAAAACAAAGAGTGGGTGAAAGTTTGAAGCATTTGGTAAGACGATGGAAGACTATGTGCAGTAATATGGCAAGGCGCGTGGATGAGAGATACTTGATTCTGTCCTTCATAAATGCGATGTTCGCAAATCAACAATTATATGTTCAAATCTTCAGAAGAAAGAATTCCATAATGATGACAGAGTTACGAGAATTGCAAGAAGAATACATTACACTAGAGGAAAAGCAAAATAGTATGGAGTCATATCCAGTAGCAAACACTAGAAATCAAGAGGGAGGAGCAAATTTACTTCCCAAAATAATCAATGTAGTAGCAGGTACTTCGCAAACATCCTCACAAACTTCTTCGCAAATTTCAGAAGAGAAGAAAATCAATGATAGCCAGCCAAAAATGGTAGCAATGGGCAGTAGAGATCAAGAAGAGTATGATAGAGAGAAGAATTTCTATAATCGAATAGGAAATAACCAAATTCCAAGACTAGATCAACAACAAGAAAATTATGGGGGACAAAGGCAAAATTATTTTGGACAAGGGAACCAGAGACAAAATTATAACAACGGTCAAGGAGTTCAAAAAATGGTAAGGGAAGAGATAAAGTTGCCACCTTTGAATACAAGTGTAGAAAAGATATGGCAAGCAATTATCCTGGTAGAGAATATACCAACTCCATGGAACATGGGAAAGGAACCACCAATGGGTCCAAGAAGTCATGAATTTTGTTCATATCATCATTTTCATGGACATTCTACAAATAATTGCCATAATATCAAGAGGATAATCTTGCGAATGATTGATCAAGGAAAACTAAATCAATTTTTACTTAAGCAGACACAGTCGCAACAATTACCACAGGCTCCAGCCATAACTCACAGGGAGAACACAACAAAAGAAAAGGGAGAAGAAATCCTACATATAGAAGTGGGATCAAAAGCAAGGAATGTTTTCTGTAATTCCATTGTTCATTCATATAAAACAATAGAGGATTTTCATGATATTGTGTTAAGCATGGTATATGTGAGGGATGGTAAAGGAAAGGAAGTAATGAACATCGCAAAAATTTCACGACTTGAAGATTGGCAGAAACGTGAAATTTCTTTTGAAGCCACTGAAATTCCAGAAGGTTGTGAAGCACATGATAATCCATTGGTAGTAATATTAGCAATCTACATGAATATGGAAGAAAACAAAGATGATATGGAGGAAGAATCAATTGGTCTTAATAGGATTCTGATTGATACGGGAAGTTCTGTCAATATCCTCTTCTATTCTGCTTACAAAACTATGGGGGAAAAGATGCAGATTTAATACCTTCTACTTACAGAATTTATGGTTTTAATGGAACTGCCAACAAGCCCAAAGGAGAAGTGAGCATGCGAATTCCATTAAGTGGAATGCGAACTGAAATTCTTTTCTGCATTGTTGATGTCGAATCACCATATAATGCTTTGATAGGAAGACCACGGCTTCATGGAATTCTAGGCGTATCTTCCACTCTACATCAGTGCATAAAGTTTCCTCATATGAAGGGTATTGGAATTATCAAGGGTGATTGGGCTGAGGGAAAGAAATGTTACGATACAGAAGTAGAAGTTTGCGAAGGAAAAACTCCTGAGAAGGAAAATTGGAGAAAAAGAGCAAAGGCTGTGAAGAGAAGTGAAAATTTAATGGCAGAGGATTAAGGAAAAAGATAATAAAGTTACGATGATAATCATACAAGAAATTTACGATGACAATAAGGGATTGTGATTTGCGAAGAAAGAAGAAGGAAAATAATAAAACAAGAAGGTAATCAGTATGTTTTCTCGTGGAAATAAGGTATGTGGCAAAACAAAATTTTTATTTCGTGATAAATTTTACGAATATTGTTTGCTCGCAGGAAATTGGGAAAAGTTACGAATTTCAGAATTTATATTCCGATTAAACTTTCATTAATTTGCGAATAAAAGACCGCAATATGTGATCAGCCTCCAAAAAAGAAAGAGAGCCGCAGAAAATTTTATACATGCAAACCTTTGTGGCGTACACCCTAGTTCGCGAAGCTATATTTCGTAAGAGGCAAAGTCCTAAAGTACGTCATTTAAGGGGGTACCTATAACGTGGCTAAGGGTAACCGGAACACCACCAAGGGCCCTTAGTACATGGTAAAAATTTAGGGGTACAACCCAATAATGGGGTACCTATCCGGGTTAGACACCTTGGATTCTCACCTAATCTAGCGACATTACGCAATATAAAATGCGGTGTAAGAAGATTTAGGTTGGGCGACTAAGGCATACTGTCTTTCCCAAGAAGTGCAGAAAACGATCAAGGCGCCGAGGTACACGGTTGAGTCAAGAGTGCCGGGTGAGGTTGAACCACATCTGCCATTTTTGACAAGTCTTGGCAAATGATGCACTTGGCCCAAAGATACCCCATAGGGTGCAACCTAGTAACTATAAGCCCTATAGGCATAAAGGATAAGAGGTTGCGATCAAAAGCTGGTTGTTGGCAGAACCGGATGGGAAGAGCTAACCTTGTATGATCGATGTACGCTTCCTTGAAGGGGAAATCAGGGGGAAGATAAAGGGTAGCACCCTCCATTAGGGAGCTGATACGTGCTATAAGACGCAAATGTCACGAGGCTTCTTGTTTGCGAAAACATAAAGGCTTGTCATATTTGTGCAACAAATGAAGTTCTGCGAGCCTTCTAAAAAAAAAAAAAAAAAAGAAGAAAGAAAGAAAGAAAAGAATAAAGAACTCGCAGAACATAATAAAGAAGTTAAGATGAGATCAATGGGTCACTACATGAAAGTGTAGAGACGTCCTGCGATTTCATCGCAAGACGGCAATGTCATGGGGCTTTATGTTCACAAGAATATTTAGGCCTGTCATATTGTCGCAACACTTCCTGAAGAGGCTAAAATACTATACAAAGAAGTTAAGATGAGATCAATGGGTTTTTGCATGAAAGTGTAAGAACGTCCTGCGATTTCATCGCAAGACGATAATGTCACGAGGTTGTATGTTCGCAAGAATGTTCAGACTTGTCATATTATCGCAAATACAAAAATTTACTACAAAAGAGGTGGCAAAATAAGACCTTTACTTAGGAAGGCATGATAAGACCACAGAAATTAATGAAATTCATTGCATCAATATCATTGAAGAAATTATACAAGAATATACATTATAAAGATTTGAAAAGAAGAAAACTTCGTCAATACCATTGAAGAAATTATACAAGAATATACATTATGAAGATTTGAAGAGAAGACAGCTTCGTCAATACCATTGAAGAATTTTTACAAGAAGTCCTATCAAAGAAGATAACATCATTAAAGAATTGTCACAAAGACTTAACAAAAGATGCGATTTTGATAGCAATCAAATACAAATAAGTTCATACTCGTAAAATGTTACGAGAATTACATACTTCTTATACTTCTCCATATATTGAATATTTCTCCAAAAGATTGAATACTTCTTATAATTCTTCAAGAATATCTCATATTCATTATACTTCTTTAACGGATATTTCATTTGGTGAAGGTTAAATAATCATTATACTTCGTCATATGTTACGTAATTATTCACAGATTGAATACTTCTTATATTTCTTCAGTTGGTGAATTGAGTACTTCTAATACTTCTTATATTTCTTCATTTGGTGAATTGAGTACTTCTAATACTTCTTATATTTCTTCAGTTGGTGAATTGAGTACTTCTAATACTTCTCATATTTCTTCATTTGGTGAATTGAGTACTTCTAATACTTCTTATATCTCTTCATTTGGTGTATCGAGTACTTCTAATACTTCTTATATCTCTTCATTTGACGGATTTGGTACTTCTAATACTTCTTCAAAAGTATTGTATATGTAGTATACTTATTAAGGATATTTCATATATTTTATTTTTATACTTAAAAGGGAGGATTGCTTATTTACAATCGTAACAAGTTGAAACTTCGTAAGATAAATTGAGGCATATATTCTAATACTTCAAACAATGTTTAATCATTTAAAGAGAAATAATAGGGGGAAAAGGAGATACTAAGCTTTATCTGTGAGTTATATATTATTTCTCTTCATATGATCAAATGGGGCAAATTTAATTAAAGAAAGGTTAAATTATATTCGCAAAATATCAGAAAGAAAGGATAAATCATCTTCGCAAAATATCAGATGTACTTCTTAAAAAATAGAATTGTTCGCAAAAAGAAAACCAACAGTAACTAAGGGAAGGAATTCAAAAGAAAGGAGGACAGGAGAGTCAATGATAAATTGAAAAAAGAATGTTATCATGCTTCATCAACACTCTGTGCTGGATCTTTAAGATCAGTAGGGTCATTAGCAGCCTTCGACTTTTGCGAGATATCATCCTTGGAAGAATATGAAACAGGAACATCTCCTTGAGGAATAGATTCTTTCTCATCATCAAGATCTTCATCATCACTCTTATAATCGAAATCACTATCAGGCTCACGAGCAACTTCATCGTCAGATATCTTCAGAGGAGTAATTTTCACAGGAGGCAAGGCTCTTGATAAGAGAATGTTATTCGTAAAGACTTGAGCTTTCAGATGACTTTCACGAAGTATAGCTTTTTGATAATTGGTATCTTTGATATCTTTGGAATAAGCAAGATAGTTGAATCTCCGAGTAGCACGGTCACGAGAGTTGATTAAGCGGGTAGAAAGCAAAGCATTTTTCTTACGAAGCTCGGAACAGGAGGCTTCTAATCCATCTTTCGCATTACGAAGGATGTTCTCAGATTCTGCAAATAAAACAAAATTCAAAGAATAAAATTTGCGAGTATAACAAAATTTAAAGATATACCAGAGGCAGTCAAATTTTAATGACTACCTTCTCTTTGCGAAGTAAGAGATTGAGTTAAAGATAGACAACAGTTCTTCATCTGATTCATCGCATTGTCAAAACCATCACCAAATAATCCTTTAAGTCGAGATTGAAGCTTTTGATCTTTAGAAAGGAGAAAATTTTTATCCTTCGCAAGTTTGGCATTAAGACTTTTTAATGACGAATAATCTTCTTCAAGTTGATTCTTCTTAGCACTCAAGACTATGTTCTTATTAATAAGGGAATTCTTCTCAATAACAAAAGAATTTCTTTCAAAGATCTCAAGACTTCTTTAATTCCTCAAGTTCACCTTTCAACAGAGAAAGAAGATTTTCTTGATCGCAACATTTATTCTGAAGAGTTTTTAATTCTTGCGAAAAAACAATCATTGTATTCAAAAACGAACATTTCTCTTCTGATAAGGTTTTGTTCTCTTCTAATAAGGTTTCTATTCTCAAATTAGCTTTAGTTAAGGAAGAAAAAAGTTGAGATATATCATCATTCAAAAAAATTTCGATCATATATTAGTTGAGTATTCTCTTGAAAAAGAGCGTCAGAGTTGTCAAGAGCACACGAGTAAAGATTAGATAAATGGGAGAATTGGTTTGAGAGGCTTTCATGCTTGGTTCGATATTCTGTTGCATCTGATTCATGGTGAAGTACCAATCTTCTACATTTATGAATGGATTCTATAAAGGGGAATGGGTTTTAATGGATGTTTCAAGCATATGAAGAATATAAGTAAATAAAAAGGAAAATATGAAGATAGTAATCATACCTTTCAATTCATCATTTCTTTTGCGAAGAATCGCACAATCGAGAGAATTATTCTGAAGATGATGATTTTCTTTACGGAGATCCTCGCATTCTGCTTGAGAAGATTTCAAAGATTGGCGAAGCAATTCAATTTCTTTTTCCAAGGATTGACGTGAAGAAGAAATGTCTGGATTGACGAAATTATTTAGAACTTCGCAAAACTCATATTGCGAACGAACATTAGTAGACTTCGCAGTATTGGTCAAAATCTCAGATAACATTCGGAAAGTTGAATAAATTCCATCTCGAATTTCCTGAGGAAGAGGAGAAGAATTTGAAGGAATAAGAGCAAGCTGCAAATTGTCTGGAGAAATAGCACTCAAAGGATTTGGGGACAAGACAGGTTTTTCAAGAGAAGAAGTTGAAGAAATATTTTGCGAGGGTTGTTTTTCAAGAGAAGAAGTTGAAGAAATATTCTGTGAGGGTTGATCTTGAAGAAGTGTTGATAAATTGACATTGATGGGAGATTGAAAGGTATGTAATGGAGTAGAGGCAGGAGTGTGTGAAGAAGCATTTTCACGAGGAGGAGAGGAAAATTCCTTATCAACTTCAGGAAGGAAATCATCAATCGGAATTAATGGTGTGGGTTTAGTTATTCGAGATCTCTTACTAGGGTTTGGTTTTTCGCCAACCTGCGAATCAAAATGTAGATTAAAAACTGAGGCAACAATATATTGTTCAGGAAAGAAGGCAAAGTATTTTAACTACCTTTTGATTCTCAGATTTTCTTCTTCGTGGATTAGGGCTTGGATTTTTTAGTTGAGATTTCATCAGAGGAGTTATTTTGCTGAAATAAACCAAAATCAGATAACAAATTATACAGAAATTAAAGAGGAGAACAAATGAAATACGCAGAGATAGAAGGAAATTACCTTGGAGAACTCATGAAGATATAGCAGAAGAAAAAATTGCAGAGAAAACAGTAATAGAGAATATGAGCAGAATATAAAATTGCGGAAATAAGAAGAAGAAAAGGAAGAGAATATAAAGGAGTTATATAAGGGAATAACTAGAAAAGAACGGTTACAAAAGACGTGTCCAAATTCTAAAAGACTAAGTAACGGTTATGTTCTCACGATCATTTCTTCTTCGTAGAATTGACATGAGAAGAGGAAAGATGTAGGTACTGAATATCGCAAGATAATAGTTCACGAGTATCGTAATAAATAAAGGAGAAAAGAGTTATAAAATGATACGATGATAGAAGTAGCGCGGAGAAATATGAAGTTTTGCGAGGATGGAGTAATTTTGCGAGTATGAGTTGCGATACTTTGCAACTCATATACATATGTATAAGTTTTACTATAAATAGGAGTTCAAATGTAAAATTCGAGAGGTTCTTTTAGTGAGTATTAGAAAATATCTTAGGAAAGAGAATAGAGAAAGTTGTAACTATTCTAATTCCATTTAGACACTTCTTTGTAATCAATTGAGAACATTAATAAGAAAATTGTTATTCATCATCAAGAACTTCTTTAGTTTTTACTAATTCTATTGAGGGTGTAGTTGTAGGTTATTCTGCAACTACATCCCAGAAGTCTATATAATTTGGAGTCACATATGTGATTCGTTCAGTACAAGGGAACTAATAGGAGCTTCCTTCAATATATGTATGATCCAAACAGGTTTTCAACAATTTCACGGGTGGTTTTCTTGCCTCTGCCTCAAGTGGTAACCTTACTAACTTCTGAATTTTTCTCAAATTTACAACCTCTGAATAGTCTTTCGAATATACTTTTTGAATATATCTTGTGAATATATTTATTAGGAACATCTTTGTTATGAACATACTGTTGCGAACATACTGTTGCGAATGTACTGTTGCGAACATAGTGTTGCAAACATACTGTTGTGAATTATGAATAGTCCTGCGAATTATGAATGTTTCTGCGAAGTTTCGCGGTATTATCTTGTAAAATTTTGTAAAATACTTGTGCAAATATAATATTTATGTAATGATTATGTTATGAAAGGTGGATGTGATGCTTATGCCATAAAATGTTTATTCAATGCTTTTATGATGCAAATATGATGCTTGAATGATGCGAATATGATGCTTGTATGATGCAAATATGATGCAAGTATGATACTTGTATGATGTTAATACTTATCTATTATAATGCATAGCTAATGTTTGTGTTACTTAGCTCATTTTGCTGCAGTAAAATTGATATATCTTTGAATTGCCTCCATTCATATAAGCATCTTCGCAAGTTTACTTGTGTATTTTTGCGAATGAAATCGCCTCTTCTGGTATGACTTCGTGATATATATTCTTGTAAAAATTCTTCAATGATATTGATGGAATTGTCTTCTTTGATATATATTGTCTTCAAAATTCTTCAATGATGTTGATGGAATTGTCTTCTTTGTTAGGACTTCATGATATATATATTCTTGTAAAAATTCTTCAATGATATTGATGGAATAAATTTCATGAATTGCTGTGGTATTATCATTCCTTCCTAAGTAAAGGTCTTATTTTGCCACCTCTTTTATAGCAACAAAATCGCAGGACGTTCTTACACTTTCATGCAAAAACCCATTGATCTTGCCTTATCTTTTTTGTATAGTATTTTAGCCTCTTCAGGAAGTGTTGCGACAATATGACAGGTCTAAATATTCTTGCGAACATAAAGCCCCATGACATTGCCATCTTGCGATGAAATCGTAGGACGTATCTACACTTTCATGTAGTGACCCATTGATCTCATCTTAACTTCTTTATTATGTTCTGCGAGTTCTTTTTTCTTTTCTTTATTTCTCTTTATTTTTTTTATTTTTTTTTAGAAGGCTCGCAGAAGTTCAATTGTTGCACAAATATGACAAGCCTTTATGTTTTCGCAAACAAGAAGCCTCGTGACATTTGCGTCTTATAGCACGTATCAGCTCCCTAATGGAGGGTGCTGCCCTTTATCTTCCCCCTGGTTGCCCCTTCAAGGAAGCTACATCGACCATACAAGGTTAGCTCTTCCCATCCGTTACGCCAACAACTTGACTTTTGATCGCAACCTCTTATCCTTTTTTCCTATAGGGATTATAGTTACGAGGTTGCACCCTATGGGGTATCTTTGGGCCAAGTGCATCATTTGCCAAGACTTGTCAAAAATGGCAGATGTGGTTCAACCTCACCCAGCACTCTTGACTCAACCGTGTACCTCGGCGCCTTGATCGTTTTCTCAAACTTCTTAGGAAAGACAGTATGCCTTAGTCGCCCAACCTAAATCCTCTTACACCGCATTTTATATTGCGTAATGTCGCTAGATTAGGTGAGAATCCAAGGTGTCTAACCCGGATAGGTACCCCATTATTGGGTTGTACCCCTAAAATTTTACCATGTACTAAGGGCCCTTGGTGGTGTTCCGGTTACCTTTAGCCACGTTTATAGGTACCCCCTTAAATGACGTACTTTAGGACTTTGCCTCTTACGAAATATAGCTTCGCGAACTAGGGTGTACGCCACAAAGGTTTGCCTGTATAAAATTTTCTGCGGCTCTCTTTCTTTTTTGGAGGCTGATCACAGATTGCGGTCTTTTATTCGCAAATTGCGGTCTTTTCTTCGCAAGTTAATCGCAATTGATTTTTGGCGGTATTTTTTCGCCTTTTTTAAAAATTCATCGTAAATTTTTCATGTATATAAAATGTTGAATGTTTTCATGAAATGTTTAGTATAAGAAGTATGAAAAGTATGAGAAGTATTAATCAAAATTGTTCTATAGAAATATAGGAATTTAATTTTCTCTATTTTTTGTAATTTTGAAGTCTTTGAAAAATTTTGAGATCGTTAAATTTTTGCGATAAACTCATTTTTGAATTTTGCGATTGTATCGCTTTTTACCAATCTAAAAAAAATATTTGAAATGTTTTGAAATCTTAGAAATTGTAGAAATTTTGCGAGTATATCGGTTTTAGTAAATAAAATCAAAATTCTTTTGTCTTTAGTAAATAAAGTATTCAAAGAAATGGTACTTACCTTTTTACGGCTTGTTGTTGTTTCTTGCGAAATATATGATTTGCTTCTTGGATCTTTAATCATCCGTTGGTGTTGTTGCGAATTGATATTGCGAACTGATATTGTCAAGTTATTGCGAACTGATATTCTTTTTTGCGAATTGATGTTGTCAAGTTGTTGCGAACTAACATTGCTAAGTTGTTGCGAACTGATATTGTTTTTGCAAGTTGATGTTGTCAATGGGTTGAATAGATGCTTTGAAATGCATGAATTTGTACGAAGTATTTGTTTGTGTTGCGTGTGTTCGTAAGGGAAGCATCTGCGAAGAAAGAAAGAAATTTTTTTTTTTTTGTAAAACTGGGAGCTCAAAAATTTATAGAAAGAAAGAATGAAAAGTCAAAGTAGGAATTCGCAGAAAAAGATGAAATAGGATTCGAATTTGCGTCTTCAAGCTTCTTGATTACATCCTAGACCATCTGTACTGGCTGTTATTTGTGTTAATATTGCTTGACTTGTCGAACTTAACATTTTTTTTTTTATAACGCCTCCATCTTTTTCCCTGTACGTCTGCGTCTTTACAGTTTAGCTATTTTTCTGAGTATTTCACTGGATATGTCTTCTTCGTGTCCTGGTTTCTTCTTTGTATTTAAGATGAAGTGGTATTTTTTTCTTCTTTTGCTCGCTGGTTCATTACTTTCCCTGCTGATTTTCCCTTCCACTGCTAATCATTTCTTTTATGAAGTTGAGCTTTCCCAAGTCGATTGAGTTGATTTGCAGCACCTCACGTTCAAAGTCTTTGAATACCAAAATAAATGATAACATCGTTCTTAAGCAGTGAAATGAAACTGCAAGTTTCACGTGCATGAACACTCATTGATGACATTCCTTGCTTGGACGTTGCTTTTCTTTTCCTCCTTTCTTCCTTTTAGCTAAAGACGTCCTGCCCACACTTGTTATGTTCGCAAATTATTTAATGTGCCCTTATCTTGCTACTGCGAAGTAATAGACCTGAATATGGGATCTGGAGAACTGAACTTCGCAGGGGGTATGTTGTTCGCAGAGAATATTTGAATCATTTCTCTGTTAGTTGAGCTTGAGGCGTTGCGTTTTGGCGAATTTCTTTACTGTTGTTGCTGAAGTAACTCCCTTTTTCCGCCTTTAGATCCCTTGCTTCTTTTTTCTTGCTGCGTCTGTTCGCAAAGTACTCATTTTTCTGCGTTTGTTCGTGAAATATTCACTTTGCTGCGTTTGTTCGTGAAATATTCACTTTGCTGGGAATCAAATGTACTATCTATTGTTTGTATTATATGGTAAAATGTACTATCTGCGTTTGTTTTCTATGGTTGAATGCTTCTGGACCAAGTGCTTGGGTATCATGAATTTCCTGAACATGACCTTCACAGCTTTTGTTGCTTTCTATCTCCACATAAGTTGTACTCATTTATTTCTTTGATTCGCTAGTAGTTTGTCTTTCCTGGTAATTTTCCTGTAGTATGCGTCATTTGCTGTTACTTGTGTTTTAGGTGCGTCTTCTCCGCCTGCAGTATTTTTTAACTTCGCAAGAAATTAATAACTTTACGTAAAGCTTCCTCTCCCGTACTCTGCCTCATGTAGTCCTCTTGCTTGTCTAAAACGGTTGATCCAAGATGATTATTCCCGTCATTGGTATATTGCAGCAACTCCTTTTAACTTCGTCCACTTGAAAGGGCGCCTCGGATTTTGCTTTGGTAAAGTGAAGTGTGATTAGAGTTGCTTCGTCATTTTCTTGATACGAAGTGAACTTGACTACTACATTTTTCTTCTCGCGAATTATCATGATTTTGTGGACGTAAATGACGAGATGGGTGAGTTGCAGAGATGAGACGTCATATTTGTTAATCTTTCTTCTTCCTCCAACTTCATAGCCAAACTTAAGCACAAACCAAACTCCACCATTATATCTTCGCAGAAATTCTTCCTTCTTAGTTATTTCTGCGAAGTACAACCCTCCTTGCTGTATTAGCTCATGGTTCTTTCGACTTGAAATTATTATTCTCAATCGGTTTGCCACTCGTTGATGTTCGATAAGTAATCACTGGAGTTAATGTTCGTTGGAATTTCTTTCTCTAGCTCGTGATTGTTGGGGCTTTCTCTTATTCTTGTGAAATTATCACCATCTTCCATATTCTTTAACTTTTTAATAATAAGTTGGTGGTCTAGCAGATTTGCTTAGGAATTATCCTATCTTCGCAATAATTGATGACAAAGTAAACTTCGCAATAATATCTTCGCAATGATATCCTATAAAGAGGTTTGCGAAGAAAATGCTTGATTTGTCTTTGCATGGTAGAAACATTTCATATTCTTTAAGCATCTGCTTGGTGTTGTTGTACTCCAATATGTACTGAATTTCCACATTTCTTTCGATTATTCTTTATATTCTTTCTCCCAATAATCTCCACATTCTTTATGTCCATTGTTTCTTTCTCAATAGTTTTTGTTGATGTTGCTTTCTCTTGGACTCCATTGAAAATTTTCCGTTTCTTGATGGTGTCTTGATTAAAATGTGTTCCTAATTGCTGACGGTACTATAACATCCTAGTATATTCTTGCGTTAAGGTTGAGTAAAAACAATTCCTTTGCAGCAGTACTCCATCGTCTGTTGCTTTAATCACAGTATGGTTATCTTCGCATGATTCTACATTTGAGTTTACAAAGCCATCATTAATTTTCCCTAGTTAGTCGCTGGATTTGAACTGGCTTTATATTCATCAGAATGATCGTCGATGAAGTGGCTTTATTTAATTAATCTCCTTTGAAATTGCACTTCACTAGAGTAATTTCGAGTATGCGATTTCCTTTTCTTTCTGCGAATATGGCTGTTATAATTCAATTTCTTCGTCTACCTTGAATCACTAGACCTAAATTTTTGAGAACAAAATTAAAGAATTAGAAAGGAAGATTCATCTGTTTCGATTGTTCATTGTCGAGGATTCCGGCTACTTTCATTTTGTTGATGATTTTCTTCTTTTAATTCCGCGAACGCAACTTTCACTTTGAATCTATTTCTCATTTGGCTTTTCCAAATTTCTAGTATCACCCGTTATCTGTTAATAGAATTCCTTTACTGGAATTTCCATCTTTGTTCCCTAATTTGTTGATCTAGTAGATTCACATCTCACAATTTCTGATTTCTTCTAGTCTTCTTCAATCCAACAAGCAGGTCCCTGTTTCTAGCGCCAATTATGTAGTTGCTAATTATCTCACAACTACCCCCTCATAAGAATCCATTAAAATGATTCCTAAACCTAATTAATTTGATATGAAACTAAGAATTAAGGTATTAAAATTATAAATAGACACAAAGATTTTTACGTGGTTCGATCAATGTGATCTACATCCACGGTGCTTCAATAGTGATTGTATATGATTACATGATTTTACAATTGAGACTCCATTAATGAATATTTGGAGCTCTAGAATTATGGGGAAGAAGATGATAAAGAAAATACATCACTAAAAATTTCTCTCTCCTCCTAAAATTATCTCCTCTCTCAAAATGTGTCTTTCCTTTCCTCTCATGCCTAAATGGCTATTTATATAATTTTACAAAATGTTAACAACTAAATTTGTCCTTCAACTTCGGACTTGATAACTATCCCGCGAATATTCGCAACTTTACTTTGCGAACTTCTTTTGCTTTCCTCGTGACTTCCTTTGCTCGCAAGATGTATTTTGTCTCCATAATTTCGTAAGTTATCATTTGTTGTGATATTCCGCTCCTACAACAAGCTACATTTTTGGGTGCATACATAAGCAACAACTCTTCATGACCAGGTATCGAAGATGTGTTTGGATTAAAACAGAGAATTGGCGAGAGTCTAAAACATCTAACCATAAGATGGAAGACAATGTGTAGTGAGATGGCGGGAAGAGTAGATGAGAGATATATTATTTTATCCTTTATTAACGCAATGTTTGCGACCAATTTGCTCTATATACAAATTTTCAGAATCAAAAACACCATCACAATGACTGAACTAAGAGAACTACAAGAAGAGTACATTGCTTTGGAAGAAAAGCAAAACGAAATGGAGTCATACCCAATTGCAAATACCAGTTCTGTAATGGCTAATGGAAGTTTTCTTCCCAAAATTATTAATAACGTGGAGAGTACCTCGCAAGTTCAAGCAGAGAAAGTGGCGAATAATGACAAACAAAAACTAGTGGATATGGGAAGTCGTGATCAAGAAGAATTTGAAAGAGAGAAGAATTATTACAATCGTGGAGGAAATAGTCAAATCCAAAGGCTTGACCAACCTCAAGAAACTTATGGTGGACAAAAGCAAAATAATTTCAGAAATCAGGGGAACATGAGAACCATATGGGAGGAGATTAAGATGCCACCCTTGAATGCTAGTGTAGAAAAAATCTTGGAAGCTATCATTTTAATGGAAGATATACCCTCGCCGTGGAACATGGGGAAGGAACCACATCCTAACACTCGTAATCAAGAATTCTGTCCTTATCATCATTTTCATGGGCATTCAATAAATAATTGCAGAAATGTAAAAAGAATAATCTTAAGAATGATCGATTAGGGGAAGCTAAATCATTTTCTAAAAGGGCATCAACAATCGCAATAATTTCCACCACCACCAGACGATCGCAGAATGACTAATGTAAAAGGAGCAGAAACTTTTGTTATAGAGGTTGGAACTAAAGCAAAGAATTTATTTTGTAATTCTATTATGCATTCTTTCAGAACAATCGAAGATTTCCACGATAATGTCTTAAGTAGAGTCTTCGCCAGAGATATGGATGGAAAAGAAATAATGAATATAGCAAGAATCTCGCCATTAGAAGAGTGGCAGAAACAAGTCCTTTCTTTTACAGCACAAGAAGTACCAGAGCCTGGCGAGTTGCATGATAACCCATTGGTGGTAAGATTGGAAATAAAACCAGAACAAGCAGAAGAAGAATAAGAAGGTAAAGAAAACAATAAAGAAATGGAGGAGTCTTGGGCCATTGATAGAATCCTAATTGATACTGGAAGTTCCGTAGATATCCTGTTCTACCACACCTACAGAACCATGGGTGGGAAAGATGAAGATTTGATACCATCGACATACAGAATCTATGGTTTTAATGGAACTACCAACAAGCCTAAAGGGGAGATCACAATGATAATTCCATTACGAGGAATGACTTCTAAGATTTTATTCTGTGTTGTCGATATTGAATCACCATATAACGCCTTAATTGGTCGACCTTGGCTACACAGGATATTGGGTGTTGCATCTACCTTTCATCAGTGCATTAAATTCCCTCATCCAAATGGTGTTGGAGTAATTAAAGGAGATTGGGGAGAAAGTAAGATATGTTATGAGATAGATATCAAGTCTTGTGAGGAAAGAGCAGGGAAGAACAACAATTGGAAATACAGAATTAAGAAACAACAGAGAAGTGACAAATTAATGGTTGATTCAATAGAAAAGCATGAAGAAATAACTAATGAGCCTCTCGCAGAAATCAAGCAAAAAATAAAACGCAGCAAAGGTACAGGTATAAAATGAGGAAATGACAAGCAACTTGCGGGAAAACACTAAATAAAAGAACAGATGATAAGGAAGATGAGAAGAATAAAGTGATAGAAAGATGAAATATGACGAACAGATCGCTAGAAGTAGAAAGGTAAAGTTTTTTTTTTCTGTTTGAGTGAAGAAAATGAAATTGAAAAGTTAAAGAAAAGAAATTATTGAGATTTGAAGCTCGCAAGAAATTTTAAGAAACGCGAATATAATTTCGCAGAGATTAAGAGAATGGGACAAACCTTTATGGCGTGCACCTTAGTTCGCGAATACAATTTCGTAAGAGGCAAATGTAAGACCTACAAGCACGTCATAAAGGGGGTATCTCTTTATATGATTCAGGGATAAGGTTATACCGCTACTGGAACCTGAGTCATACAGATGTATGGGTTAAATAAAACCTATCCGGGAGAGAGATCTTGGATTTCCAACTTTATAAGGTTATACCCTGGTTGGACGACTGAGAGTCTCTTCCAAGAAGTGCAGAGTATGACCAAGGCGCCGAGGTACATGGTTTAGCCAAGGGTGCCCGGGACGGACGAACCTACCCTGGCCATCTTTGGTAAGTCTTGGATACAATGCACTTGGCCTGAAGAAAACCCCACCTAGGGTGCAGTCTTGTAACTATAAGCCATATAGGCATAAAGGACAAGAGACTGCGAAAACAACTGGTTGTTGGTAAATTTGGATGGGAGGAGCTAGTCTTGTATGGCCGATGTGCCCTCCTTGAAAGGGCAACTAGGGGGAAGATAAGGGCGGCACCCTCCATTAGGGATATGATAAGTGTCTTAAGACGGCAATGTCATGGGGCTTTAAGATCGCAAGATCATTTAGGCCTGTCATATTGTCGCGTAAATTATACAGATGCAAAAAGCCAAAAGAGAAAAAAGTTAAGATGAGATCAAGGGGTTTTTACATGCAAATGTGAAGACGTCCTGCGATTTCATCACAAGACGGCAATGTCACGAGGCTTTGTTTTCGCGAGAAAACTTAGGCTTGTCATATTGTCGCAATACAATAAAGAAATGCAGATAAGACAAGATCAATGGGTCAATACATGAGAGTGTAAAGACGTCCTGCGATCTTGTCGTGGAAAGAATACTATGGAAAAGTAAGACCTTTAAGTAGGAAGGCATGATAAGACCATAAGATCGCAAAAATAATAACACGAGAATATCAAGGTTTGCGACAATATCGCAGAATTTATGAAATTCGCCAAAATATTCGTTTATTAACTTTCTCATATTGCAGATGAATAATAGAGGCAAGCATGGGAATGAATAGAAGGGTAAAGATTATTATTCATCACCATATGAGAAATTTATATGGATATTAAAGTGCATATAATTAGCAGGTGCAAACTATATTGACCAAGTTATATTTGCAAAAAAGAGGATGCTCTTTCATTCATACAGATAAAGGGCAAAGAAATTTACACATTAAATTGAAGAAAGTTGCAACAAATTGAAGAAACTCGCGATTGATTACATAAAAGAAAGAAGTCAGACAGATACATTGTTTCATTTATCAACATTGTTATCTTTATCAGATTCTTCCTTTTCACCGGATTTCTCTTCTTCATTATCTTTGATGGGTTCTTCATCATCGCCAGAATTTGTTTCTTTGTCGTTATTTTCTTCTTCACTTTCGTCAAAATCTTCATCAGAGTCAGAGATACCAAGATCTGGAATTATTGATGGTATTGCCTTTGCAAGATCAGGATACAAAGAATGAGGAATTCCATGGTCTTCACAAACCTGCTTGGTGGTATAATTACGAGTAATGAGGAGGGTTCTATTAAAATTTGCAGAAGTAATCCCAAATTGATCTTTTAATCGCGAGTATTTATTGTTGCGAGCAGTAAGATCGTTCGCGAGTTGATGATTAATATCTTCTAATTCTCTCATCCTTACACGGCATCTATCTTCAGAATCTGCGAGAATAAGGCACAGATAAGATAGAAGTTATAAGAAAGAATAATAAAAGAAGCAAAAGGTTAATAGAATAGAGTGGTTAACAACCTTCTTTCTCAGAAATCAAGTCCCTAATTAAGGCCTATTGATCAGCATGAAGACTAGCATCTATACCTAAATTATTCCTAGCATTATCAAGAACCTGTGCTGCCCAAGAAAACTCATCATCGCTAGTAATAAGAAGGCGAGAACGAACTTGAGTTTCTCTTGCAAGAAGATCTTTATTTTTGCAGAGGAGTTTATCTCTTTCCATTTGAACTTCGAGAAGAATTTTATGGAAATCTGCTAGAGTTTCGCTGCCATTTCTAATTGCTTGATCTTTCTCGTCAACAAGATCACTATTTCTACTTCTTAATCCATTGATCACTTCTTTTGATTCATGATAAAGACGCTTAAATTTATTAGATAATCCTAAAGTGTGTTTGTGTTCAATGGTTAGGAGATTAAACTTAAATTTAAGTTCCTCTATAGAGAGGGATTTAATTTGTTCGTCAACAAAATTACTTAAGGAGTTATTAAGGCGAGCAAGAAGAGTATTATCATCTACAGGTTCGGGAAAGTTTTGAAGGAACGTAGCTTCGTTAGTTAGACCATAAACATCTGCAAAAATGATTGCTTGGATAAGCTATATAAAAAAAAATAATAAAAATCTAAAGAAAGAAAAAGTAAATCATACCATAAAGTTGTTTGTTGGCATTGTTAAGATCCAAAATCTTCTGTTTATCAACTGAAGCTTCAGTTTCCAACAGTTTATTTTTCTCACGAAGCACAGCAATTTCAGCCTCAAGTTTCTCTTTATCTTGGCGAAGGTTAACAACCTTTTTATTAAATGAAGCACATTTATTATCTAAATCAGCAGCAGCAGCAAAATAAGCTCTTCCAACCTGCAACAAAGTTTTATAAGTACAAAAAATTTGACGAGAGAAATCTGGCAATTTAAGAAACAACTAAGAGAACATACCATAATACCAAGTGCATTTAAGAAGCTTGGAGTTAGAGTTCCAAAAATTCCACGAAGAGAATTATTATCAGATAAGATTGGAGCATCACACACTTTGACGAGCGCTTGAGCTATCCCATTAAGAGTCTCATCGCCATACTCATTCGCAGTTCCACGAGAAGAATCGCCAAAAAGCATGGACAATTGGGTCATTGAAGAATCAGAGGAAGAAGAATTTTTCACGAAGGGACTTCTCTAATATCGTCAAATTCTTCGATAAATTCATCATTAGATTTATTACTAACGATTGAATCCAATTGGGTATGTTGAGAAGAAGAATCTTTGAGTTTTATTTTTCTTCAAAGGAGGCTCGCTGGGTTCTTTATCACGAGGGCGAGCGTATTCCTTCGCTTGAAGCGATAGATTTCCCTTTACGATTAGTTGAAGGTTTCTCCTTAGGTTTTGGCTCTAAAGGTGGTAATTCTTCAATTACCTACAAACACAGATAAAGATAAGAAATAGGGGCAACAATATATTGTTAATTAATAAAGGAATATTTCTTACTTCATCTTTGAAAGATCTAAGAGCTAGAAGAGTGCTGGGTTTCCTATATTTCTGGTAATTAAGCTTCATTTTGGAAACCTGCAAGATAACAGAAAAATTAGCGAGAGTGTGAAGAAATAGATAATAATAGCATAAGAAGATGAGAGAGTATACATCGGAAGACTTATCAGGCCAGTTGAAAGTCCATGGTTCATAGTGAGAGAGATTCGCAGGAAGTTGGAAAGAACCGGATATATAAGGACCTTTAAGGCATAAGGGAAAAATAAACCACTTATCGTCATTAGAATGACGAGGGCCATCATTTGTATTGGTATGAAAATTAATATCTTGCATAAGAGCATCTTCACCAATGACCTTCTTTTTATGCAAACGGACACCCCAACAGGTACTATCCCTTACCATGGGGAGTAATTGGTAATTTCGAAAGAAGTTATCTACAGTATACTTTGCAGGGATAATCGGAATATGTTTATATTTAAGACTTTTATGTTCTTAGGAATATTGGGATCCTTTGCCAGCACCACGAGAGGCATATTCCAGTAATAATCTAATACAATCCCCGCCAAGTTGATACACCGCTCGTGAAAATCTCTTATCAGAAATTATTTGGTAAAAGAGTGGAAGTTCAGGGTTGTAGAGAGGAAGTGGAAGACCAGCTTCAAGTTGGCCTAACGAAACTATAATTTTTCACGAGAACACTGGAAGTTAGAAAATAATTCAAGAGAAAGAACTGATTTGGGACTTTGATCTGGAATTAAAGATAATTCAAATCCTTGATTTTTAAGTTTTTCTTCAATCAAATTGAAAGCAATAAGATTTTTAGCACCAGCAGCAACCATTTTGAGAGAATGGGAATGAAAAAAGATTGAAAAAATGGCGAAAGATATTAGATGCGAGATTTGCGGGAAAGCAATGAAATTTGCAGAGAAGAAGAAGGAAAGAGAATGAGAAGAAAGAAAAAGACAAGAATGAGAGAAGGTATTTATAGCAGAAGAAGTTTCTCGAGAAAACAAAATAGTTAATACAATGAAAGGACGTGAATGGTCAAATAACAGCGGTTTAAGATGACGTGTCGAAAAATATATGGGTGATAAAATTATGTGAAGACAGCTGGTGAAAGGTTTAGAGACGTGTCAGAATAAAGGTGGAGGTGAAAAGATAGGAGATTACGACAATTTATTCTCACGATCTTCTCTTCTTCGCAGAAAAGACATGAGAAGAGGCAAGATGTAGTACCAGAATATCGCCACAACGATATTCTTGTAGTAAGAACAACGCTTTCACGAGAAGGTCAAATATTCCTATAAGTATAAATGACATTATTCACGAGAGTGTCGTAAGGATTCTTCAGCAACATTTGGCGAGCGTCATAGGGAAGCATCATTATAGCTGACGATTGAAGAGACATGCTATGAGAGTGTTATTTCACGAGGATTACAAAAGTTGGTGAAGATTAATATTGTAAATACCACGATGAAATCGCAGAATATATCCGAAAGAAGGGGAAAACTTAGCTGTCACCCACAATGTAATTTCCTATATAAAGGGTTCAAGTAAGTCCAGATGAGGATGATGTATTTTTTAGAGTTGAGAAAACCTTGAGGAGAGAGAAACTCCAGAAAAGAAAGTTGTAATTCTGAGTTTGAATATTTTCTGTAAACATTTCTGAGATCTAAATAATAAAAGTGTCGTTTAATTCTTTAATCTTCAACTAGTTTCACTTAGATTTTTATAGGATCTTAATAGGGGTGTAGTGTGGGAAATCCTGCTACTACAGAATATTGCGAAGATTTCTCCGTTAGAAGAATGGCAGAAACAAGTTATCTCTTTTACTGCAGAAGAGATACCAGAGCCTGGGAAGATGCATGACAATCCATTGGTGGTGAAATTAGAGATAAATCCAAAATATATAGGAGAAGAAGATGATGATGATGATGATGATGCAGCAAGTGATTCCTAGGCAATAGATAAAGCTCTAATTGACACTGGTAGATCGGTGGACATTTTGTTTTATCATACTTATCGCACAATGGGTGGAAGAGATGATGAGCCAATCCCTTCAACTTACAAGATCTATGGTTTTAATGGCACCGCAAACAAGCCAAAAGGAGAAATTACTATGGAAATTCCATTGAACAAGATATCTTCAAAACTCAAGTTTTGTGTAGTGGATATAGAATCTCCTTACAATGCCTTAATTGGAAGGCCATGTCTCCATGGGATCTTGGGCATAGCATCAAAATATCATCAATGCATAAAATTTCCACATCCTCATGGTATTGGGATAATTAAAGGTGATTGGTTTGAAGGCAAAAAGTGTTATGAAGTTGACATTAATACTTGCGAAGAAAGGAATGCTCGAAATCGTAATTGGAAACATAACATGAAGCAAAATCAGAGAGCTGAGAAATTGATGGTGGACAATATAGAATTGCGGGGAAAGGGTATACTTCAAGAATAGTTTGTCTCAAAACATTCAATGGAGATTAACCATACAAAAATGGGGAAAAGTTGAAATATTCATTTTTCGCAGGAGCACAAAACGATGAAGTTGCGAATAATCATTCGTCACAGAAGAAAAGAAGTACAACAATATCATTTTGCGAACAATTAAAAAACAAGATGATTTTGAATATTAAAAGAAAAATTCTGCTCAAAAATGAGAAATTTTTCTATTAAAAAGAAAGAGATGGTGATTTCTAATCATATAAGAATTTTTAATGCAAATGCATAAGACGGGCGCAAATCGCCTAAAAACATATAAGAACGGGACAAACTTTTATGGCGTACACCTTAGTTCACGGATTCTATTCCGTAAGAGGCAATGTCCTTAAAGTGCGTCATAAGGGGGGTATCTTCTTTACTTTCAATTATCATAAGAACGGGACGAACTTTTATGGCGTACACCTTAGTTCGCGGATTCTATTCCGTAAGAGGCAATGTCCTTAAAGTGCGTCATAAGGGGGTATCTCTTTGCATGGCTATGGGAAAGGCTATACCGCTGCTGGAACCTAGTCATGGAGATTGGGATTATAGAAAATCCATCTAGGAGAGATAACTTGGATTCCCAACTATATAAGGTTATACCCTGGTTGGGCGCCCGAGAGTTTCTCCTAAGGAATGCAACGTATGATCAAGGCGCCGAGGTACACGGTTGAGCTGTGGGTGCCCGGGATGGATGAACCTACCCTGGCCATCCATGGCAAGTCTTGGCTTACGATGTGTTCGGCCCGAGAAAACCCCACTTAGGGTGCAGTCTTGTAACTATAATCCATATAAGGCATAAAGGACAAGGCTGCGAAAACAACTGGTTGTTGGCAGAACCGGATGGGAAAGTGCTAGTCTTGTATGGCCGATGTATAATCCTTGAAGGGGCAACCGGGGGAGAGATAAGGGCGATACCCTCCATTAGGGAGTTGTGTATCAAAAAAGACGGCAATGTCATGGGACTTTATATTCGCAAGAATGTTTAGGCCCGTCATATTGTCGCGTGACAGAGACATCAATGTCATGGGACTTTATATTCGCAAGAATATTTAGGCCCGTCATATTGCCGCATGACTGGCCAAAAAGCCTAAAGAGAAATGTTAAGATGAGGTCAATGGGTTTTTGCGATAAGATCAAAAGATGAGATAAATGAAATCAATAATAAGAGGATATAAATCGCAAAGACGTCCTGCGATTTCATCACAAAGACGACAATGTCATAAATCTTAAAAAGCAAAGAGAGAATTAATCTCTCACAAGATGGCTTAGATTATTGTCGCAGAAAATAAAATAATGATAAGGCAAGATCAATGGATTATTACATATAAGGTAAGAATATCCTGGGATCTTGTCGCATAAAGGTGGCATAATAAGACCTTTAACTAGGAAGGAGAAATAAGACCACAAGAAAAGATATGTCTGCGAAACATATAATAAATTTTTCGCAGAAATATTTGCGATAATTCATTTATCATATTGCATATTAATAACAAGAGGCAAGTATGGGAACGATGTATAAGAATGATAAATATTGTTATTCATCATTATATGATAAATTCATATAAGTAACAGATGGATATAAGCAAAAAGGGAATTTATATATATTGAAGAACATCAGGAGTTACAAGTATCTTGTGGAAAGGATGATACAATTTTCCAAAGATAATTATCGCAAGAAAGGAAGATAAAAATACAGACGAAGATCAAAAAGAAGAAGCAAAATTATTGAGATTTATCTTCACCATTATCTTCATCTTTGTCTTCATTATCTTCATCATCAGTTTCTTCGACATCTTCGCTTTCATTCTCATCTATATCAGCTCACTGTCAGAAATAACTGGTACTTCAGATCTGGCTGGGATATTTTCCAAGAGGCAGGGATATAGGCTAAGAGAGAGGTTATTATCATTGCAGACTTTCTCAATAGCGTTATTACGAACAATGAGAATATTACTACGCAAATTGGAGTTACATATTTTTATCTTCTTTCGCAGTCTAGTGATCTTATCATTGCGGGAAGCAAGATTATTCTCAAGACCACTTTTTTCTTCTTCAAGTTCTGCAATCCTTCTAGCATGTTTTTCTTCAGATTCTGCGATAACACAATAACAAGTTAGAAATTTATCAAGAATTTACAAAAAATATAAAGATGTTAGAGGAGCAATAAATAACCTTCTCTTTCATGAATCATTTCTTGTACCAAGGTTGCCTGTTCGGTGTGAAGACTGACATCTATTGCTAAGTTTTTCCTAGCATTATCGAGAATTGTCGCAGCCCATGCGAATTCATCATCATTTTGAATGAGAAGATGGGAACGGATCTATTTTTCTCTTTTAAGAAGTTCAATATTTTCATCCTTAAGTCTATCTCTCTCAAGTTCAGTGTCAATAAGGGCATTGCGGAACTTTGATAGAGCTTCAGCGCCTTGAAGAGTAATGCGTTCTTTCTCCTTCTCAAGTTCCTTATTTTGGGCTTTTAAGGTTTTGATTCTTTTTCCAAATTCATCTCTACAAGTCTTAAAACTATTGGATATACTCAAAGTAGATCTATAATCCATTCTTATAAGGGAAATGTGAAATCTAAGTTCATCGATAGATAGAGCATTAATTTTTTCATCGGAATAATTATTTAAAGCGTCATTAAGATGCTGAAGAAGAATGGATTCATCTATGGGTTCATCAAAAGAATTAAGAATAAGAGCTTCATCAGTAAGGTTATAGGCATCTGCAAAATGGTTGTTTAAATAAGCTAAAATAGCAAGAAAGAAGAAAGTAAAAATAAAATAAAATAAATCATACCAATAATTTGTTTGCAGAACTTCTCCTTGTCAGCTAGTTTTTGTTGAAGAACTTCAACATCTACTTCAAGCGATTTATTCTTGTTAAGGAGCTCAGTATTCCCAGATACTTCCAATTGTTTACATTTTTCGCGAAGAATGGATATTTCATCTTCGTATTGCTTATTCTTTTCGCGAAGTTTCACAGACTCATATTGTGAATCAGTAAGCCTTCTTTGTGATAATGATAATCTATTTTCTAATTCCGAAGCAACGGAAAAAGAAGCTCTAGCAGTCTGTGGCAGATAAGAGAAAATAAGTAAGGGTAAAAAGAAGATCTTCGAAATTCATGACAAGTGTAAAGGGGCATACCAATGAAGCTAGTGCATAAAGAAAATATGGATTGATAAATCTCGAGACTCCTTTAAGATCTTTATTATTGGTTAAGATGGAAGCATCGCAGATTTTTGAGAGATAATGCAAGCGTGAGCAATATCGTCATCACCAATACCTTGCATGGGATTTCTAAAGATATTTGACAATTGATCCATAGGATTCTCAGGTTGAGAAAGACCCATCGCAAATCTAACTCTTGCGGAGGAAAAACGTAATGAAGAGGTGCCCATGGTAGCATCATTATTAATTCTTCCGCTCTCTTCAACCTCATTATATTTTTCAGCGACAAAAGAAATGTCATTAAGTGGTTGAGTTTTTCTTCTATTTTTTGGAGGACTCTCAGCAGTTTGATTCTCATTGCGATGAGGAGAAGTGGCAGAACTCTCATTTGGAGTTATTACTTTTTTTCCTTTATCCTTGGCTTCAACTACTGTGACAAATGGTATTTCCTAGAAAAAAACCACACATGAAGATAAGAAACAGGGGAAACAATATATTGTTAAAAGTTATAAGAGAATGTTTCTTACTTCATCTGTGAAAGTTTTCAAAATTTTCAGGAGATTGGGATTCCCAGTACTGATGTAGCTAGCCTTCATTTTTCCAATATGATAACAAATAATTCAATAACTAGTAAGAATAGTATATTTATCTGAATTTGCGAATAATGATTAACTTCGCGAGATATACCTCAGAATTCTTTTCAGGCCAATTAAAAATCCAAGGATGATAAGCCGCAAGATATGCGAGATTCGCAGGGAGGTTAAGAGTACCAGAAATATATGGACCTTCAAGGAGGAGAGGAAATCTACACCATTTATCATCCTTAGAGAAGCGTGGAAGATTGTTTTTTGTGGAATGATAGTCTATGTCTTGCATAAGAATTTTATCCTTCACAACCTTTTTATCCTTATTCAAACGAATAGCCCAACACGTGCTTTCTTTCTTCATAGGAATCACTTGATAATTCGCAAAGAAGTTCTCCACGGTATATTTCGCTGGAATAATTGGGATTTTTTCATAATCAGGATGTTTCGCATCATCAGGATAAAGGGATCCTTTACCAGCTCCACGGGAAGCATATTCAAGAATGAGGCGAATACAATATCCACTTAGTTGGCAAATTGCTTGCGAAAGTTTAGCATGAGAAATAATCTCATAAAAAAGAGGGAGATATGGGTCATAAAGAGGAATAGGAAGGCCAGATTCTAATTGACCTAGCGAAACAAGGATTTTCTCATTAGAAGAAGAAAATCTTGAAACAAGATCAATGGAGATATCAGAGTCTGAAGATTGATCAGGGATCTCAGAAAATGTGAAACCTAAGGATTGAAGCTTCTGCTGGTGTTTTTTCAAAGTGGATTGACATAATTTTTTATCAGGAGCCATTTCTTCGTATAGGAACGATGATTAAAACAAAGAAGAGAAAAGAAGAAAAACTAAAAGAATAATTGAGATCCGGAATTTGCGGAAGGAGACGATGAATAGTGAAGTTGCAGAGAAGAAAAGCGAAAGTAAAAAGAAGAAGAGGGATTAACAAAGATGATATTTATAAGAGAAGAAAATTATCGAGAATATCAATGTGCATTCAATGAAGAAAGGACATGAATGGTCAGAACTCAACGGTTGGAAGAATACGTGTCAAGGGATAAATGGAGGAAAAACATGTGTAGAATATTTAGCGATGGATATAGAGACGTGTCAGAATAAAGGAAATATGAAAAGACAAGATGTATTAATATTCTTGAAAAACATGAGTTGCGGCAAATCAAGAAATTTAAATTCTCATGATCTTTATCTTCTTCGCAGAAAAGATATGAGAAGAGGCAAGATGTAGTATCAGAATATTGTCACAACAATATTCTTGAGAAATAAACGATTGTTCTGCGATATATCGATAATAAACGAATTACTCTGCGACACATCAGTAATATTCTGCGACACATCTAAAGATGACTTAAACAATGACGTAATGACAGAAACACGAAGAAAATGTGACATGTTTGCGATATATCAATAAAACTTGCGAAAGATAAAGGCGGTGCCAGCTGCGATTTATCGCAAGAACTCAGATCCGAAATTGAAGGGAATCTTAACTGTAAATGAGCTGTCATGAGCTGTAATCCACTATGTAAATACCTATATAAAGAAGATGAGTAGTTCCAGAGAATAGGATGAATTTTTGAGTGTTAGGAAAGTTTTTAGGAGATAGAAAATATTTGTTAAGTGTTTTGTGTTCTTGATTTCTGTAATTCCATAAGATCATATTAAAGAAAAAGTGTTCTTAATATTCAAGTTATGTCATAAATATTGATAGATTCTTGAATATGGTGTAGTGTGGGAATTCCTGCAACTACAATGACCAAATAAAGTATTAAATCAGAATACTGGCAATTAAACCGAGTATAATTAATAAAATGTTTGTCATGAAATCAACGTAAAGTTATTAACGTTTGAATCTGGAATTATGAACCTTGGACTCAAAACCCTAATATGATCAATTGATGATTTATTGAAAATAAACCACAGAGGAAAGGAGGGACCGTCTACATGGGATTTTGGGTCGACCATGTAGCGCCCATATGCTCATGTGAGCAAATACCAAGGTCTCTTGAAGACTTGTTGATTTTGTTGATGAAAGGACGATTAAATGCTGGTTAATCATTAAAATAATGCTCGTCTGAGCTTTAGGTGATAAAACCTAATTAATTATTAAGAGATAAAGGACCAACCAAGGGGTCATGAAACCGGCCATGGGTAGCCACGGGATCGAATAATGATCGTTCCATGAAGCTCCAAATTGTTTGGAAGAGTTTTGGACCTAATACATGCAATTGCGTAAATTAGGTCAAATTGTGAAATACATGGGACGGCTCCTTGCAAGAGAAAGAGACAACCTTGTCGGTCAAAGTAACATGCTCACGTCACCAAAGTGCTCGTATCCCAGAACTAAGATTTTTGATATTTTCCGATGTGCGTTTGAACAACATTTTGAGAAAATATGAAGAAAACAGGGATTTTGCTGAAACCGGTAAAACTTCATGAGATGAAGGAAAAATAATAATAAAAATAAGAAATCATGAAGTGTGGAACCGGCTATGGCCAAGACATGGCCGGACGGCTAATGAGGCCGGTCCCATAACATTTCCCTAATTTTATTATATTTTTCATGGTTTTATGGAAATATCATAAAATCAAGGTGTTTGTTGAAACTAAGGAGTTTTGTTGAAATCAAGGAGTTTCCTTGAAGTGAAAGAGCTTCCATGAGATAAAGGAAACAAATATATTTCATAATAATAATAAAATAAGGGCGTGCGGGACCGGATTGGGCATGGCCGGCCGGCTAGGGCCCGGTCCCATGAGTTTTCCCTAATTTTATGTATTATTTCATGATTTGAAGGAATTTTCATAATTTGAAGGAAACATCATAAAATCAAGGAATTTCATGGGATCAAGGAAACATAAAAAAAAAGGGGTGTGTGGGACCGGCTAGGGCCCGATCCCACGAGTTTCCCTATTTTTTTTTATTATTTTTCATGATTTGAAAGAAATATCATGAGATTAAAGAGTTTTCATGAGATTAGGGAAGTAATAATAAAATATTGAGGAATCATGAGGTGTGGGACCGGCCATGACTAGGGCATAGCCGGCCGTCTAGTAGACACGGTCCCATGACACCTTTCCCAATTTTATATTATTTCCTTGATGCGAAGGAAACACCATGAAACGGAGGAGTTTCCTTAAAACGAAGGATATTTGTTCAAATGAAAGGATTTTCATAAGATCAAGGAAAATAATAAAAAATATGATAAAATATAGAATTGGGCGTGGGACTGGGACTGGTCACAGCACGACCGGCTGGACGGTGGGCCCAGTCCCTCAGCGCCTTGGTTAATATTTTATTATTTATTATTTTTTTTCCTATTTTGCATAGGTTCATCGCCTCGCCGTATTTTGAAATACTCGTTCGTGCATTTAGGTGCTTGTTAATGCATTATTGTCGAGTACATCAGCACCATTTTGGTCGGGGCTTACTCGAAGGTAGTTCAGATGCCCGTGCGTTGAATATTTATTACTAACCCATGGAATTCTACTGGGAAGAAACACACATTGAAGTAACGAAATATTATAAAAATCGTTGGATATTTTCAGGGATTCAGTTAATGAATTTAATGGTTTCGGAATAATTTATTAATGGCTCTGTACTAGTATGATTGTCTAGGAGCATTAATTATTCAGGAATTGAGTGATATGAGCTTGTTGAAGCGTCATATTTCTTTTATATAGTTAGGGGGAAAATTGTTACATCCTGAAGACGTTATCGCTCTATACTAGCAGACAAGCTATCTAGGAGCCGTCCAATCTTTCGATTCTATATAAAAGTAATTACTGAAATTGCTCAGTATTCACGAGATATGCCATTGCCTCATCTGAGAGACTACATATCTACATATACTCTGAGAGATAATATTCTCAGTCAGAGATTCTTGTGGCATGAGTTTTCATGCTTTCGATAAGAGACATGAGCCTTAATACTCATTTGATTGCTGGATCAGGAGTACATATATAAGTATGGGTTTACGATTTTAGTCCTTGTCGAAAATCCACCATCTACACATATATAATACTTTAACTGAGTATTAGGAAACCGAAACCTAACAGTACGTCGAAGTTCCTTGTCAGAAATATAACCATGTCTTTCGATAGATAATAAATATAAATCAATAGTATCACTAAATCCCCCTGAACCAGGGGTGTAGGATCAGAATATCGCCACAACAATATTCCTACGAGATTTACAGCGACAGTTCTGCGAGCTCTTCAACAACACACTGCGAGTGTCACAAAACAATTGAAAGAATGACGTAACCGATGACGATAGCTGAAACATGAGAAGAGTGTGACCATTCTGCGAGGATTACATCATCTGTGATAGTTAGCATTATCACTACTGCGATGAGATCGCGAGTCATATCCGAAATTAAAGGACAACTTAGATGTCATCTATTATGTAAATTATCCTATATAAAGAGACCCTGTAGGTTCAGAGGAGGATGATGAATTTTTGAGCGCTAAGAAAGCTTTGAGGAAATAGAAAATCCAAGAGAACAATTGTATTCTTGATTTCTTCCATTTTTTATAAACATTTCTGAGAATCAAACAATAAAGTGTTGTTTTTAATCTTCAATTATGTGTTGATTATTGTGAATTCTTGTGAGGGGTGTAGTGTAGGTTTTCCTGCAACTACATTTTGGCGCCCGAAACATGGATTGTATTAACGAGAATCATAGAAAAAGCGAGGTAGAATATGAGAGTTATTTAAGATTAAGAAGATAATTGAACAAATCGGTGAAATAGTTGAAGTAAAAATGATTAGAGCCAAACAAAATTGTAGGAAACTGGAGTGTGATATGGTAACAAGAACAATGATCTACAAATTCCATGAAAACATTAAAGGGAAGATACATAAACGAGATTTTGAAGGAAAGAAAATTATGACGGTGGAAAAAATATCATCGTTGAAGGAATGGGAAAAGCAGAAAATCACATTTACAGTAACATAAATACCAACAGAAAATTTGAATCATACATCTCCTTTGGTAATTACAGTATCCGTTATACAAATAAAAAAGGAAAAATCAACAAGATCTGCAGAAGAATGGGCTGTAAATAGAACTTTGGTGGATGCAGGAAGTTCTGTTGATATAATATTTTATCATGCATTTAAGAAAATGGGATACAGAGATGAAGAAATGTCTTGTTCAACATATCATATTCATGGCTTTGGAAAATCCTTAACAAAACCTAAAGGTGAAATAGAGGTATGAATTACGCTAGGAAAGATTGAAACAAAAGTAACATTATGTGTGGTAGACGTGGAATCGCTGTATAACATGATATTGTGAAGACCATGGATACATGCAATCAAGGTTGTAGCATCAACATTGCATCAATGCATCAAATTTCCTATGCCCGATGGAATTGGAGAAATTAAATGAGATATTGATCTTGCGAAGTTGTGTTATCAAACTGAAGTGAGAAATTATGAAGAGTGTGCAAAGCTGCGAAAAGATCGCAGAAAAATGGCGAAAGAAACAAAGAAAGAAGAAGAATTTAAAGTTTACATGATAAGAGAAAAATAAGGAAAAGGAATACCCAGCGAGATCTCGCAAGAAGGAGATGAACTCGCAAGAGTTGTGAAAACCTCAACACCAATAGGAGAACCTGAAGCCAGATACACCGAAGCCGAGCCAACAAAAGAAGTAAATATGGGAAGTAAAGAAGAACCTAAGATACTGAAAATCGGAACGAAGATGGATGTAGATGAAGAAGAGAAAACCGTAAACCTCTTGCGAGAGTATAAAGACATCTTCGCATGGAATATGGATGAGATGCCTGGAATAGACCCATCAGTTGCATGTCATAAGCTAGAAATTAACAAGGATGTAAGACCATTTAAACAAAGGATAAGAAAAATCGCAACAACATACCATTTTCAAATAGAAGAAGAATTACAGAAGATGCTTGATGCGGGAATTATAAGGCAGGCGAAGTACCCGGAATGGATTGCAAATATGGTGGTGGTTCCAAAGAAGAATAAGGGGATAAGAATTTGTATAGATCTTACTGACTTAAACAAAGCTTGTCCTAAAGATAGATTTCCATTACCAGATATTCCTCAAATGGTTGAATCAGCAGTAGGAAATGATATAATATCTTTATTAGACGGGTATAAAGGATATAATCAGATTCCTCTCGCTGAAGAAGATCAAGAGCACACCGCATTCTTTGATCCAAGAGGATTGTACTGTTATACTAAGATGCCCTTTGGTTTGCGAAATGCTGGTGCAACATATCAAAGAATGGTGGAAAAAGTGTTCGCAAAATGGATCCATAAAACACTAGAGGTATATGTAGATAACATGTTAGTCAAAAGTAAAGAGGCTAAAAACCATGTGCAAGACTTAAAGGAGATTTTCGATCAAATGCGACATTTTAACATCAAGATGAATCCCGAAAAATGTACTTTTGGAGTAGCTTCAGGAAATATTTTGGGGTACATTGTGTCAAAGGAAGGAATACAAGTTGATCCGGATAAAGTACAAGCAATTCGCGACATGCCAACGCCAGCAACAGTAAAAGATGTGCAGAAATTGAACGGACTCTTAGCCTCGCTAGGAAGATTTATCTCACTGTCTTTAGATAAATGCAAGCATTTCTTCAACATACTCAGGAAGGGTACAAAGTTCAAGTGGACATATGAATGTGATAAGGATTTTCAAGGAATTAAAGAATATTTAATAAACATATCTATCTTGCAGAAGCCATAGCCCGGAGAAGAATTATTGATCTACCTTATGACAACTTCGCACGCGTTAAGTGCAATATTATTGCGAGCAGACACATGAATAGAAAAACCAATTTATTACATCAGCAAAACATTTAATATTGCAGAGAAAAAGTATTCAAATATTGAGAAGTTAATTCTGTCATTGTTTTATGCAACCTTTAAGCTTCGCATCTATTTTCAAGCGCATAAGATAAAAGTATTAACAAAGGTACCTATTGAGTCAATAATGAAGAATTCTAAAAGATCAGGCAGGTTTGAGAGATGGAATGCACAAGTAGGGCACTTTGAAATCAAATACTAAATCTTATCCTCGCCAAAATCACAAGTTGTTGAAGATTTTTTAGCAGAATTTCCTCTAGAAGATGATGAAGCTGTAGAATAAATGATGGACATAGAACAAGAACATGGAGATCCAAATGATCTATTAAAGGAACCAAACATGTGGTAAATATTGGTGGATGGATCATCAAATGGGGAAGGTAATGGAATTGGAGTTGTCTTTATTTCACCAGAAGAAGAAAAAATGGCTTTTTCATTTCGTTTGGAGTTCACATCCACTAATAATGAGACGGGGTATGAAGCTGTAGTGCATGCGTTAAAATTATCAATACAAATGAAGTTGGAAAATGCCAGAATTACTAGTGACTCGAAATTAGTTATTCGCCAGATAAAAGGAGAATACACAACAAATGAGCCATCCTTGAAGAAATACAAGAACCTTGTTGAAGAATTATCTGCGAGAATTCCAAAAATAAAATGGAGACATATATCAAGAAAAGATAACAGACTCGCAGATGCTTTTGCTTTCATATCTAGCATGATGATAAATCCAGCTGCGAGATGCATAAAAATTCAAACACTTGTATCACCCTCAATCAATAAGGAAGAAGAAGATGAAGCAGACGTGATGATGATATAAGGTGGTGAAGAAGAACCAAAAGGAAATATTACAGACTGGTGAGCAGAACTTCATGCATATTTGGCAAGAGGGGATACACCAATAAATAGATTAGAAATACATAAATTAAAAATCCGAGCAACAAATTATGAATTAAGAGATGGAGTATTATATCGTAAATCTTTTAATGGACCATCACTAAGATGCTTGACACGGGAAGAAGGACAAAAGGTATTAACGATGTTGCATAGTGGAGACGCTGGTAATCACAGTGGGGGAAGATCTTTGGCATACAGAACAAAAATTCAAGGTTATTATTGGCCATACATGCATGAGGACGCAAAACAACTTTCAAGACGATGCGAAGATTGTCAGCGATATGGAAAGAAAATACATGCACCAAGGGTACCATTATCATCCTCAACCAGTGTGTGGCCTTTTGGAAAATGGGGGTCGGATATTGTGGGACCATTTGTACCGGGTTCTGGACAAAGAAGATATTTAATCGTCGCTACAGAATATTTCACAAAATGGGGAGAAGTAAAGGCAGTGTAACACATCCGCGACAAGGATATTTTTACCTTCATATTTGAAAATATAATTTGCAGATTTGGGATTCATGCACAGTTGGTATCTGATAATGGAAAACAGTTTAAAGGACAGAATATCGAATTGTTACTTAATGCATTTAAGATTAAATGTGGAAAATCAACACCACTATATCCACAGGCCAACGGACAGGTAGAGGCAACAAATAAAATAATTACAGATATACTGAAGAAGAAATTAGAAGGACACCACAGGGCATGGTGCGAACAAGTACATAATGCAATATGGGCTTACAATACAACTAGACGGGAAGCTAATGGAATGTCACCTTTTTGTTTGACATATGGGGTTGAAGTTGTATTACCAACATAAGTTGTTATTCCTACAACAAAAAGAGAAGCTTGGGAGAAGAATCTTAGTGCCGGTATGATTCTAAATAAACTTGATGAGTTAGAAGAGAAGAGAGAACAAGCCCTATAACATATGGAAAATTATCCGCGGAGATTAGCTCGCGAATATAACAAACGTGTCAAAATACGTGAATTCCAACCAGGTGATTTAGTGTTGCGAGAAACACTAGTGTATCAGAGAGAAAATGGTGGAAAGTTGGCGAGAAAGTGGGATGGACCATACATCATTAAAGAGATAGTTGGAACCGTGGCATACAAATTAATGGACCCAGAAGGTAGAGATGTTTGGTCAAAGACTTGATATACCATGTAATAGATTATATCTGAAAAGATATTATCAATGACAAATTCTGCGAGATTAGAGATGCTGGTATATTATATGATGAAACGGATAATAAATTTTTCTTTCCATATCACAACTGCGAGATTCTTCCAATAGTAGAGTAAATAAGAAATGCGATAATATCGCAAGAAGCGCGAATAAAATTTCGCAGAGACATAAGAATGGGACGAACCTTTATGGTGTACACCCTAGTCCGCGAATAAAATTTCGCAAGAGGAAAATGTAAGACCTAAAGTGCATCATATAAGGGGGTATCTCTTTGCATGACTCAGGGATAAGGTTATACCACTGCTGGAACCTGAGTCATGGAGATGTTGTGGTTAAAGAAAACCTATCCGGGGGAGGTACCTTGGATTTCCAACTATATAAGGTTATACCCTGGTTGGATGACCGAGGGTCTCTTCCAAGGAGTGCAGAGTATGACTAAGGCGCCTAGGTACACGGTAGAGCCAAGGGTGCCCGGGGCGTACGAAACTACCCTGGAAAGTCTTGGCTATGATGCATTCGGCCCGAATAAAACCCCACTTAGGGTGCAATCATGTAACTATAATCCATATAGGCGTAAAGGACAAGAGGCTGCGAAAACAGCTGGTTGTTGTTAAGACCGGATAGGAGAATCTAGTCTTGTATGGCCGATGTGCCCTCCTTGAAGGGGCAACCAGGGGGAAGATAAGGGCGGCACCCTCCATTAGGGAGCTAATAAGTGTCTAAAGACGGAAATGTCATGGGGCTTTATGATCGCAAGAACATTTAGACCTGTCATATTATCGCGTGACAAATACTTTACAGAGGTAACAAGCCATAAGAAAAAGTTAAGATGAAATCAATGGGTTTTTACATGAAAGTGTAAAGACGTCCTGCGATTTCATCTCAAGACGACAATTTCATAGGGCTTTGTTCTCGCAAGGGAGCTTAGGTTTATCATATTGTCGCAGAGAAATTGACAAAATACGGATAAGGCAAGATCAATGGTTCAATACATGCAAATGTAAGGACGTCCTGCGATTTTGTCTCCGAAACAAAAATTTGGCAAAATAAGACCTTTAACTAGGAAGGCAAAATAAGACCAACAGAATAATCCCAAACATTAACTATTTTCTTTTAAGGATGCAGGAAAGATTTGTTTATCACAGAAGAGATGATGAGATAAATAATATCTTTCAGAATTTTTTAGAAATATTATTCAGAATCACACAGCAGGATTATTCATAATTTCGCAAAAGTATTCATAATATCGCAGTACTATCCACAATTTCGCAAATACTATTCGCAACAAAGTTCGCAAGAAAAGACTAGTTCAATACAAGAAAGATAATGAGGGTCAACTATGGTAATTGATAAATAAAATATCATTATCTTCTGTGAGAATATTCAAAATGACAGAAATTAAATTAAATTCCAAAGTCGCATAAAGATACATTGCTCGTAAGAAAGAAGAAGAAAAAGAAAACAAGAACAAAATTCAAGCCTCAGAATTGGACTCGCCAGCTTCATTATTCTTGCCAGTCAGTATTCTTCTCATTACGATTAGTTCGAGCTTCCTCTTATTCTAGCTCTTCGCCAGCAACAATTTTTCTAGGATGCCTTTTTACTTCTTCTGTTGAATCTTCTTCTTCACCACTTGCATAGTTTAAATCATTATCAATGGGAAGAGGAATTTCATCATCATCTACTTCTAAAGGATCAAAGGATACAAGAGGGAAAGAATTGGATATCTGAATATCATTCACAAGAACTTCAGCATTAAGATGAACTTTGCGAAGGAAGCCTATATCGCGATTTCAAATCTCCATATTTTTGAAATATTCAAGGTAGTCATATCTCCTTTCTGCTCGATCGCGAGATTGAACAAGATTGGAAGTGAGTACTCCGTTTTCTTTGCGAACTTTAGACAGCTTTTCAGTCAGATCAAAAATGGTAGAATGGAGGCTTTTCTAAGATTCTGCGAGAAGCATAAGTTGACAAGAAAATGTTCAGATGAAAACCTCGCAAGAAATATATCAGATAAATTAACAATTAAGGCAGTCAAAATGACTACCTTCCTTTTGAGAAGTTAAGTTTTGAATTAGTGTTAAGAAACAATCCTCCCATTGGTTTATGGCATCATCAAAGATGTCTCCAACTATACCCTTCAAGCGAGATTTTATAATTTCTTCTTTGGAAAGGAGATAAGTATTTTCTTTTGCTAATAAGGAGTAAGACTCTTCTAATTTAGAATATTGATCTTGGAGTTTACTGGCTTTTAAACTTAGAGTTAACCTGCCTTTGATAAGTTTATCTTTCTCAGCAGCAGAAGATTCAGATACTTCCTTGAGTTCTTTTTTTATTGAATGAAGAGATTGTTCTTGGTCGTTACACACTCTCTGAAGAATATTTATTTGCTGCGAGGAGATTTCTATCTTGTTTAGAAAGCCACGTTTCTCCTGAGACAAAGTATTATTTTTATCTGATAAGGATTCCATCGCCAAGTTAGCTTGGGTTAACAATTATGAAAGGCGAGTAACTTCATTACTTAATAGATTTTGCCTTTGCGCTAATTGATCGTTCTCATTGGTAAGATTATCTATTTCACTAGTCCAGAAAGGGCAATTAATCACGCTTTTAAATGACACATTAATTACGTGATTAAGATTTTACACACAAATTTTGTCATATAATATGAAAATAGTTGCACCCACCATTTAACAAAAAAATATCGTCATTTTCAAACGTGATAATTTACTAGGTATGTGATTTAATGATGAACCATAAAATCACACAATAAATCCGATATATATTTTAGGTTTTTATACGCCCATCATTATACTTTTCTATTGTATGCCCAGAATTGGATAGCCACATGTAATGCCACATTTATACGAATCCAAAGATGGTTAGTCACATGCTAATTTTCCACATAGTGCTATAATGGTCCTCGATTCTCGCAACCAATCTCTGTGTTTTATTTTACTTTACTCGGCTGGATATGAACCCACCTCCTTATCACCCCACCGTATCTTTCATCTGGCTTGCTTTTTTCTTTTTTTGCCAAAACATTGAAAACCCTAGCCATTTCTCTCAGAAAACCAATCATGAAATCTCAGGAAAATCCTTCTACCAACCATGATACCATCTCGAGCTTTGCATCATTTTCTTCAATCTGCAGAAAAACTAAACGATCGAGCTTCTCATCCAAAACTTGCTCCATTCACAATCAACAGTTAGCACAACCATGATCAACACCACCAGGTCTACCACCTTCTTCTTACTATTGATTTTGATGATTCTTAATTTTTAGATAATTGGATTGGATTTTGATTTTGATGTGTTTGTTTTAGTGACTGGATTGATTTCTTTAGAAATTTTGAGGGGGTCTTTCTTCAATTTTGGTGATTTTCTTTTGTAAGTTCTTAATCTGTTCTAGTTTCTTTAATTAGGTTATCTGTTAGTTGAGTAAACCTAGATATGTAACATTTTATACGTTAACTTCTTGTTTGCTATTGCACCTGTTAGTGGGAGTTCCATATATCGGATTCCCATGGGAGAGGACATAAGAGGAAGGTTGGGTGTATAGAGAGTGGGATTAAGTTTAGGATGAAGAGGAAGATTGAGAAGGAATATGTATTGGAGAAGGAGATTGGGTTAGGTAAATATGGGTCGCTAAGGTTGTGTAAGAGTAAGATTGATGGAAGGGATTTTGCTTGTAAAACTCTGAAGAAAGGGGAGGAGACTGTACATAGAGAGGTTGATTTAGTACATCATCTCTTAGGACATCCTAGTGTTTTGGCATTGACCGACGTGTATGAGGATACCGAGTGGTTTCATCTTTTGATGGAATTGTGTTCTGGTGGATGGTTGCTTGGTCAGATGGTCAGAGAAAGGCAGTATTTGGAGCAACGGGCTGCTAATGTGCTGAAAGAGTTGATGATTGTGATTAAGTATTGTCATGAAATGGGTGTGGTTCATCGAAATTAAAGCCTGAGAATATATTCTTTACGGGAGCAAGGAAGATGAAGCTTGCGGATTTTGGATTAGCCATGAGGGTTTCACATGGTAAGGATTCAAACTTCTGTTATTACAGATCACTTTGTCATATTAGTACCATGATTATAACTACAGAACCACTGCAAAGGCATTGAACATTATTGCATTTCATCTATGAATGACCAAACTATTTAATATATTTAACATTTGTGTGTTGAAAACTCTATCCCTATAACAAAATATAATAGAAAACTGCCGATATAATAACCAATGTTAATATGAGTACCTTCCCCCCTATATTTTTGACACCATAATACTAGATCACCCTAGGACTGCTGATATAATGACCATTGTTAAACTCTAATTTTGCTGCTTTTGTGGTTCCAATATTTCGCCATGAGTTTTGTCTGTGGTTAGTCTGCAAGGTCCTTAAATATTCCACTAGGCATGTTGAAAAATAGAGTTTATCTTTGTCTTTGTATCTTTGTGTAAATAATCCAGACGGAATTATATTTAACCAGCATGTGCTATGGATGTTTAAAGTTCCAATTAGCAATATTCCTCCACACAGTCATTTCAATTACCATTTGTGGTTGTGAGATATTTTATTTTTGAGTTTCTGTGTCAGTAAGATATTCTCTCCCTGTTGTCATTTGAATAGAACAATGTTACCATCTCTTCTTGATAATATGAATGAGATCTGATTCAAAGTTGATCCAAAGCCTATATTTTGAAAATAATAACAATTTCTTTTTGCAGTTTGTGTTCTTGCCTTGGAAAATTTAACTGTAACAACATTTTATTTATTTTTTGGTATCCATTTAGGTTTATACAGGGCACCTGAAATTTATAAAGATGAAATATTTGATAGAAGTGTCGAAGCATTTTCATTCGGTCTCATTCTTCATGAGGTATGCTTTATTTCGTACTTCTTGTTTTTAAATTGAAGTATATTTGTTTTCTAATAATGTCTTTGTTCATTTTATCAGATGATTGAAGGAACACTATCTTTTCATCCCAAGCCTGTAGATGAACTTGCAAGATGATCGGCTAGACAGAATAGTTGCAAGCTGCTCTAAGCATGGATGACGGAAATACACTTTTAAGCTTCTCTGGTAATTCATATCTTATTCTTCACCTCTGATTCTAGATATACAAACTTTACTGTATATGTGCCTCCAAAACCGTGAGCATCATTATTAAACACACATAAATATGACCCATAACAAAAATTTCTTATCTTCATGATCTTTGTCATTTTTGAAACATAAATGAGAAAGGAAGTCGTAAATTGATACAAAGAAATGAACAAAACCGAGATGTTTAAGTGGGGTGAACTTCCACAATCATACATAGATTGTGAGAAAATTTGTTGTTGTTGTTGTACTATTTCTTTTTACTATTTTGAATAGAGAGCTAAGGGTCATGTGAACAAATGTAAAGGGCATGACATCTCCGTTTGGTCTTTGAACTGTTATCTTAAACTAGAAGACGATAGCAGTCATGACATCATAAACTAACTTGGGTATCTATTTATACAGGATATAGGGATCGCAGCAGCACCTTCGTCGTCTAGTTTTTGCTTTTTGAGGAACTTCGGGAAAAAAGCGGTTGCATCTGCATATATAGATAGAGAAATCATAGGTGCAAGTGCGATGTTATGCGATAGAGATGATGGAGTACCCGGAGGTGTTACAAGAGGTGACCGTTAAGTGGGAAAAATCTTACCCAACTCCTATAGGAGAGCGACCAAATCAAAGTGGCAAGGTGACAATAGATAGAATTGAATTTTAATGTTCAGTATGCAACTTTGGGTTGATAATATTTATATTTAGATTTGTTATCGAATATTTTATTTCTTGAAAAAATTAATTAATAAAGTTAATTTTAGATTCATTTTGGAATCATAATTTTGTTTTATGTCCAGATTCCAAAATTAGTTTCAGATACTCCATTTATGAATCTGAACGAATTACAGATACGCAAAACAGATTTCAGATTCACAAAATCTGAATACCAGATTTGAATCTGATTTGATTTCAGATTCAGAATTAGTATATATTAGTATCTTAAATGTAGTTGCGGATTATCTCACAACTACACCCTCATAAGAATCCATTAAAATGATTCCTAAATCTAATTAATTTGATATGAAACTAAGAATTAAAGTACTAAAATTATAAAAAGAGACAAAGATTTTTTACATGGTTCGATCATTGTGATCTACATCCATGGTTCTTCACTAGTGATTGTATGTAATTACATGATTTTACAATTAAGACTCCATTAATGAATATTTGGAGCTCTAGTTTTTTTGGGGAAGAAGATGATAAAGAAAATAAATCTCTCCTAAATTTCTCTCTCTCCTCCTAAAAATACCTCTCAAAAATACCTCTCAAAAATACCTCTCCCTCCTTCTCATGCCTAAATGGCTATTTATATGATTTTACATATTAGATAACAACTGTCTGTCCCTTAATTTCGGATCTGAGAATTATCCTGCGAACCTTCGCAGCTTCACTTCGCGAACTTCTTTTGATTTCGCAATATGATCACACCTTCCCCGTGATTTCCTTTGCTCGCAAGATGTATTTTCTCTTCAATTTCCCAAGCTATCATTTGTTGTGTCGTTAATTATTCGCAAGTGAATATTGTTGCGATATTCCGCTCCTACATTTTGCCTCTTTTTTCCTGAATATTGCTTGAAATGTAGGAGCGGAATATCGCAACAATATTCACTTGCGAATAATTAACGACACAACAAATGATAGCTTGGGAAATTGAAGAGAAAATACATCTTGCGAGCAAAGAACATTTTGCGAGCAAAGGAAATCACGGGGAAGGTGTGAGCAGATTGCGAAATCAAAAGAAGTTCGCGAAGTGAAGCTGCGAAGGTTCGCAGGATAATTCTCAGATCCGAACTTAAGGAACAGACAATTGTTATCTAATATGTAAAATCATATAAATAGCCATTTAGGCATGAGAAGGAGGGAGAGGTATTTTTGAGAGGTATTATTTTGGAGAGATAATTTTAGGAGGAGAGAGAAAATTTTAGGAGAGATTTATTTTCTTTATCATCTTCTTCCCCAAAAAACTAGAGATCCAAATATTCATTAATGGAGTATCAATTGTAAAATCATGTAATTACATACAATCACTAGTGAAGAACCATGGATGTAGATCACAATGATCGAACCATGTAAAAAATCTTTGTGTCTCTTTTTATAATTTTAGTACTTTAATTCTTAGTTTCATATCAAATTAATTAGATTTAGGAATCATTTTAATGGATTCTTATGAGGGTGTAGTTGTGAGATAATCCGCAACTACATAATTGGCGCTAGAAACAGGGATTTGAAGAATTCCTGCATCAGAAAAATGGCAAGAAGAAGAAATATATCAGAACCATTAACTGCAGTAAGAAGAAGTGTAAGACTCGCGGGAGGAGAAGCAAATATGACAGGAGAACCTAGTAGGAGAGGGAGTAATCGAAGAAATCAAGCTCAACAAACAATAGATCATGATCAAGTGAGTATACACACTTGGAGAACTGATACACCAGCAGAAGAATATAGAGCACCACAAATCATAGAAAATGGGAGACTGATGGGAGGAACAATTCTTGAAAGAGAAAGGGAGGTATTAGAAACATTGAGACAAGGAATTCAAGAAAAACGAAGGTTTGAAGCTGAAGAACGTGCTAATCTAACAAGACAAAATCAATAATTGAGGAGGGAAAATGAGATGTTACAGAGGAGGAAATCTCAAAGTGTTGCAAGATCAAATGTTAGACCAGAAAGAGAAGGACAAAATTCACCAACAATCAATAATGAAAGTACTATGCAAGGAAAAGCACAGAATCAAGTTGAAAGAAATCAAGAGAATCGCTTTATTTTAGTACCAAACCACGAACAAAACATGGATAATTTAGGAACCATGCCAAATCCTAGAGAGAACAATCAGAATGGTGAAGAAAATCGAGGGGAAGAGTCAGCTGAGGAACAACAAGCAGTACATCAAAACAATTACGAGAATGGAGTAAGAAGACGTTAAGAGGCTCGTAACAATCAAAATATTGAGTGTGAAAGAATTAGGAGAAGAGTTGGAAATCAACAAACAGAAATGGCGAGGAATGAACCAAACTTTCAAAACAGAATACAAGCAAATCAAGAAGAAATAAATCATAGGAGGAGGAGAAATGAAGAAGAAGAAATTCCTGATATTCGCATGAGAAGGATGAGAAGAATAGAAAGGGAAGAACAAGAATTTCAAGATGCTCTGCAACAAAACAATTGTGATAATTTAGAAAGAAGATATTTGCAAAATTGTGCAAATGAAAACATTAATGAAGAATATGATAGAATGCGAAGGATCGCAAGAGAAGAGACGCAAGAACGTAGAAGAAGAGAGGCTGCGTTGAAGAGGCCAATGGATGAGAATTCTGAGGCAAATGCACGGATTTTTTGAGAATTAGCGGAAATGAGAGGGATGATAAACAATAGAAGAGGAGGAGATAGAAGGAAATTAGATGAAGCAATAGAAGAAGCTGCGAGGACTCCATTTGCTAGAGAAGTACAATTGGGAGGGATTCCACCAAAATGCAATCTACCTACGCTTACCAGTATCTTTGATGGGACTTCATGTGCTATTCAGCACATTAAAGCATACATAAGATGCATGTTACAATGGGAGAATCATGATGCTGTATTATGCAAGTACTTCTCATCAAGCTTAACAGGAGAAGCTCTAAAGTGGGTCGAAGGACTTCCTAAGAACACTATTACATCATTTAATCATTTACAAGCAACTTTCCTTGGAGCATACATCACAAATCATTCCTCACGGCTTGGTATTGAAGATGTGCTTGGTTTAAAACAAAGAATTGGTGAAAGTTTGAAGCATTTAGTAAGAAGATGGAAGACTATGTGCAGTGATATGGAAGGGCGCGTAGATGAGAGATATTTGATTCTGTCTTTCATAAATACGATGTTCGTAACTGAACAACTGTATGTTCAAATCTTCCGAAGAAAGAATTCCATATTGATGACAGAGTTACGAGAGTTGCAAGAGGAGTACATTACATTAGAGGAAAAGAAAAACAATATGGAGTCATACCCAGTAGCAAACACTAATAATCAAGATACAGGAGCAAACTTACTTCCTAAAATAATTAATGTTGTAGCAGGTACTTCGGAAACATCCTCGCAAACTTCTTCGCAAATTTCAGAAGAGAAGAAAATCAATAATAGCCAGCCAAAAATGGTAGCAATGGGTAGCAAAGATCAAGAAGAGTATGATAGAGAGAGGAATTTCTATAATCGAGGAGGAAATAACCAGATCCCAAGATTAGATCAACAACAAGAAAATTACGGGGGACAAAGGAAAAATTATTTTGGACAAGGGAATCAGAGACAAAATTATAACAATGGTCAAGGAGGTCAAAGAATGATAAGAGAAGAAATAAAGTTTCCACCTTTGAATACAAGTGTAGAAAAGATATGGCAGGCAATTATCCTGATAGAACATATACCAACTCCATAGAATATGGGAAAGGAACCACCAATGGGTCCAAGAAGTCATGAATTTTGTTCGTATCATCATTTTCATGGACATTCTACAAATAACTGCAATAATATCAAGAGGATTATCTTGCGAATGATTGATCAAGGAAAACTGGATCACTTTTTACTTAAGCAAACACAGTCGCAACAATTACCACAGGCTCCAGTCATAACTCGCAGGGAGAACACAGTACAAGAAAAGGGAAAAGAAACCCTACATATAGAAGTGGGGTCAAAAGCAAGGAATGTTTTCTGTAATTCTATTGTTCACTCATATAAAACCATAGAAGATTTTCATGATAATGTTTTAAGCAGGGTATATGCGAGGGATGGTGAAGGAAAGGAGATAATGAACATCGCAAAAATTTCGCGACTTGAAGATTGGCAGAAGCGTGAAACTTCTTTTGAAGCTACTGAAATTCCAGAAGGTTTTGAAGTACATGATAACCCATTGGTAGTAAGGTTAGCAATTTGCATGAATATGGAAGAAAGTGAAGATGATATGGAGGAAGAATCAATTGGTCTTAATAAAATTTTGATTGATACGGGAAGTTCTGTCAATATCCTCTTCTATTCTGCTTACAAAACTATGGGGGGAAAAGATGCAGATCTAATACCTTCTACCTACATGATTTATGGTTTTAATGGAACTGCTAATAAACCTAAAGGAGAGGTAAGCATGCGAATTCCCTTAAGTGGAATGCGAACTGAAATTCTGTTTTGCGTGGTTGATGTCGAATCACCATATAATGCTTTGATAGGAATACCCTGGCTTCATGGAATTCTGGGCGTAGCTTCCACTCTGCATAAATGCATAAAGTTTCCTCATATGAAGGGTGTTGGAGTTATCAAGGGTGATTGGGCTGAAGGAAAGAAATGTTACGATACAGAGGTAGAAGTTTGTGAAGGAAAAACTACCGAAAAGGAAAATTGGAGAAAAAGAGCAAAAGCTATAAAAAGAAGTGAAAATTTAATTGCAGAGGATTAAGACATGAAAGAATAAAATTACAATGTTAATCATACAGGAAATTTACGAGGATAACAAAGGGAGGTGATTTGCGAAGGAAGAAGAAAGAAGGTAATGAAACAAGAAGGTAATCAATATGTTTGCTCGTAAAGTATAACAAGATATACGTTGAGGAACAAGAAATTGAAATGAGGTATTTTGCAACACAAAATTTTTTTGTGATAAAATTTTACGAATTAAAACAATTTATTGCGATTAACTTTCATGGAAGAAAGACGCAAACATTAATTTGCGAATAAAAGCCCGCAATCTGTGATCAGATTTCAAAAAAGAAAGAAATCCGCAGAAATATTACACAGGCAAACCTTTGTGACGTACACCCTAGTTCACGAAGAAACATTTCGTAAGAGGCAAAGTCCTAAAGTGCGTCATTTAAGGGGGTACCTATAAGCATGGCTCAGGGACACCGGAACACCACCAAGGAACCTGAGTACATGGAACTTTACGGGGTACAACCCAATAACGGGGTACCTATCCGGGTTAGACACCTTGGATTCTCACCTAATCTTGCGACATTACGCAATATTATGCGATGTAACATAATTTAGGTTGGGCGACTAAGGCATAATGTCTTTCCCAAGAAGTGTAGAAAACGATCAAGGCGCCGAGGTACACGGTTGAGTCAAGAGTGCTGGGTGGGCTTGAAGCACATCTGCCATTTTTGACAAGTCTTGGAAAATGATGCACTTGGCCCAAAGATACCCCATAGGGTGCAACCTCGTAACTATAAGCCCTATAGGCAAAAAGGATAAGAGGTTGCGATCAAAAGCTGGTTGTTGGCAGAACCGGGTGGGAAGAGCTAACCTTGTATGGTCGATGTACGCTTCCTTGAAGGGGCAACCAAGGGGAAGATAAAGGGAAGAACCCTCCATTAGGGAGCTGATACGTGCTATAAGACGCAAATGTCACGAGGCTTTTTGTTTGCGAAAACATAAAGGCTTGTCATATTTGTGCAACAAATGAATTTCTGCGAGCATTCTAAAAATAATAATAAAAAAATATACATATATATATATACAGAAAAGAGAACTCGCAGAACATAAAAAAGAAGTTAAGATGAGATCAATGGGTTATTACATGAAAGTGTAAAAACGTCCTGCGATTTCATCGCAAGACGATAATGTCATGAGGTTGTATATTCGCAAGAATGTTCAGACTTGTCATATTATCGCAAATACAAAAATATTATCACAAAAGAGGTGGCAAAATAATACCTTTACTTAGGAAGGCATGATAAGACCACATCAATTAATGAAATTTATTCCATCAATATCATTGAAGAATTTTTACAAGAATATATATATCATGAAGTTCTGACAAAGAAGGAAATTCCGTCAATATCATTGAAGAATTTTTACAAGAATATATATCACGAAGTTCTAACAAAGAAGACAATCCCATCAATATCATTGAAGAAATTTTACAAGAATATATATATCACGAAGACATAACAAAAGATGCGATTTTACTCGCAATCAAAAACAGATAGTTCGTATTCATTAAATTTTACAAGGATTACATACTTCTTATACTTCTTCATACATTGAATATTTCTCCATAGTTTGAATACTTCTTCAAAAACGTCTCATACTTATTATATTTCTATAACGGATATTTCATGTTTAGTAAATTTTGCGAAGATTAAATACTTGTTATACTTCTTCATACAATGAATAATTCTTCATGGATTGAATAATTCTTATACTTCTTCATACATTGGATAATTCTTCATGAATTGAATAATTCTTACACTTCTTCACACATTGGATAATTATTCACGGATTGAATACTTCTAATACTTTTTCAAAAATATTTTATACTTCGTAAGGATATTTCATACTTCGTATTTCTTATATTTCAAAGGGAGGATTTCTTATTCACAATTGCAACAAGATGAAGCTTCGCAAATTAAATTGAGGCATATATACTAATACTTCCAACAATATTTGATCATCTGAAGAGCAATAATAGGGGGAAAGGGGATACTAAGCTAAGTCTTTAAGATATATTATTTCTCTCCACATGATCAAGTTATGCGAATAAGGGAAACACTCAATCAAAGAAATATCAATTCATCGTCACAAAATTAAGACATTAATACTAGTTAAACTTCAAAAAGAAACTGTTGGTTGATCAAAAGTTCAGGAAAGAAGTAAGTATTGTATTCAAACAGACAATATGAAAAGAACTAGAGCAGATATACAAAAAAGAATGAATCTATTTTTCGGGTGATATATTCTCATCAAAATGATCTTCTTTTTATTCTTCAGAAGGATGATCTTCAACTTCACTATCGGAGATTTCCAGATATGGAGTATCCTCGGGAATTTCTTCAGAAAGGAGCGTATGGTACTTCTTGAGAGGAATTTGATTGTCTTCACAAATCTTGCGAGTCATCTTAGCTCGGAAACGCTTGACATATAAACTATGGCTGTTCTGGGAAATTAGAATTTGAGATCTTAAATCAGAAATCTTCTTGTTACGACTGGCAAGAATAGTTTCAGATCATCATTCATCTTCGTATAATTTTCTGCAGCAATGGAAGAAATTAAGGAATTGGTTAGCAAGTTACGAAGGAAAAGTAATCAAAATACTTACCATTACAAAGAATTTACCTTCTAATTGCTTCTTATCATTACAAAGAAAAGAGTTTTCAAGCTTTAGTTGATTATTCTCCTCAAGAAGAGAAGAACTATCATCTTCGATTCTCGCAGACTGTTGATTATCTTCGTGACGGGATGTTAATTCTGCATTATCAATACTTAAATCCTCTACTTTCTGACGAAGTTTTGAATTTTCAATCTCCAACTTCTTACAACGGTTTAAAGTTTTCTTCTCAGCAATGGAATGACGTCTTTCCCAATCTGAAGCAGCTGCGTAGCTGACTCTTCCAACCTGAATAAATAAAAAGGGTTAAAAATTAATGAAATAAAGGAAACAAATAAGGAATAGAAAAGAAACTTACCATACTCCCTAAAGCATATAATGTAGCAGGAGAGACGAATCTTGAAATTCCACTAAGAGAGTTGTTATTGAGTACAGTAGGAACTTTGCAAGCCTTCGCAATAAGCTTACGAGCATTCGCAGTAGGAGAGTTTCCTAACCCACGAGAAGAATGGAGAAAAGCCTCAGATACTCGAACCATTGCTAAATCAAAAGTTTTTGCATTACTATAATCTTCATCTTCATCAGCATCATCATCATCTCCTTTATCAGAAAGGGTATCAGAATTAGAATTAAAGTCCTTCTCAGGAAATTTATCATCTTCATCACTTTGATCTTCGTCAACATCCTTACTAGAAGAGATCACATTGGAGTAAACATTGGTTGAGAGTTTCTTCTTCTTCCTCTCATAAACAACATCCTCAAGTTTCCTTTTTCCTTTGTGAGGAGCATCATCTTGACTACCAGAATTTTGGGTATCCTTCGCAGAGCGAAGTGTTTTTTGTCTTGCAGTTAACCTTTTGGAAGAAGTAGAATTATTATTCTCACTCGCAACAACCTCAGGAAGATCAAGAAGAGACTACAAATTCAAATAAGGATAAGAAACAGAGGCAAAAATATATTGTTTAGAAAGCATATAAGAGTGTTTCTTACCTCATTTGAAAATAAGTTGAAGAATAACAAGAAAATAAGAAGATAGAGATACATACATTTTTATCTTTTTTCAGCCAAGAAAAGACCCAAGGTTGATAGTTACGATCACAAAGGTTCGCAGGAAGATCTACTATCCCAGAAATGTAAGAACCCGATAATGTTAGAGGGTAATTATACCAATTTTCATCATGAGAACGGCGAGGGGTTCTATTGTTTCCCGAGGCATAATCAATATCGTGCATGAGAAGGTCATCTGCTGCAATATTAACTTTACGATGAAGACGAACACCCCAACGTTTATCTTCCTTCTTCGCAGGAATTAATGCGTAATTTTTAAAGAAACTCTCAACTGTATAGTATGCAGCAATAATTTCCATATCTTGAAATCCAGGTTTCCTAAGGTCAACTGAATACAAAGATTTTCCAGTGCAAGACGAGTTGCGAATTCGACCAGAATCGCGAATGCAATCACCAGTCAATTGATAAATGGCACATGAAAAATTGGGGTGGGAAATAATTTCATAGAATAAAGGAAGATTGACATCATAAAGAGGGAGAGGAAGACCTGCGAGGATTTGACCTCATGAGATTAAAATTTTCTGATCATTCCAAGCAAGATTGGTAAAGAGCTCCATACAGAGAGAAGACTTCTTGTCATAACCATCAATTTCAGAAAGAATGAGGTCCCTATCAGCAAGCTCTGCATTAATTTGTTCAATAGTTTTCTTCTTTGGAGCCATTGGATGTAGGATAGAAAATAGAAAGGAAAAGAGGTGAAGGAGATAAGAAATCGTAGTAGCAGAAAAAGGGAATAAATTGCAGAGACAGAATTGATGAGGAAGATGAATAGGATAAGAGAATAAAAAGAAAAACAAAAGATAATATTTATAAAGAAGAGAGAGTTCGATGAAGATAGAAACTCATCAATGCGATTAGACGTGAACGGTTGAAAAGAACGGTTACGAAGAAACGTGTCAAAAATTCAATGAAAAAGGATAATACGTGTTGCGAATTTAACAGGTGGTGATAACTATATTAAATTTACGAGAATAGAGGTTCTCATGACATTTCTTCTTCGTAGAATTGACATGAGAAGAGGCAAGATGTAGGTACCGGATATCACAAGGCGTTAGCTTACGAACATCGTAATAAATATAAGAGGAAAGAGTTACAAAACGATGCGATGATAGAGGAAGCACGGGGATGTATAAAGATTTGCGAAGATAGAATAATCTTACGAAGATGTATTGCGATACTTCGCAATACGTAAACAGCTGTAAAAATTTCACTATAAATAGGAGTTCAAATGTAAAATTCGAGAGGTTCTTTTGAATAAATGTTAGAAAATATCTTAGGAAAGAGAATAGAGAAAGTTGTAACTATTCTAGTTCCATTTAGATACTTCTAGGTAATCAATTGAGAAAATTAATAAGAAAAGTGTCATTCATCATCAAGAACTTCTTAAGTTTTACCAATTCTACTGAGGGTGTAGTTGTAGGTTATTCTGCAACTACATTAAACAATAACAGAATTATGACATAGTCAATAACATATAATAACCGTGCTTTTTCAATGATATACATCAACCGTCATTCTATTTTACATATAATAACCGTGATACTTGATGACAGATTTTGTACGTGATTTAAAATCACAAATTTTATTCGTCATACTTAATAACGTACTTTATTTGTCATTTATAAAGAGTCACACCAAATAAATAATGGTTCGAATAACAGATGAAAACCGTGATAAATCATGTTTTATAACAGGATTCATCCGCTATATATAGCCCCTTCTGGACTAGTGTTTGATCGATCGAATATGTATAAAGATTATCTAATCTATTATATTGATTCATCCAAGAATTTCTCTCAACGCGGACTTCTTCAGCAACAGACTCAGATTGAAATATCTTCATTAATCGATTCTGATTTAAAGATAAATAGGAAAACCAAATATTTAAAAGGGAATTGAGTACAGAAAAGATGAAAATCTACTAGAACAGAAAAATTAGAGGCAGAAGCAGAAGGACTATACCTTTTAACTTCTGGTTTTTATCGCGAAGATTTTCGCAATCTAGTAAGGAGTTGTGAAGCTTGTGATCAAGAATATCACATTCTGAAGTTTTGGCTTGGAGACTTTTCTTTATAACTTCAACTTCATTTTCTAAAGACGCTCGCGATGCAGTTCGATCAGGACCAAAATATTTGATTAAAGTCTCGCAGATGTCATATTTAAAAGGGTCGGCATAAGATTTCCTGGCATCATCTAAGATGTCAGACAAAACTTTAAAAGCAGCATCAACCCCTACTGATGTTTCTTTAGTTGAGGGAAGAGGTGCAGAGGGTGAAGTGGTAATGATGGCGAGCTAGAGATTTGAGTCATTTGTGATGGTTGCATCACCAGAGGGTGGAATGTCGGGGAAAATAACGGTTGGAAGTAAAAGAGTAGAGGTAGAAGCTTCAATCATAACAGTTTTGGGAGCCTCATTCATTGGAGGATTAATGGTATTGGGGGTATTGATAATGATATTCTCGCAAATAGAGGATGGAGGTTCCATCTGCGAAGTAGTAGAAATAGGTTTTGAAGATGAAAATTTGGGAAGAGTAATATCAATCTCAAGAGCTTTGGCTTTGCGAGGTTTCTTGCGAGGTTTAGCAGCATTTTCATCACCCTGCGAGTAATAATATAGATAAGAAACAGAGGCAACAATATTGTTATTAAGAAAACAAATGTTTCTTACTACCTTATGACTCGTAGACTTCCTTTTCTTTTCAGTAAGTTTTTGTTGTGAATCTTCAAGAAGATTAGGGTTTTGGTCAACAAACTGGGTGTTGGATGTAGTTCCACTGAAAAGAAAACATAGTATGGGAGTTATATAGAATCGAGCAAACAAGATCAAATAGGGAGAATAAACATGATTCAGATAAGAAAAATCGAGTTCAATAACGTCAGAAGAACACATACCTTGGTGATTCCATTAAAGAAGCAGCAGGTGAATTTTCAGAAGAAGAAAGTTGCAGGTAGAATTTTTTTGCAGAGAACTAAGAAGACGAAGAAGTAAAAGAAGAAAAAGTATTTCTTTGATAGATTCTCCCTTTTATAGACAGAAGGATCGTAACCGGGTAATAAAAGGTTAACCGGTAAAAATAGGAATATTCGACACGTATAGGCGGTTATACTTAATTCACGGAGCCTTGTCGGAGGAAGAAGATGAAACGATGAATAGCTGCGGCATTTTATTTCTCATGATATTTTCTCCTTCGCAGAAAAAGACATGAGAAGAGGCAAGATGTAGGATCAGAATATCGCCACAACAATACTCCTACGAGATTTACAGTGACGGTTATGCGAGTTCTTCAACAACACACTCGAGTGTCACAAAACAATTGAAAGAATGACGTAACCGATGACGATAGCTGAAACATGAGAAGAGTGTGACCATTCTGCGAGGATTACATCAACTGCGATAGTAAGCATTATCACTACTGCGATGAGATCGCGAGTCAGATCCGAAATTAAAGGACAACTTAGATGTCATCCATTATGTAATTATCCTATATAAAGAGACACGGTAGGTTCAGAGGAGGATGATGAATTTTTGAGCGCTAAGAAAGCTTTGAGAAAAGAGAAAATCCAAGAGAACAATTGTATTCTTGATTTCTTCCATTTTTTGTAAACATTTTTGAGAATCAAACAATAAAGTGTTGTTTTTAATCTTCAATTATGTGTTGATTATTATGAATTCTTATGAGGGGTGTAGTGTAGGTTTTCCTGCGACTACAAGGGAATATGGATTTACAGGGAAACTTTAACACATGGAAGCCTATTCATAAAACACGTGGAAAAGAAGCTGCAGAAAGTCCGACAGAATCTGATTTTGCATGGATACAAACTTTGAGGCAATCAGGTGATCAGTCTGACACTGAATACTTCAAAAACATTCCTCAGAGTTCCCAAAGTTCATTCTTTACTTCAACTACGTGGCAATCCCTCAACCATCAATCACCACAAACCTCAACACCTTCCCATCCACCTCATCAAATTCCCATAACACCAACTCCGTTCAAACCATTATCTTGCTCGACCAGTAACCCCACTGTTAACTTACCTGGTTTTAACTCACACCCATATTTACCTTACTCACCTATCCCATCTTCGATTTCGTCTGGGTCACCTACTACGGGGTCTTCTCATAGTACTGGTGCTTCAAGAAGTGCTTTTAAAAGACAATCCCCTCACACAGTTAACACCCCAGACAACCTTCAGCATCAGCCGCATTCTCATGAAATTCTCCTTCTACCCCCTTTGAAACGAACTCAGTTTGATACTCTTTTATCTATTAATACCCGTCATTCTTCCGTTCAACTTCTAGAACTTTTTCCTCAAGAACGAGCTCGGAAGAGCGCTGGTACCAACTCTAATCTGGCAAATGCAGCTCTTTCTCCTTCCCCAAGCCCTCCATGTCATGGAAATTAAGTCTTCAAGACGATGACTCGGATTCTGATTATACCTCTCAAACAAGGGTTGCTGGAGACCAGCACCCGAAGTCGCCATGATTTGCATATCTTAGAACTGTCAAGGAGTGGGTTCTCCATTGACAGTTCAAATACTTCGAGACTTAACTCGAATATTTAACCCGTCACTCATTTTTTTGTCAGAAACACTTGCTTCTGGAGTTAAAATTCAGCAGTTGGCGAACATCCTAAACTATCCTTACTTTTTTATTGTCCCTGTGAATAGGCATAAAGGAGGTTTAGCCCTTTTTTGAACTAACGATGTTTCAGTTACAGTACTCCATGCGAACCAAGCTTACATACATGCACTCATCTCAACAGTTGCGGACCCAAATCAATGGTGCTTTACAGGCATTTATGGTACCCCTCATACAGTGGCACGTCAACAACTATAGAAGGATATTCCGCACCATCTTCAGCCTCAAGGAAACATGTCTTGTCTAATGATTGGAGACTTCAATGACATCATTCGTCAAGAAGAAAAATAAGGAGGAAGGCCATTATCTCTTCAGAAGTCCCAGGCTTTTCATTCCATGCTAAACAACTGCGGTATGTTAGACTTAGGGTTTGTGGGAAACCTGTTCACCTGGTCTAACAAACAGCAAGGAGGTAATTTTATTCAGGAACGGTTGGATATAGCTTGTTCAAACCACTATTCGAGAACCAATTTTTTTAATGCCGCTATTTATGTCCAACCGAGATTTGCGTCTGACCATGCTCCGTTAGTTTTGAATTTTGGTAACTCCAGGGCACATCCAAGCAAAATCTATAGGTTCGAACATCATTGGTTACTTCACTCGGAATATCAATCAGTAGTGGAAAGGGCATGGCAAGCTTCAGCACATGGGTCATCATGTTTTGTTTTGCAGAAGAAATTAGCTTCAACAAGAAATTCTCTTTCTCGATGGAATCGACAAGCTTTTGGTGCACTCACACAACAGATCAAAGATTCCTAGGAAGAACTGGACTATGCTCAATATATCTATTCGGTTACTTATGGAGCACAAAGAATCGAGGCTGTGGAAAAGGCACATCTGGATTTACTCTCCCACCAAAGCCTTTTAAATCACCTGGAAGTTTATTGGCGCCAACGTTCTCGCATCCAATAGCTTCAGCTGGGAGATCGCAACACCAACTTTTTTCACACCACAGCTACTATACATAGGGCTAGAAACACTATCAACTGTATCAAAAATGAAGAGGGAGTTTGGCTAACTAATCATGTTGATATTGTGAAAACCTTTATATCTTATTTTGAGAAGATCTATCAAGTGCCTACAACAGATGTAAACCTTTCCCTCTTGTCGTGTGTGTCGCCCAGAATTTCAACATATCAACATCAACAGTTAATATCCCCTGTAACAACACAAAAGTCTATGCAATGTCTCTTACAAGGTGATTGCAAAGATTTTGGTAAACAGGCTGAGACCGTTTCTTGATGTTCTGGTAAGCCCGATGCAAAGTGCATTTGTTCCTCACAGGTCAATACAAGACAACATTTGTATTGCAAAAGAGATTTTTCACCATATTCGCTCGACTAAACATGGAAAGGCACCGAAAGTAGCAATTAAGCTGGATGTTCATAAGGCTTATGACAGACTAAGCTGGAACTTCATTCACCATGTTCTTTTGGAATTGGGTCTTCCTACGTGGATTGTAGATCGTATCATGTTCTGTATATCTTTAGTCACATTTACTGTGAAGATAAATGGATCTCTTCATGGATTTCTCAAACCAACATGTGGAATTCGTCAAAAAATGAACCGTCGATTTCGCACCTAATGTACGCGGATGACCTCATTCTAGCCAGCCAAGCACCCATTGAGAAATATTACAATCTTCTCAATGTTCTCAACAAGTACAGTTCCTCGGCGAACCAGCATTTGAATCTAACCAAATCATCACTAGTTCATCATCCTCGGCTATCTCCTGCAACAATACAACAACTCCAAGCAGTGTTCCATCTTCCATTTACATCCACACCTGCTACATATCTTGGGTTACCGCTAACGATGGGAAGGAACTCTTCTACTTCTTACACGGCAATTGTCAACAAAGTGGCCCTAAATATGCCAGGATGGAAGACGCACTCTATGTCACCAATGGGAAGATTGACAATGATAAAGACCTCACTGGCAGGAACAATGAACCATATCATGCAAAATACATTGCTCCCTGGGCATGTTCACAAAAATCTGGACAAGGTTTATAGAAATTTTCTTTGGGGACACTCAAACTCGGAAAGGAAGCTTCATCCAATTAACAGGCAGAAAGTTACTAAGCCAATACATGAATGAGGTTTGGGAATTCGAGCAGCAGCTCCGATGAATCAGTCGCTCTTTCTGAAGAGAGCTTCGTCCATACATCAACATCGTTCGTCCTTATGGGCTCAACTTTACAACTTCACCTATCTCAGGGGTAACGATCTTCTCAATATGCACCAGGTAAGAGTTTCCAAACCCAGTCCATCATGCAGAGCAATTAACTCTCTACAGCCAATTATAAAACAAGGATTGAAGCACATAATAGGAAAAGGATTAGATATACCTCTGTGGAACCATGGTTGGATCCCAAACTAGTCACCATTACTTCTCAATCACTTGTCCAACTTCTCTAAAGTTGCAAACCTGATAGATCCCATCTCTAATCAATGGGACGGAAAAAAAATTGAGTCCATATCGCCTTCGCAGTCTGTTACCAGCAGCATCTTAAGCATCCATCTACCAAAAACTACCTGTCCAGATAAATTGGTTTGGGGGCTCAATTCTGATGGAAAGTTTACCGTCAAATCAGCGTACTCGATGATCATCAAACCGGAGGAAGACCAACAGCAATCGGCAACAAACTACACAAGGTTCAAAGACATATGAAAACTTCCTTGTCCTCCAAAAATTCAATTCTTCATCTGGAAGATTCTTTTAGGAGGCCTGGCAACTAAACTAATGTTGTACGAGAGGAGGATATCAACATCTTCCATTTGTCCTAGATGCCTTGCACTACCGGAATCGGTGGAACACTTATTCTTTGACTGTCCAGCCTCCAAACAAATTTGGAATCAGGTGGTACAATTATACCCTCCTCTAACTGGTTTCATTTCTTTGTTACAGCAACAGTCAATGCAGAGTATTTTAAAGGTGAACAACAACTCCCAACAGCATATCACTTGCCTGCTCTGCTTCTCTCTCTGGGGCATCTGGTTGACAAGGAACTACCATGTTTTTGGATCGATATGTGATCAACAACCAGCATACACAATACTCAACATGTTCTGGGAATTCCAGTTTGCACTTACCCATATTCCGTCAGTAATTATTGGGCAATCACCGAATCTTAAAAGCGGCAAGCAAAATTTTTATCACATTGTCTTAATAAACTGGCAACCACCTCTTGCACCATGGCTAAAACTAAATACTGACGGCGCAGCACGGGGAATCTTAGGCAAACCTGGGTTTGCAGGAGAAGGATATATCTTACGAAACCATGAAGGAAATCATATCATCTCATCAGCAATCCCTCTTGGCAACACTGAAGCTATCGTGGCTGAAACAAAGGCATGTTACCTTGGGCTTAAGGAAGTGATTAACATGAGGCCAAGTCATCTGCATCTAGAGATGGACTCAACAACTCTTATACACTGGTTAACATCACCACAATCGACTGAATCGGCATTCCCGTGGCATTTGTAGCATCTAATTACAGACATTCACAAGCTCCCGAGGCAAATCCCAAATGTTCGCATCACTCATATATATATAGATAAGGCAACAAAAAAGTTGATGCATTAGCGAACAGAGGAGCGGATAAAGCAGCAGAACCAACACAGGCTGATTCGACAAAAATTTGGATGGATACAACACCACCATTCCTAGCTTCTTTTCTTGTATCAGATAAAACCCAAGTTCCATCAGGGCGTGTAATACGTATTTCAATTTAATAATAATCTAGTTCTCAGTCAAAAAAAAAAAAAATTCCCCCTGACACAGTCTACGAGTCTTCATTGTCAGATAAGACAAGAGTTCCACCTGTCACGTGCTGTATAGGATTAACAAGTGAGACATTTTCTGAATTCTCACCTCACACTATCGGTGAAGGGTCTACAAACGAGATTGTCCCCTGAAGCTGCTGACAGGCCAACACGCTTTATGACGAGAGTGTCCCCTGAACAGAACGTGTTCGAGTACTTCCCAGATTCGCAGTGGCTGGTATTTGTTCTGCGGAGATCAACCTGTCATCCAACCCAACTTGGAATTCTTCCATATTATTATCTTCACCATTATTATCCGAAGAAGCAACTATGTAAGGAAATTCGTGTTAAAAAAACTACATCATGAGATACACACAAAAAAATCGTCTCCAAATAGAACAACCTCCAACCATTTTTTCCATAAGGATAACCAACAAATATACATCTTCGACTTCATGGATTAAATTTTTTTCGATCACGAGGGACAATACTTGCATAACACAAACATCCAAATACATGAGTATAAATAAGAGGCTTTTTATGTAAAAATTCATATGGAGTTTTACCATTGAGTAAGGTAGTAGGCATGCGATTAATAAGATAAGCAGCACTTAGGATGTGCTCACCCCAAAACCGAAGAGGTAAATTTGCTTGAAATCGCAAAGCACGTGCCACGTTCAATATATGATGATGTTTGCGTTCCACTCGCCCATTTTGTTGTGGTGTATCCACATATGAGGTTTGAAATTTTATCCCTTGTTCAGAAAAATATGGAATCAATGGACGAAATCCCATACCATTATCATTGCGAACCTGCTTAACTTGTGTATTAAATTGTGTCTTACCCATATCACAATTTTTTTGAAAATTCTGCATTACTCAGTTTTATGTGCCACTAAATAAACCCAAACACATCGAGAATTGTCATCAATAATCCTTAGAAAATAGTGTACACCAAAAGAATATGAAGTATGATATGCACCCCATACATCACAGTGAACTAAAGTTAAACATGCTAACGAAATCAGGTTGTAGTGAAGATCAGGAACATATAAAGTACGATACAATCTCATATTGTCTCCAAACACCACAGTGCCTTCGCATGGACTAATTGAGTATGTGTCACTCAAAATTTTTATGGAGGAAAAACCAATTTGATATGTCTTAAACAAAAACTCTTTACTTCCTGTCATATGACATGAAGCCCCTGTATCAAGTATCCACTTACCAGAGACCTTCCCCTTCAAACCATCATTATTCGAAGTTTTAAATATTCCCACAATGGCTTCCTATTGGGCATCAGTGAGGGTATTATCACCTAGTCGATCTTGTGATGAAAGTGAGCCTCCACTAGAGTTGATATGTGTCAGTATTACATTATATGTGGCAGATGACCACTTTCCACGACCAGTATTCTGCCCATGTTGACCATGTCCTTGTCCTCCTGAGCCTCCTTTACCCTTAATGTCTTCATACCATTCAGGGAAACTAATCAGTTTGAAACAATTTTCCACCTCGTGACCTAACTTCCTATAGTATTTGCGAGTTGGCTTCTCTATAGATACAGATGACGTGCCCTTACCATATCCCTTTGACATTTTCTGAGATTGCATCGCAAAACCCACCACATCAACATATACATCACGTGTTTTGGTAATTATAAGATGTCTTTCTTCTTGAACAACAAGAGAATATATATACTCAAGTTTGGAAGAGGATCATGTGCAATAATATGAGATATGATAGTCCCATACACATCATCATCCAATCCCATCAAGAACTGATGCAAGCATTCTTCTTCGCGTTGCTTATTCCATTGAGTAATAAGATATCACGCTCACTTACCACAGTTGCACATAGGTGGTTTAACATGATCGTTGATCTCTTCCCAGAGAGCTTTCAAACGTCCATAATATGCTGGTACAGTGTGTCCATCTTGCCGACATCTTGATAGATCTAAACGTAAATGCATCAATCTTGGTCCATTACCAACTGACAAATGTTGTTTCAAATCATCTCATAGTTCTTTGACAGTCTCAAAATAGGTCACAAACGATCAGAGTGTTGGTTCAATAGATGTAAGAATCCATCCAACTAGCATAGAACTAAAACTCCACCAATATTTGACATACAAATCATCTTCATTTGGCTGAGTAAGTTTTCTATAAACAAAGGATTTTTTCGTCAGGCTCAAAAGGAATTCCACATCGATCAAGACCATTCTTCATAATTATCACCATACAATTTCACCGGAGAGATAAACATACCCGTATGATCTGAAGGATGTAAGTAATATGGTGAAGTTGAATCAACTTTTCGTTCACCTTGAGAAGTCGATTTATTTCCAGTCATGGTGCTAATCTTTAGTACAATTTTATGATTTGATTTTAATTAGGTTAAGTCTTTTCCTGGCTCAGATGCCATGAAACGACAATGTATAGAAGATGAAGAATTCTTATTTTCAAAAGCTTGGTTTACAAACCGGGTTTTCCTGTGAATAAATAGGAGATATCCAAAACAAATTTGGTTAGAAGATTTACATAAAATAATATCTTTCCTAACTAACCTATTACATAACCATATATACAAAATATACAAATATATACGTATCTCCTAATAGCATTGCATCGTATATAAAAATTTACCTAATTGGTGTGAAAGAAATTTTAGAAATTTTAGAAATACCAATAAATTATACATATATACTAGGTATCATCGGGCCTTACGGCCCCGGCTCAACCTCTGATGAGTGTCACACGTCACGTTATCTTCATCCGACACAGAGTTTATAGCTTGGTATGGTATATGAAAATATTTTAAAGTATATATTTTTATACTTATCCTAGTTTATGTAATCTAGATTTCACCGTTGTTGATTTTAATTTCTTAAAACCTTTTTTATTCCTTAATTTTAGGATAATTGATCACTGATTAAACATGAACATATTTTATTTCTTTGTAACAATACATTTGAAAATACTACAACTTAGTTAATGGGTCCAAATAATTAATCTTTAGTTTTATCTATATTTATCCCTAATTAGTGTATAACAATAATTACATATTCATCAATATCAATATTTTATCGTGAAAATACATAACAACGTGTTTGGATGTCATTTCAGTTCTATTATAATAATACACTAACAACGCGTTTGGATGTCATTTCAGAAATTACTTTTTGACTTCTGCAAGCAGAAAAGTCATTAGTTAGTTTTGTACACAATTTCAGAATGACTTCTAGAAGTAGAAAGTTAATCAAGTTTTTGTGATTTGCTTTTGTCTTCTGCTTATGGTATCTAAACAGGATGTAAAAAGGACCGTACTTTATTTCTTTGTAACAATACGTTAAAAAAAGACTACAACTTAGTTAATGTATCCAAATACTTAAAAAGGACGAAAACTTGGTTTTAATATCGATAACTTGAAATAAAAAAAATCAAAAGAACGGATTGATCCATATTGACAACTATAAAGTTTAGTAATGGTGATAACAATGAGATAGCGCAACAAATGAGATGACCCTTTTCTCTATCAAACATATTTTAGATTGCAGTATACTTAGAGAATGATCCAGAAAAGAAGTTCTCAAACTGGGTCAACTCCATGAAAAATTAAATTGATGGTACTTTGCTTCGAAAGTACAGTGTGATAGTCTCTTTTACCAAAACAAATGTGATTTACTTAACATGTGACTATGAACTTAATTTGATTAAGACTCTGAATTTTTTCTCAAAGTTCTCCACGCAATAATAGATGAGTTGTAGAATTGGCTAAACTTGACGTTTTGATTTCATCAGTGTCATCAATTCTAAAAATTGGCTAAACTTGATGTCACTTCAGTCTTTGTCTAATTTTTTATATTGTTTAAACTTTGTCATCTCTTGTTTTTGTCTTCACTTTTCGCACTACATATATATGATATATTTAGATTCATAAAACTCAACCGGATAATAATGAAACGTGGCCTCGCACTTATATTGTTCTCCATATATATATATATATATATATATATATATATTTGTGTTTTTCATCGGAATCCATCGGTTTTATATTAAAGAAATAAGGGCGTCGTGTGTAGGATTTATTTTTATGTGTCATTTGATAATGATCTATTCTATATCTATTGAATTATTTTGATTCGAAGTTTGAACTATCTTGTTGTGAAGAGATATTTTGCTCTTTCTACTATTCTCCAAAACCATATCTTTTACTATTCTCAAATTTCAGCTGTTGTAATACGAAAACTCTGTTATTTTTTTGGTTTATATAGCAGTAAACCTTGTTATTTTGTTGGTTTATATAGCCTATTTTTGTATAGGGAATCTTAGTTGATGTTGGAATTCTAACCGTTTAGATTTTCTGAAACGTTTTTATATATATTAGGTATGTTGGAATTAGTGTGTTAGGTTGGTTTTAAACCTTAATATTTTAGCAGCCAACTCAAAAAAACCGTAAGTATATTTATGTTATGTACATGTATTATTGTGAACGTTGCTTTTTCACCTCAGTGAGCCAGTTTTTCCGCTAGAATTACTAACCATGTAAGTTGATATTAATTATCAAATTTAACAAATTTCACAAAGTCACACGACAAAAAATTACTCGATAAATCCCTACAACAGTTATTCATCGAAACCCAAATATTGTGTTTGTATAGGATTTAAAAAACAAACAAACTATACATTGATATACTTATGTTGGCTGTGAATTAGATCCTTACCTTGAATCTGTATTTCTTGTGCCCCAGAAGTATCGGAACTACAAATTTTTTTTTTTTTTACAGATATGTGATAGGTACGTTGCAGTGTAACCACCCTCTATTGCACAGATTTAGGTTAATGCAACCACCTACCCTCTATTGCATTGCTAAATATCCAAAAATCTTGAGAAACTATACCCAGTTATTGTGAAAATTTCTTTTCCACCTTAGTAAGTTTTATTTGTTGTTGCAAGTACGGACCCAGTAACTTGATAAATAATTACTCAGAGATGAATAACTTTCTACATCCTAAGTTCACTAACACTTGGAGATTTTAACTTGACTACCCTACTTTATATTTAATGTGATAAGTGTTAGTTGCAACGAGCAGTTAGAGCTCGACTGAACGGCGACCGGTGGTATATGCTGCTAGGATCACACCTAAACCTATGTAACAAAAACTCTGCCATATTGTGGCCAAATATTCCGTCAAACTCTAGAGCATGTGTTAAACATTAGAATATTTTCATGATCCAAACTTTCAAGGAACTAATTAGCCCGAAAATTTGTGATAAACTTCACTCGAAAAATAAAAAAAGGTTACATGATTTCCCTTAAGTATCGTTATTATAAATACTGCACTTCAAGTGTCCGGAGAAGAGCATCAATGATCCTTAAAAAAGATAAACACGGATTTATAATCCATTGATTATGCCAAATACATTCGTACAAAAAATAACCCAAAACATTCAATCCGAATAAAAAAATTAAAAAATGTAAATGAACCTTAAGGAGGAAGCTAAACTGAAAAATAGTAATCAAATCTTCTAATAATCCTATTTTTAAAAGAAATAGTTATAGATGAACCAATCCACCATTTCTTCATATTAGTTATCATAAAATCATTAGCTTCCTACTCTTCATCATCAAATCTACTTTTTTTTCTTCAGTTTGCGCCGAGTATTTTTGGCTGGTGTTTTTAGGTGTTTTGCTTTCTTTCGTTAGTTAGTGCACATATCTTCTTGTATGTATCCTTTTCCTTATTTGTGGTAGTATGTGTAATATTCATTTCGCTACATGGACCCTGTAGATAAAGAGATATTTACATGTAAACAGTGATTTATATGTGAAAAGAAAACGTACTTTAGCGCCAATCACTTGCAAAGCTACCTGATATTTTATGTTAGCATCTGAATCCTCTACTTCTCCTTTTGGCTTGAATACTTTTTGGATCGTAAAATTTTCAGATTGGTTGTTTATATTGTAATCCTGATTACTAATTTGAAAACATGGGGGTGGTCCTTAATTCGGTTGATTTAACCCGTGTGCATTTTCTCCCTTATTAATCTGCAGCTGGAAATAAATAATATGGTGAGCATGCGTTCATAATATGTCTATCTATAATCAATTTAGTTTTCCATAATAACACATCGTTCCCTCATTGGACTATTCCAGGTAATCAACATGTTCTTTGGCAGTGCATTTCATCAATTTTTATGTTGTCTTTCCCATCACTATGAATATTGCAGTATCTCTGTTATCCTTTACATCCAAGTTCAATTTTTACTTGTATATATTGCAGTATCTCTGTCAACCTTTTTATTACATATGATGCATGCCATGTAGTACCCTTTTCTGTTCTCAGTATAATATCATCACCTCGCATGTGAATGTTTTATCCTGCCATTTATTATAGTTTATAGTCACATTTGAACTTTTACTATCAGGTTATTTGGTACCTTTGCATGCATATATCCAAAAACATCCCTTTAAGGCAGATAGGAAAAACCTTTCGATGGAATATAAATTCCCTTCTGCCAACTGGGTCTCGAATATTTATATCACGTCCTCTGGTACCTTTCCATGCATACATATTCATTCAGTAATATTTGATATGGATACTTTGTTGTAATTTTATGATGATTTTCTCTCTCCTATTTTCATGCATATCATCTACCATTATTTTCATGAAATTTAAAATAAAAATAATGGTAATTTAAATGCATATAACAGAACAAAAAAAATACATCCTGGAATTACGAAAAAAAATCATATGTGAATTCAATTGATCAACAATAATACTTCAGGGTAGACGATGTTTGTGGTTGTAAGTTCTTTGGTTCCATCTGGGGGCATCACAATTATTTTACGTGCGGAAGTGCATCTCAATAATGCTATGTTAAGTTGTGCATCGCTAAACACGTGAGTGCATAGATCGATCAACGTATTTCACGGATTGTCCTTGTGACTTGTTGATTATCATAGAATAATCACGATGGAAGAGGAACTGGCACCTCGTTAGGTTAATATTCATCTTCAACGCTGATGGTTTGATGGGATGAATACAATTTCTCTGATTTTTCACCAGTTAAAATTTCGGCTTCAATTACATGATGTTCACATCTAGTAACCTATAGTCATGTGTCGTTGCATAGACATTCTTTTGTTGCAAGATTTCTTAGCACCATAATTGTACATCCAACTTAAATTCAACTGAGGCATTCCAGGTGGATTTAAATTCTGCAGGAATTTGCTAGATCTGCATTTAGCTTTTCTGCAGCAACGTATGCGTACATATCCCCATATAAGTTTTTCATTGCTTTTGAATTAATTATTTGCACATCTTCATCGCGGGATGAGTTTATAATCTGCTCTGTAAACATTCTGGACACACTCTTTCGTTTGTTCCCAATCAGGGATAAAAACTGGTTATCAGTCTAGGAAAGCTCGATATCCACCGGGTATAACATGAAATGTCTGTCTAAATTCTTCTTCTTGAAAAACGGTAATTCCACCAAATAGTATTTCTTTATTCCCAATATCATGTAGCGTTCGATCAACTCCTTCAATGCAAAATCTATGCTTCATGGGAACTTCGTCCCATATAATTATTTTCACTTGTTTCAAGAGTTTAGACTATGAATCATATTTTCAACTTCATAGACAATGTTCTCAGTTATTTATATGGGGTTCCTGAATGTCGAGTGTGCCGTACGACCTCCTACAAAAAAAAAGTGAAGCAATTTCAGACGAAGAAGCAATTGGAACAGTATGTCTAGCTCTGCCGCATCCAGATGCCAAATGGGTTGTACGGAAATATTTTACCACTTCCTGCACTACCATTGAGAAAAAGCAGTTTATTGACACCATCTTTGACGAAACTATACACATCGTTGTACGTCAACGACTAGGCAGAATTCAACTTCGTAATGTTCTCTTCGACTTAAGAATCATGCACTACAAGTTGAAGACACCGATGATCTTCATAAACTTGTCACCAACATCATCAAATGTCAATTTTGTTCTTGGCATATACTCGAAATCTTCAAGAAACTTGTCAAATTCACCTAGTTGTTAATCCCAAAGGTACAATCCAAAATCAAATACTTTCTCATCGGTTGGCTTCCTGATATAATACTCAGTGTGTATTTTAAAATGTATGTCATCACATATGTTTAGTGCAAACTTCGATCACAAAAAGTTTGCCTGATTTGGATTACAGTCATAAAGAATAATCTTGAAAAAATTTCTTTAGCTGATATCCAGTTTAATGACTGCTGACTCTTGTAAACACTTAGATCATTCATTTTCATCTCCTAAAATCCCAAGCGCAATGCACGCTCCTTTGAACCTACGATGTAGTTTCCTATGATCACCATTCCGACTATTTTTAGGTAGTCAAATAAATTTGCACCGGCTATAATTGTTAGTAATAAACGCATGTAATACAATTTTCCGATATTGGGACGGATAAAGTACATCCTTGCAATTGCAAAATCATGATTCCTTACTTTCCATTCTTTTTTGTCCCATTAAAAATGATTTGGGATTCTTGCGATAATACTCAAAGAATGATACCAATGTTGACTTATAGTTTTTTGCAACAGTTTTAACCTTATCCATTGATTTAGTTGCATCACACACAATTCTTTATTGTCCTGGAAAACGAATAGCCAATCAAACAATATTAGATTCTTCCTAATGCCTTGAGAGACCATATAAACTCCATGTAGCCTTGGTGGCCTAATATATCTTGCATCAATGTACTGTGGCACCGTATCACATTCATGGAAAATTATTGCTGCACATTCCTGGACCTTATAGGTATATTTATGTATGTATTTAGCAGTTCTTACACCCTCATATATCTCAACATTAGTGTGGATGTTGAATCTCCTAGACAACGCTGGGTTGTACGAAACAACATTTGTGTTGTTCTCTTTTTATCCCCGCATAAATACCACCTTCCCATTGTCGCAACAGTGATATATTGGATATCCAACTTCATCCAACTTCTGCATAGATTATATGGGACTGTTGTTTCGTATGTCCATCACTTTGAATGAGTCATTATTGTCTTCTTTTTTCCAGCGTTTCTGCTGGCCTAACGACTTACCGAGGTTAAGAGAACCATGCTCTAGCGGCATATATGCTGCATTAAACTGTGTCATCTGGAAAATTATCAAATTTTTTGACATGAATTACACATATAACAACATATCTATACAGTAATCAACAAAACTACATTAACTTGGGGAAAGTAAATATGTAAATTTAGTTGATTATGTTCATTATTTTTCCCAATGCTTCGCTATCCTATTAACCTTTTACTGCTAATGTTTAGATAATTATCTTTCAGCGGCATATATGTTGCAGGAATTGTAGGAAACTAACGTAGACGGTGAACTTATAGAATAAAATTAAAGAATATATTTTCGCGAACTCGGGGAAATCAACACATAGGTGATATATGATCACCACTCTTGGAAATATTATTGAGTCTATATTTTTTTTTTGTTTTCTGGGAATGACACATCTATTGGTCTAAAATATTCAAATTCCATGATTTTACCCTATTAGCTCCTGATTTATATTGGCGGATACCATTTAACGATCCAGCGGTTAAGGTCGCTTAAGATCTTTTTGTCCTATATGAAATGGTATCATCCCCTAGTAATATGGTATCCCATATAAATCGTGATAGACGAGTTCCGTGTAGTTTTAGGATATATGAGATATCATAAAAGGCATTCCTTATAGCTTTACAACACATGAAATATCTCCAAAGTCTCAAATTATGGTTATCCATGGATCGCACTAAAGTAAGTAACATACAATGCTGCCAATGACTCAAGATCTCACCAGTTTAACAATTTGTCTACATTAATAAGAACCATCTACTGTTCAATTAGAAAGTAATAGGACTCAACTTTCCAACTTTTCTTTTAATGTGAAACCAAGGTTTACTACAATTAAAGTCTCTCAGAAGCAATCCAAAGACAATTTTGAATTTCAATTCGGGGAGATCCCAATTTCTATGTTTCATCCCCAGATAAAGACTTCAACAATTTTATAGACAAACAATAGATTCAAGGACACCTATACATATACGATGGGTTTAAAGATAATTGTATTGATATGAATCAAGTGTTTCCGTGTTGGCTTATGATTTTAATTTATTTTTATTTCTTATATAAACTCATTGGCAAGATCAGCATCACCCTGGATCAGCCTGCATAATACAACGAAGAGTGAAATTGTATATGCTCCTAACTAATTGAAGTTATTATAATGAAAGATTGTATTGAACAACTTTCTATACCTAAGGTCTATCAATACCAAGTTCAGATCCACACTAAGATATATGAGACAGTTAAAAGCGGCCTGCGACATGTCAACATATGCACACACATAAACAAAAAAAAAGTGAATGGGAGGAAACCATATAAATCTTATAGGAACCATCTTCTCCTCGCATACAATAAATATTAGTTACAACAAAGCGAAGACGTTTTATATAAGTTACAAACCAATTACACAAATTGAATTGTACTATGACTATCCCATTCAATGTAGTAAATCATGTTACTAACCAATTCAAAATATAAAATTTAACCACTTCCAAAAAAAATAAGATCTTGGCAATGACTGTAGGTCGTCGCTTGCATGAAAAACACCAGTAGGGTCAAATAACAAAATAGAGGCTAAATAGCAGAGAAAAAAGCAGGCGGATTACCTCCTCTTCAGCATTATAAAGAGAAAATACAACTAAAAGGTTTTGCAAGAGTAAGAATTGTAGTTTCCTTGCTAATTTATCTGAGTGAAGGAATTACCAAGAACATTAGTAGTGTTGCACATGCATAAGGGCCTCCTCTACACTGTAGGGGAGTACGTCTTGAAAAAATGCTACAGAACAAAAGCATAACTCAACAAAACTCATGAGCAACACAAATTTTGAGAATCATATCCTACACACATTTGATGAATTGATGTTAAAGACAATAGGTTGGATTCTCAACTCTGTTTCAAAGATACCTTAATTATCAACTCTGTTTCAACGCTACCTTAGTCATCAACCTCTTATGTGTCAACTACTTACTATGCAGTATATCAACTATAAGATGCTTAGGATGAAATCCAACACTAAAGTGTGAGTCAGCTCAATGGGGTCTCCGACAACCAACAAATGCACAAAAAGATTATCTGGTAGTGAATGAGGTGGGGAGCAGTGGAATGAAATTTTTTTCCTGATATATGGATGAGACCAACACACTGCAGAAAAATCCATCAACTTATCCCATCACAGTCGGTCAGTTAAAACACTATTAACCGAATAAACAAACTGATATTATGAATATCCCACTCGATGCAATGAATTAAAAAGGAGTTATTCCCTACCCTTCTGAATCTCTTCAAAAAAAGAGTTTCTTGCGAATCTCAATTGACACAACTGGCTAGATACTTATAGGACCCTCTTACTCCACCAGAGAGAAGACATGGTTGATACGGGTTAGTGACCAATTTCCAAAATTGAATTTAACCGTTTCCAAAGAATATAAACAGTTAAGAAAAAAACATAAAAATCCTCTTGTTCACCAAAATGAAGACGGTTCATAAAGGTTACTGACTAATTCCCCAAATTTAATTTAACCACTTCCAGAGAATATGATCTTAGATGTGCATTTATACCATCACCTACATGATACATACAAAGCACCATTAGGATCAAAAAACCTAAAAAGAAGGTGGAGGTCCTCCTTTCCTGCAATATTCTTACAAAAACTTCCATCTTGGAAAAAAAAGAAGATATCTAAAACTTATAATCTGACTATTACCACAGAAGAAGTAGCTAAAAGCTAATCCATTTGAGTAGAAGAATCACCATAGATATTGGCTATCACTGCTTGTAGCTCGAGATGGAAAAGACTACCACTACCATGACACCTTTACAGACAGTGGATATGTGGGTGTATTCGATTAATACCGAGAACACACGGAGTTCATGTCTCGACGAATTCGACATGCACAACAAAAACATACAAATTACTTCAAATCAAGTGAATCATTAACATATCTCACTACCATCAGTCAATTTTAAAAACATTTAAAAGGACTGTAGTGCTAAAGTTATGCATTTAATCACCTGCAAAGACCAATGAAGAATATGTAATAGCTAAACATCTCTAGATATTAATCCCGTGAAGCTATCCAAAGGTTGGGACAAATCCATTCCAAGAAACTGGAAATTTCATGATAAGTTACATACCTTACTGCCTTATCTTGATAAATGTCATCCTTACTGGATTGCTGCATACTGATGCCGCTCCAACGCAATCTATGTGTGCCATACCTATATTTTTACTCTCCCAATGCTGGTAGTGCAGTTGTTGGTGTGTAAATGTACATTTTGAGGTATCTGGGTATGAACGGTGGTCAAAATTAGTGAAGTAAGTTCAAGTTTTCAGACATGCCCTGTATTTCATAGGTGGAGAATTTTGCTCGGGTAGGGTCCTAGTAATCTCTCTTTCAAATATGGAACACCGCCTAGTCTAGCATTGTATTATAATCTATGTATGTCCGCGTACAAAATTGGATTAGTTTAACCGCTGTTTTAAACTTGTAAAATAGTCCACTACATGAATTTCACATACGTAAATTGCTTAAATTATAAACCAACCATCCACATACCAATTTATTTGGAACCGGAACACCGGCAAATTTTTCAAAGGAAACAAAGAAAAATCATCCTTAACTTAATAGAGAATGGCATTAATTTGTTTAAACCAATACAAATTGGGGAATCAATATCAATATTAAATATATAAAAAGTGAAACAAACTGGTTGCTATGGTAGGGTTCATAGTTCTATAGGAAGGGATAAAAAAGACAGATTAACAGAACTTACCATGTCTCTGGAGGAAGTCATACCTCATTAAGTAAAGAGTGGAACTGCCTGGTGAGATCAACAACCAACCCCAATCGGCTTCTCTTGACCCTGTAGTATAATAAGAATTAAAATTGAACCAAAACATGAAAAAAGAAATCATCTTATTCACACTGGGTGGACATACATAGACCATCCATTATAAACAAAAATACAAAATTAAACCCAAAATCAAAAGATGGAAATCGAACTCCAGCTATATTCGAAGAAATCAAACCCGTCTATGAATAGGGTGTGAAGAGATGGATAAGAGTACGATGTCCTCTTGCAATTATGTCTCTGCATTCGTTTCTCTCTCTCTACCAATGAATGTTTGCAGTTGTATTTAATATAGACAAACACAACAATTGAGTTACCTCCTCCTTGAAATCGAAAGAAATCAAAGAGGCAGAAGAGAGAGATAAAGGAAGGAGATGATCATGATTGTAGAAATATTGACATTGTTGTTACCTAGGTTAGGATAGGTTAGCTTTAGGTGAGGAAACCGTAAGGAAATAATGGCATTAGGAAACCCAGGAATCTGACGCTCAAAAATATCTCTCATACAACAATAGATCCGCGCCGTAGCCTGTAGGATGACACTTTCGAAAACATGCAAACAGTACATTAATATAAAATAGAACAAATCATATGCAATTTTTGAAGTAGCTAATAATAAAGAGTCGAAACTAACCTAATAAAGCTGATTATTGCAACATTTACGTTTGTAAGTTAGACTTCAGACTGGATAAAAGCCCAAACCCCATTTTGCATGCTAGAAATGCACCTCTTGAATATCCTATAAAGATAGATAAAATCTTAAAATCCAAAAATTATCTTCATTAATAATATTAAGATACTTCAGCAAGAACTAAAACAAATCAAAAGTGTTTGAATTCTGTTAGGACATGAATTAAAATTGTAGCGAACTCACTTCCTAGTATCCACAGGCTGAATCAATATGAAGCAAGAACTGAATCAAATCAGAAGTGTTTGAATAATGTTAGGACATGATTCAAAATTGTATCGAACTCACTTCCTAGTATCCTGGATGAATCAATGAAGAAGAAGAAAAAAAAAATAGTTCACATGCATTCTTTTTGTTTTTTGTATTCAAAACAGTAACTACCAAGTGTTGCAGGTGCATGCGTAGACATACCTCGATACTAATTTTACCTACGATTGTGTGACTGCTTGTATACATACCATTTGACTGACAAAAGTAGGAATTCTACTTGAGTAACCTAATACATGTATACTGGTTTCTTGTATATAAAAACTGAGTATTGAGTAGTCTATCAGGTGTCCTTGATTATCAAGTTTTCTGGTGTATATTTTGTTTATACAAAACTCATATAACTTACTCTAAAGAGTACTGGAATATGGGTTCAAAAATTAGTACACCTGCATTTTTTTTCACTTTGTAAGAGTTCATGTACTACAGATGGTCTCATTCAGCATCACACACTTTTCTAGTTTTGCATTTGTTATTGTGATTTCAAACATTATATAAAGTTGTCACCCAGCAACTAAATCACTTGAAACTCAAGTGCCCAAAATGCGCACATGTACACACACAGTAGTTAAGGGGATTAGTGAATCAAATTGAAAAACATATAATGGAAGAATTTATTTTATGGAAGTAACTACTATCACAGAATATATGATGCCCAATAATCAAAAAGCCATAAAATGTTTCATTCATTTATGAAGAACTATTGTACTTGTTAATACTGGTGGTGGCATGCATATGTGGTGTGTCAGGGAATGAAATATTTCAGCTGGTATGATACAGCTCAATCGTCCATATTGATTTTATTTGCAAATTTTTTGGTACTTCTATTGCTACTTGTAAGTTAGTGTAAAGGAAAATAACAAAACAGTTACTATATAGGACTGAACTTGGTATGATTCGAACACACATCCTCTAACTTGATGTCAGACGCACTACCGTTGTGCCACAGACTCATATACATAATTCATTAGTGAACCATTTTGAACAAAGAAACTTTGTTCTAAAGAAATTAAACATGCCAAAATTAAATATTTAAGTTGTGAACATCCAACCTAGCAAACAAAACGATATTATTAGTGTTTGTGGGAGAAAACTACTTCTGCAGGTTTAGGTAATTTTTGGTGTGTGTGGATGAGAAGTGAATTTAAACCTTCAACAAATGTGCTGCACGATGAGCACTTTTGATTCGAGAGATAATTTGTACAATTCTGGCCTAAACCGAAGACACGGCCGTTCCAGTTTGTTTCGGTCACAGGTGAAGGATGTGAGGTTGATCTTAGGGAGGGAAGCGAAGAAGGTGTTGAGAGTATGAATATGAAGGCTATTTGATGACTTGTTAACAGAAGGTTGAGCAGGCTAGCAAATGTTGTAGGCAGGCTCTGGGTGTTGAATACGATGGTATTAACACTTGGTTTTTCCGTGTTCTGTTGGAAAATAGGGAGGAGAACCTATTTATACAAGTCGATAAGCCTTTATCACGTCTCTCGTGGGAAAGAGGAGGAAGTGGAGTTGTGTGTTAGTGTCACACGGTTGCTTGCCCACTTCTCCTACCATCATTAACCGCCCATGTTTCCCTGACACGATCTTGTGATGGCGTGTTGCACGCTGCACGCTGTAAACCGCCAGACCAATACCCTAGTTTGTATCCCCCAGTTGTGACGTGATTAACGTCTCGGGTGAGTCATGGGACCCACATGTGATAGCAAACGGTGCTAGGTGAAATAACTGAATTATTTGAAAGTGTTCATTCTATGCATGCGTTGTATTGAATGTTCTCAACATGCTGGAAGCATGGTATCCTTAAAACTTTGATGAAAAAAGTTGTAAGTTGAAGTGCCTCAACTAGCTATGTTCAGGCAGTGTTTTGGAGGCCGTATGAGTGGGAGTCATGTTGGACGATTATGCCATGGGGAAGTGTGGAGGATGGTGATCATGGTGATACCTTGTTTGCCACCTAACTCCCTCCATAGGCTATTCATCCAAGCATACGAACTTGGACGGACGAAATTGATGGAGAGATAACCGTTGGATTAGGGTGTGGAAGGCTTGCGAGCTTCCTTTTTCACACTAACGGTTTTATGCCTTGGGAGGCGTACAAGGGAGGACTGATCGGTCCTGCAGGCAGGTAGGATGCCAATCTACAAGCCCATGTAGAGTTGAATCTCATTGGAGCGATCTGGGTCGCCCGTTCTAGCCTGCGATGAAGGATGGTCGAGATTAGAAGTGGCCTTACATGCCACCTTTGGGCATGAAAATCGAGATGCATGGCAGTCAAGGGAGATGGATGATTGGTTCACCGTGTAGGTGGGCCCATGGTGAGCATGTAGACACCGTCGGCCAGTAATTCCTCCTCCTGGTCGTTCGTACACACCCGCCCAAAGTTGCGTGGTCGCAACTTGTCGGCAAACCCTAATTTTAGGGTTTGCGGGACCAACCTTCAAGCTAACGTTTCCCAACGTCCGTGACTCCCACAGGCAAGCCGATCATACCATCAGGGAGGTGGGTTGGCGGCGAGCATGTGCATGCTTGGTTTACGACCATAGGCGCGATCTAAGCTATCCAAACACGCCTGCGATGACGGATGACCGAGATTAGAAGTGGCCTTGCATGCTACCTTTGGGAACGATTTTCGAGAAGGCCGGCTGCAACCAACCATGGCCGATTGGTTGGACGTGTATCCGGGACCACGGTGATCACGCAGGTGATGCCGGCCAGTGGTCTCGCCTGTTGGTCGTTTCCGTGCGTTGGCCGTAAGTAGGGAGGTTGCGCCTGCGGAAACCCTAATTCCTTCAAGTTGCGGGCTCGCAACTTGGAGTTAGCATATTTTCACCTTCCACGGATCCCATGGGGAAACCAATCAGTCCAGTAGGAAGGTAGGCTGGCGGTGAGCATGCGCGTGCGCGCTACACGGTCCCGCGCGTGATCTAGGCTGTCCAACCATGCCTGCGAGGTTGGACAGTTGAGATCCATTTTTAAGTTTGTTTCCAGCAGGTGAGACTAACATGGGTAGTCTTGCATGCGTTCAACGGGGCTAATATAACCCGCCGTCAGTTAGCCTACGGGTGTTTGCATGTCGAACACAAGGCTTTGAGCAGGGCATTAATTGTAATGTTGCAAACCTACAAAAAATCGGGATGGTTGCTACATGCTCCGCTCTGGGTAGGTTATAATTCTCAGGGATGGTTGCACATGCTCCAATGAATTATCATGGTGAGAAATATTCATCACCTGAAGGCTTTATCCTTTGCAGGACGTCATCTTACAAACATTGGCTTTTTATAATTTTAGCCTTTAAATATAAATCCACCATCAACATTAAGTCTCCTGCCTAGCATGCAATGGTTACACTATTGTAGGGTAGGCATGAGATGGTGAAAATTTGCATACAAAAATAACTAAAGTCAGAGTAAATACATGTTTACCATGTGGGAGAAGGTATGTCATGTGTGTTAAATGCCTTGGAGCCAGTTGAGTTGATCCTTCCAATGGTAAAGCTCGGCTGGGGAAGTACAACTTGGTGGGTCGATCCACCTTGGCCTTCCTCTTTATGCGTGCCTTCTTATATGCCTAGCAAGCATCGTGCATTCGATAAACATTGTTGATCACAATCTCGACTCAACAGCCTCAGAAAGTGGAAAAGGTGGACTTTTTTTCTCCTGGGGATCTTGTTGGATCTTGAAGCATATAAAGAAGTTTTCCTGTATTCTTCTCATTAGGCGATCGTCTTCTTCAACATCTCGGGTATTGCTCCACACGTTGATTTCTTAAACGATTGGCGATAGTTGTGATTAGAATACTTTTTATGTGCCGCCGTAACTTATCTTCCTCTCTTTTTTGTAGTACATCATGAAAGGAGTTGGTGATGATCACTCTGCAGCTTTTTCAGAAAAACATTTTGAAGTTGATAAACCAGAAGCTAACGCATATGAGGAGGTGATAGCTAAAATTGATTCGCCACTTCGTGAAGTCAGCCATGCCGTATAGGGAATATCTGTCTTGCATTTAACCATTGTCAGGGGGCGGCTCCATGCTCTTTCAGTTGCAATCGATATGGAGGAGAAACAAAGACATGAAGAAGCGTTACAAGTGAAGTGGAAACGCGAGGCGTCACAAGCACCAGTAAGCTCGAGAACTGAAAGGTTTGCGGCTCGGTTGAAGAGACGGAGGGTTGAACACGAACGTCCTGCGGGTGATGGGAAGTGTGATTACCCAATACGTGGTGGTGTGTGTAGGAGCGGAATATGTAGGAGCGGAATATCACAACAAATGATAACTTACGAAATTGTGGAGAGAAAAGACATCTTGCGAGCAAAGAACATTTTTCGAGCAAAGGAAATCATGAGGAAAGCAAAATAAGTTCGCGAAGTGAAGTTACGAAGCTTCGCAAGATAATTCTCAAATCCGAAATGGCGGGACAACACAACTGTCATATTTTGTAAGATCATATAAATAGCCATTTAGGCATGAGAAGTAAGGGAGGTCTTTTTTAGGAGGAGAGAGAAAATGTTATGAGAGATTTTATTTTCTTTATCATCTTCTTCCCCAAAGAATTCTAGAGATCCAAATATTCTTTAATGGAGTTTCAATTGTACAATCATGTAATTACATACAATCACTAGTGAAGAACCGTGGATGTAGATCACATTGATCGAACCACGTAAAAATCTTTGTGTCACTTTTATGATTTTAGTACTTTAATTCTTAGTTTCATAAAAAATTAATGAGATTTATGAATCATTTTAATGGATTCTACTGAGGGTGTAGTTGTGAGATAATCCGCAACTACATAATTGGCGCTAGAAACAGGGAACTAACCTTGTTGGTTCAAGAAAGTTAGAAAAAATGGTTACTGTTGGTGATGAATTGTACCGGATTTATGAGTTTCGAAGACATAAATGGAAGTTCTTTTATTTGCATCTTCAAACAACAAACGCATTTTAGTAGTTCAGGAAGAAAGATATGGATATGGAGAAATCGTCAAGCAAAATGGAATTTACACAGGCTACATCAACAATTGCTTCCAAAAAGGACAAATTTCTTCTCACTTTTCTTATTCTTTATTTCATTTTTCAAAATTTGGGAATTTCAAAACACAAATTGAAAAATAATTTTTTTGCGATCTAAACTTTACTTTTTGTAGAAATTTGATTTATTGAGGAAATCTTGAATTTAAAAATGTTTTGCTACGAATTTGTAGTAACCAAACCTCGTTTTACAAATTTGTTTAATGAATCTCTAAAAACGTCAAATTTCGAGATTTTCTGTTGATTACATATTTACATTTCGTAAGAGAGTTTTCATTCTTCGCAGGGAAAATTTAATGAATTTGGATCAATTAATTGTTCAAACAGGACAAATTCGTTGTTATTTTATTAAATTATAGGTTCATAGTATAAATTTGGAAGATTTTGAATTTTAGATTATTAATCTTTGTTTTTCACAAAAATTGTTGTTTAATTGATATTTTTAACTCAAAAGAATTTTAATCCTAAATTTACATCCATAAACCTTGAATTTAATCATAATTTTGACAACTAATGTGCACATGACTTTTGTGATTGAAGTTACAGATGAAGGAATCAAAAGCTCCAGCGAAATATTTATTGCGAGTTAAATCAATTTTTATTTTCTATTGCGATATTCGCATAAATATCATTCTACTGCGAAGGATCAACAAACTATAGAAATAGGCTATTTAGCAAAATTGAGAAGACTTTATGTGGAGTATTGAATATCTAAGAAAATATTCATTGTATATGTGAAGACAAAAGAAGAAAAAATAAGAGTTCCATCAAAGCAAACAGCTTCAAAGAAGACGCACAGTGGAGAGCAAATGGGCGAAAGTAGATTGAAAATTTTGTTACAAAAGCTAAGAAAGAATAAAAAATCTTAAACCCAGACGTTCATTAATAGTATTCTCATAATGAATAAGCAGAAAGTGAAGAAACTTGTCAAGAATTTAATTAATAAACAAAAGCATCACCAGACTATACTTGACGTTCATTTCATCACCCACTTCAGAGAGTTTCCAGTTTAGCCAATAATACAATCTCACTATTTGTATCTAATCAAATTCTTTTGCTTAAACATGATTTCGTCTGGGTAAAAAACAATTCATATTCTGCGAAGAACATTCACGGTTGGAGAGAAGTCAATCAATCCAGTTCGCAACGATCAATCCAATTCGCAATAGCTTGGTTCGAATCAATTCAATACTTGCGAAACTGATAGTTTCTGCGAATTTAATAGTTTCTGCGAAGAAGGAATGACGGGAAGAAAGAACAACAGAATACATCTGGTGATGAAGAGAAGTACAAATGCGAAAATATAATTAGATAAAGTTGAAGTATGAATAAAATATCCTTAAAGCGTGAATATGATTCATCAAAATCAGATGCTCCGGCAGAGAGTGATATGTAAAAGTTTTTCGGGTACGAAATGTCAACGAGAAGTTGAACCTCACTGATCAACACCGTAAAGAGAAGGTCAAAGCAAAACCAGCACAATAGGATGGAAAGTATTGGGATAAGTATACTACTAGAATAGTCAAAAATTATTCGCAGCTAATTTTTCATTACTTCGCAAAATTTGAAGATAAGCATTGGGATAAGTTGGTTACTTCGCAAATATTAAGTTTCTTCGCAAAATTCTTCACCATAAAAATTATTCCAACGCATTATCTTCACTGGATATAGGTTAAGAAGAGAACTAGGGTGACGCACAAAGATTCTTCATTGGATAAAAATATTGTTTCATCTAATCTTTTAATTGCCGTTTTATTCGCAGCGCAAAGATTTGTACCGAAGACATTTCCTTCGCAGATTTACAGCATAAAGATTTGTACCGCAAACATTTCCCTTCACGAATATTCACTTTGCCAACAATTGCAAAATGAATACTTTGCGAACAGACGCAGCATATACTTCGGAACATATCTACTCCCAGTTAAAGCGCGCCAATTTATTTTACGTAAGTAATTTTGACCCGGTACATCTACTTTACACAAGAGAATTCCCCAAGTTGGTTAGAGGCAAAAATTTGGTATTACATTACTTCGCAAAAGTTTTGGATATTTCACAAGAAGAAAGTGGGAGATTATTTCGGAGACATATTCTGCAAGAGAGGGTTAGAACAGTTGATACGGTGCAACATTACAAAATAGGTAGATCAAGAGTTAATTTCGCAAGCCTTTATTTCTCATTTCTTCTCAATTTTCAAGCAAGTCATATACTTCGCAAGAGACAACAACAAGCCGTAAAAGGTAAGTACCATTTCCTTGAATATTTTATTTATAGAAGACAAAAGATTTTTGATTCCATTTACGTACCAAAAGTGATATACTCTCAAGATCTCTACAATTTCTAAGATTTCAAAACATTTCAAAGATTTTTTAGATTGGTGAAAAGCGATACAATCACAAGATTCAAAAATGAATTCATCGCAAAAATTCAAAGATCTCAAAAATTTTCAAAGACTTCAAAGTTACAAAAAACAGAGAAAGTTAACTTTATATACTTCTATAGAACAGTTTTGATTTAAACACGCGATATGAATACTTCTCATGCTTCTTATACTAAAGATCTTATGAAAACATTCAACATTTTATGTACATGAAAAATTTACGATGAGTTTTTACGAATAAAAAGAATTTGGATTCTACTTATAAAAGGCGAAAAAATACCGCCAAAAATCAATTACGATTAACTTGCGAAGAAAAGACCGCAATTTGCGAATAAAAGACCGCAATCTGTGATCAGCCTCCAAAAAAGAAAGAGAGCCGCAGAAAATTTAATACAGGCAAACCTTTATGGCGTACACCCTAGTTCGCGAAGCTATATTTCGTAAGAGGCAAAGTCCTAAAGTACGTCATTTAAGGGGGTACCTATAAACGTGGCTAAGGGTAACCGGAACACCACCAAGGGCCCTTAGTACATGGTAAAATTTTAGGGGTACAACCCAATAATGGGGTACCTATCCGGGTTAGACACCTTGGATTCTCACCTAATCTAGCGACATTACGCAATATAAAATGCGGTGTAAGAGGATTTAGGTTGGGCGACTAAGGCATACTATCTTTCCCAAGAAGTGCAGAAAACGATCAAGGCGCCGAGGTACACGGTTGAGTCAAGAGTGTCGGGTGAGGTTGAACCACATATGCCATTTTTGACAAGTCTTGGCAAATGATGCACTTGGCCCAAAGATACCCCATAGGGTGCAACCTCGTTACTATAAGCCCTATAGGCAAAAAGGATAAGAGGTTGCGATCAAAAGCTGGTTTTTGGCAGAACCGGATGGGAAGAGCTAACCTTGTATGGTCGATGTACGCTTCCTTGAAGGGGCAACCAGGGGGAAGATAAAGGGCAGCACCCTCCATTAGGGAGCTGATACGTGCTATAAGACGCAAATGTCACGAGGCTTCTTGTTTGCGAAAACATAAAGGCTTGTCATATTTGTGCAACAAATGAAGTTCTGCGAGCATTCTAAAAAAAAAAAAAAAAAAAAAAAAGAAAGAAGGAAAACATACAAAAAGAACTCGCAGAATGAAACAAAGAAGTTAAGATGAGATCAATGGGTTATTACATGAAAGTGTAAAAACTTCCTGCGATTTCATCGAAAGACGATAATGTCACGAGGTTGTATATTCGCAAGAATGTTCAAACTTGTCATATTATCGCAAACACAAATATTTTATCACAAAAGAGGTGGCAAAATAAGACCTTTACTTAGGAAGGCATGATAAGACCACAACAATTAATGAAGTTTATTCCATCAATATCATTGAAGAATTTTTACAAGAAGATATATCATGAAGTTCTGACAAAGAAGACAATCCCATCAAGATCATTGAAGAATTTTTACAAGAAGATATATCATGAAGTCCTAACAAAGAAGACAATCCCATCAAGATCATTGAAGAATTCTTACACGAATATATATCACGGAGTCATACCAAAAGAGGCGATTTCATTCGCGTAAATACACAAATGAACTTGCGAAGATGATTATATGAATAGAGGCAATTCAAATATATATCAATTTTACTGCAGCAAAATGAGCTAAGTAACACAAACATTAGGTATGCATTATAATAGATAAGTATTAACATCATACAAGTATCATACTTGCATCATACAAGCATCATATTTGCATCATACAAGCATCATATTCGCATCATTCAAGCATCATATTTGCATCATAAAAGCATTGCATAAACATTTTATGGCATAAGCATCACATACACCTTTCATAACATAATCATTACATAAATATTATATTCGCACAAGTATTTTACAAAATTTTACAAGATAATACCGCGAAAACTTCGCAGAAACATTCATAATTCGCAGGACTATTCATAATTCGCAACAGTATATTCGCAGCACTATTCACAACACTATTCACAGCACTATTCAGAAGTTCAGAAATTCGCAGAAAATTTTTGAAGTTAGTAGGGTTACCACTTGAGGCAGAGGCAACATAAGAATAGAGACGCAATTTTATTATTCAACATTTTATCAAGGATTTTCCTTCATAGATAAAGAACAGAGACAACTATGGATACCCAAGAAAATATTTTATGTTCTTTATCTTCTCAGCAAGAATCCTCACCAAAAATGGAATAATAATTTCACATGAACAGAGGCAATATTTATCACCCTCATCAAGGATATTTCATACTTCTTATATATTTCGAAGATTAAATACTTCTTATACTTCTTAAGGATACTTCATACTTCTTATATATTTCGAGGATTGAGTACTTCTTATACTTCTTCAAGGATATTTTATATTTCTTATACTTCATACTTATTTAAAGGTACTTCACACACTTCATACTTCGCAAGATGATACTTTTAATTACTTCTTAAAAGCTTCAGGACTTCGCAAAAGAATAGAGGCAAGTATATACTTTTCAAGACTAGTATTCTTTTGCTCGTTTCTTCATCAACAAAGATCAAAGACTACTACAACGGATTTTTTCTTAAAGATCGCTCTTCAAGCAATATTCAAGAAAAAAGAGGCAATATGTAGGAGCGGAATATCACAACAAATGATAACTTAAGAAATTGTGGAGAGAAAAGACATCTTGCGAGCAAAGAACATTTTGCGAGCAAAGGAAATCACGAGGAAAGCAAAAGAAGTTCACGAAGTGAAGTTACGAAGCTTCGCAAGATAATTCTCAAATCCGAAATGGCGGGACAACACAACTGTCATATTTTGTAAGATCATATAAATAGCCATTTAGGCATGATAAGTAAGGGAGGTCTTTTTTAGGAGGAGAGATAAAATGTTAGGAGAGATTTTATTTTCTTTATCATCTTCTTCCGCAAAGAATTCTAGAGCTCCAAATATTCTTTAATGGAGTTTCAATTGTACAATCATGTAATTACATACAATCACTAGTGAAGAACCGTGGATGTAGATCACATTGATCGAACCACGTAAAAATCTTTGTGTCACTTTTATGATTTTAGTACTTTAATTCTTAGTTTCATAACAAATTAATGAGATTTATGAATCATTTTAATGGATTCTACTGAGGGTGTAGTTATGAGATAATCCGCAACTACAGTGTGATAATCCTTGACCCTGATACTGATGAGACTGAACGTCCGAAAGTGATTGGCATGATTTCCAAGGTTGCAATGGATTCTGTAGAAGGTGCAGAAGATACGCATGCTGAAGATGTTGAGGCGGTAGCTGATGTGCTCGAAGAAGAAGTTGAGGCATCTCTAGAGAAAGAGGCACAAGATGTGGATCCCAACAGTGATGAAGACGCAACCAACAATTGAGTTTCCCTGTTATTCTTATTCGTAGTTTTTTTTTTATATATTCAGTGACGGCTGAGTTTGAAGTTTTCTTCTTTGCTTGCTTGTATTGAACAAAGTTTTATTCAATGTTGCTTTCGAAACATGCATATTTTTCTGCTTGTGCCCCCTGACGTGAGTCTGGCTCTGTTGAAGGAGATCATGTAGGATACCTTCCTCCTCCCCTTTTTACATGTTTTATTCCTCCCATATTACCAGGCTGGTATGAAGATTTGGTATGAGGATTTAGGGTTTTCTTTCTGGGTAATGGTGGTTTGAAGGTGAATCATAACTTTATGTGATTTTATGAGAAATTATAAAAGGAATGAAATCTTGATTACTTGAAGAAATATTAAAACCCTAATAAGTATGAAGGCAAGCGATGCCATTATTTTGAAGGAATTACAAATATTGTGAAAAGGAAAATTGTTGGAGGAATCCCCCCGGGGGGATTAGAGAGGTGATGTCGTGTCTTCAAGTGAGGTAGGTCTTGAGCCATCGTGAGTGAACAACCACACCTTCGAGTTTGTATGCATTGATGATCTTGCAGTAACCGCCCAAGATAACATCTGCCACTAAGAATACTTCCTCTTACTTTGCAGGAATATCAGGCTGGGCAGTTACCTTTACTGCCATGTTTCCAACTTGGAACGTGGTTACCTTTGCTACTATATCTCCGATTTGAAACGTATTTGGACTTGGTATAACATCTTGCTTCTGACACGTGTCGTTCTTGACTACTTCCAAACTTTTGGTGAAGCACTTAAAGGGGCCAGCACTCCATTCACATCTCTTGGTGGTGGCCTTCCTGTCAGGTGAAGCAGTCACATGTGGTCCAGCAGGACAATTATCCACTACTCGCAAAGAGGGTTGTTCAATGAGACTTACTTGGGCTCGGAATCTCTTGACGTAGGATGAAGGGCTTTCACCAGGGAGTTGCGTTATGCTTGTGAGTTGTTGGTATGGAGGCAACAAGCAGTCTTCGAGTCTCCAAGGTTTGTTGGAAATCATCGGAGCTGGATTTTTAGAGATTCTTCCAGGTATTGAGATTGGTAAGGAATGCTCCTTGTGTACCCACGGGCGCCCCAGAATCACGTCGTAATCCGGATGTTCCTTAATTATATGGAATCTGTCTTGTGTTGGAGTGTTACCGATATTGACATCAAGGTCAATGTATCCGTAGACATCCATAAACTCTCCTGATGGGCTCTTGATCACAGTCGGACAATGGGTAGCCTCCTGCTTTGAGATTTTCGCAGCTTGCAGGGTCTTGATAGTAACGATGTTGAATTCAGAAGCTGCATCGATTAATGTGCTATCGAACTTGACATCTTTCAAATGGGCGACAGTCAAAATTCCCCAGTTTCCTTTGTTGGCGCTATCATCCAAGGAGGATTGAGATGCTGGAACGACTTATTTTTCTGGGTACAAGCGCCTGCCTGACACAATACGATTGAGGGACATGAATATATCTTGATGTTGTACCTTGGAAAGGTACAAGATTTCACACAGGTGTTCCATCATGGATTGTGCAGTCTTGCGCACAGAGTCTCTAGAGATCATGCAACTTCGGACAGGAAGAGGGTCTCTGTGAACTCATTCATTTCCCAATTGAAGCTCTCCTGCTGCTATCTTTTCCCTGAAGATTTTTTTCAACTTGTTGCAATCCTTAGTTGGGTGGTGGAAAAACCTATGATAACGGCAGTACTTAGGGTCTGCCATGTTTTTCTCAGTTGGTGGACGTCTGATAGGAGGTAGCTTGATAGCATCATCCTGAATCCATGCCTCCAAGAGTTCCATTACTTCATTTATCGGAAACGGGAAGCTTGTGTCTTCGGTGCTCTGCGCATGATCTTTGCATGTTCCCTTTCGAGGCGAAGCTTTATGCGTTTGAGACGCACGCTTGGGTAGTTGTTCTGCCGCCGCTGGATCTTTTCTCTTTCCGCCTTTGCTTACTACACTGATAGAATGGATAGTATTATACTGCTTGTTGATGAGGCTCCTGTTTCCCCGATTATCACGTGAATCGTCACTCCGAACGATCCTGGTTCTTTCCAATAATGTGGGGTGGTAGTGGCTGAACGTTTGGCTTCTTCATGGAGCTCTGGGAACGTATGGAATCCCAAGTTTTCCAGCAGGGCGCGATATATGGGTATCATTCCATTGATGCATAATTCCACCAGCTGTCGTTCTGTGACATTTGGTTCATGGCAGTCTAACTCTTGTGTTCTGAACCTTTTGAAAAAATCATTTGGATGTTCATTATTCCATTGGAAGATTCTCCCCAGGTCTGAGAAAGTAACTTGCTCAGATACAAAGAAGTACTTCTTGTAAAACACGCTGACCATCTCACTCCAATTGGATATGCTGTCGGGTGCGATGTTGTTGTACCACGTATAGGCTCTCCCCGTAAGTGATTTGGAGAATTCATTCAGGCGAAGAACGTGATTGTATTCGTGTTCTCCTAAGGATTCTAAAAATCGAGAGACGTGTTCACGAGCATTACTGGTACCATCGTAAAGGGTGAATTGAGGGGAGGTGTATCCCCTGAGAAGAGGAATCCGCTGCACGTCTTGTGGATATGGAGGCTGGTGTCGATGTGCGTCCATCGGATTTTCTTTGCCACGATTTTGGAGGAGTCTCTCCAGATCTTCACGTGTAATAAATTTGGATGGTCGGCTCCTTTCCCTAAGACACTCCTGGTCCGTTTCTCTTGTGTGGTCAGCAACATAAGACTCTTTGTTCAGGTAGGCTTGCGCAACTGAGGCACCTGCTCCAGGTCTGCTGAACGTATTTCTTGTTGGCCCTTGGGGCTGTCTCGACTCTTGTGGTAATCGATCAGTTAATGTTTTAAGGAAGGTGAGTACCTCCTTCTGAGTGGTTTCCATGTCTTCCTGATCTTTAGCGAGGGTTTCTTGTCTCTCCATCAAGTCCACGATGGTGATAGGAGGTTTCCATCCTTTGGGTCCTCCATATCCTCATCATGAATGGGGAGTAGCAGTCATTCTGGTGATGGAAGGAGGTGTCATTCTTGAGGAAATGCCTGGATTTTCAGCCGATCTAGCTCTTGTAATGGGAGGTGTCACACCTACTGGAATGTCCGCTCCTGCTCCGCTGGTACTGATGGTAGAAGGCGCAACTCCACGGGACACGTTGGTTATACTGGCGGGTTGTATAGTGACACCAGTAATTGGGATATCAGCGCTAGAAGTGCTTCCAACGCTACCTCCCTCGGGATTGTTGCTGATCCATATCTAAGATCCACCATTCTTGAAAATTGAAATGGTATTGAAGATATCGACTTCACAACCGATAGATTAACCTCCCACTGTGGTCGCCAATTGTTTGTGGGAGAAAACTACTTCTGCAGGTTTAGGTAATTTTGGGTGTATGTGGATAAGAAGTGAATTTAAACCTTCAACAAATGTGCTGCACGATGAGCACTTTTGATTCGAGAGATAATCTGTACAATTCAGGCCTAAACCGAAGACACGGCCGTTCCAGATTTGTTTCAGTCACAGGTGAAGGATGTGAGGTTGATCTTAGGGAGGGAAGCGAAGAATGTGTTGAGAGTATGAAGATGAAGGCTATTTGATGACTTGTTAACAGAAGGTTGATCAGGCTAGCAAATGTTGGAGGCATGCTCTGGGTGTTGAATACGATGGTATTAACACTTGGTTTTTCTGCGTTCTGTTGGAAAATAGGGAGGAGAACCTATTTATACAAGTCGATAAGCCTTTATCACGTCTCTCGTGGGAAAGTGGAGGAAGTAAAGTGATGGAGGAAGTGGAGTTGTGTGTTAGTGTCACACGGTTGCTTGCCCACTTCTCCTACCATCATTAACCGCTCATGTTTCCCTGACACGATCTTGTGATGGCGTGTTGCACGCTGCACGCTGTAAACCGCCAGACCAATACCCCAGTTTGTATCCCCAGTTGTGACGTGATTAACATCTCGGGTGAGTCGTGGGACCCACATGTGATAGCAAACGGTGCTAGGTGAAATAACTGAATTATTTTCAAGTGTTCATTCTATGCATGCGTTGCATTGAATGTGCTCAACATGATGGAAGCATGGTATCCTTAAAACTTTGATGAAAAAAGTTGTAAGTTGAAGTACCTCAACTAGCTATGTTCAGGCAGTGTTTTGGAGACCGTATGAGTGGGACTCATGTTGGCCAATTATTCCATGGGGAAGTGTGGAGAATGGTGATCACGGTGATACCTTGTTTGCCACCTAAATCCCTCCGTAGGCTATTCATCCAAGCATGCGAACTTGGACGGACAAAATTGATGGAGAGATAACCGTTGGATTAGGGTGTGGAAGGCTTGCGAGATTCCTTTTTCACCCTAACGGTTTTATTCCTTGGGAGGCGTGCAAGGGAGGACCGATCGGTCCTGCAGGCAGGTAGGATGCCAATCTACACTCCCATGTAGAGTTGAATCTCATTGGAGTGATCTGGGTCGCCCGTTCTAGCCTGCGATGACGGATGGTCGAGATTAGAAGTGGCCTTACATGCCACCTTTGGGCACGTAAATCGAGACGCATAGCAGTCAGGGGAGCTGGAAGATTGGTTCACCGTGTATGTGGGCCCACGGTGAGCATGTAGACACCGTCGGCCAGAAATTCCGTCTCCTGGTATTTCGTATACACCCGCCCAAAGTTGCGTGGTCGCAACTTGTCGGCAAACCCTAATTTTAGGGTTTGCTTGACCAACCTTCAAGCTAACGTTTCCCAACGTCCGTGACTCCCACAAGAAAGCTGATCATACCATTAGGGAGGTGGGTTGGCGGCGAGCATGTGCATGCTTGGTTTGCGACCATAGGCGCGATCTAAGCCATCCAAACACGCCTGCGATGACGGATGGCCGAGATTAGAAGTGTCCTTGCATGCTACCTTTGGGAACGATTTTTGAGAGGCCGGATGCAACCAACCATGGCCGATTGGTTGGATGTGTAGCCAGGACCACGGTGAGCATGCAGGTGCTGCCGGCCAGTGGTCTCGCATGTTGGTCGTTTCCGTGCATTGGCCGTAAGTAGGGAGGTTGCACCTGCGGAAACCCTAATTCCTTCAAGTTGCGGGCTCGGAAGTTGGAGTTAGCGTATTTGCACCTTCCACGGATCCCATGGGGAAACCAATCAGTCCAGGAGGAAGGTAGGCTGGCGGTGAGCATGCGCGTGTATGCTACTCGGTCCCGCGCGTGATCTAGGCCGTCCAACCATTTCTGCGAGGTTGGACAGTTGAGATCCATTTTTGAGTTTGTTTCCAGCATGTGATAATAACATGGGTAGTCTTGCATGCGTTCAACGGGGCTAATATAACCCGCCGTCAGGTAGCCTACGGGTGTTTGCATGTCGAACACAAGGCTTTGAGCAGGGCATTAATTGTAATGTTGCAAACCTACAGAAAATCGGGATGGTTGCTACATGCTCCGCTCTGGGTAGGTTATAATTCTCAGGGATGGTTGCACATGCTCCAATGAATTATCATGGTGAGAAATATTCATCACCTGAAGGCTTTATCCTTTGCAGGACGTCAGCTTACAAAAATTGGCTTTTTACAATTTTAGCCTTTAAATAGAAATCCACCATCAACAATTAGACAAATGGATTACAGTGAAGAAACAAATAATCAAAGTTCTAATTTGGACTCCCAACGTAATTATGAGAGATATATACAAAATTGTTGATCTAACAATTCAAGCATATAATAGTCGAGGGATTTGTTCTAACATGAGCAACATGAAGTCCACAATCATAATAATAATATATAAAAACATAAATAAATCAGAGGTTGTTTTGTAAAATAAAATAACATGTAAAACCAATGATACCCAAAATAAGTGCTTACAAATAGCTGGTATCACACCACTAACCTTAAGTCTTCACTACATAACCTGAGATTGAAATCCATACCGTTTTAACTGTGAACCGATGTGTACTAATTATTTTCGTTTTATGTTAAATAAACCAATATCACCCTATTTTTTGTATGGTCAATATCTATAATTAGAGGGACTCCAAAGCCATACACTGCCTGCAAATAAAATAGTGCAAAGAATTTAAAAGGAACACAGAATGCTACGAAGGGTTACTTCAGTTCCGATGGGGCGATGAGGGGTGTTTTTTTTACACCTACCTTAGAGACACTTTTAGAAGAACCGAGGAAAATTTAAGTAAAGACAAAAATCAGTATTTTGTCCCACCAGGCCACCACCGTTACACCAAGTGTTTAACTCAAGCCATGACTAAGTTAGTTTTTTAATAAATGCAATAAAAATCCAACCTCAACACTATCTGAGTTATTCTTCATAGTAATCATTTACTAATGTAGCCAAACATGCGACGTAAAATTTAGGCGGTATAACCAAGTTTTGTGACTAAGTAAAATTTGTATGAAGTGTATGAAAAATAGGAGGTAGCAAGAAAAATACCTTCAATGGAAGTTAGTTACTTGATATTCCGCATCCGCATCCTCATAAAATAACATCCTAAAGAAATAGACAGATACTGTATCCACCAGAGGGTAATCTTCAACCGATTAAATCCCACATGAGAACTTTCTTAAATGTAAAGGATGGCATTCTTACTCATTTGGAAACACTGAAACATCATCCGAAAAACTATACCCCAAGTTCATTTCGCACAGAAAAATGGACTTGCTAACGATTTCATCCATATCATACTTTCACCACCATTAGTATCAGTTGATGTCCTTCTCTTTGGTGGTAGTACTTTGTATTTGTGCATATCAGATTTCTACAAGCTCTGGAACAAATGAAAAAATACGAAACAGAAGTCGACGTGGACAAACTTGAGAGTTTAGAACTTTCTCAGTTGATCAAAATCTTGTTGTCTCTGTTGCGCATATAATTTTTGGTTAGCTTCCGAATTACTTGGCATTGGATCATCCATGGACATTGACAGGGCTTGCTGAAACTATGGAGTTTCCTCATCATGTTAACAAAATTTTGTTATATTTTAAGAGCACCTATTGAAACCCAATATAGGCAACACACATTCAGCTCACGTGTTTTATTTCATTATAGTCATCTGATTTTGGTTGTGTTATATAAGACTGAATTCTTGTATAGAAAATAATTTACTCCCTACACGCAAAACCATTCTCGTCGCATCACCTGCTATTCAAAATGAAAATAAAAAAATCAAGTCGTGCTTTACTTATATATGGCTTACCACAAAAGTGACATTTGCAGACCAACAAAAAAATAATGAGAAGATGGACTGGACCCTCTAAAGAAACTGAAGATATAGTCAAAACATCATCATACAGTAAAGACTTATTTCGAAAAATAATACCCTTGATAGGTACAAAAAATGGGAAATAAGTAATAACACTTAATAGAAACGAAGTAATTACAATGAAAACTGATCTACTGAAAAATATTGAAAAAAGAATATATGACTTGAAAAAATGCTATGAAATTCAACTATTACAGATAACAATTAGTGAAGGTAATGAATTTTATAACCCCAAATCTTGCTTAAGGATACCAAGTAAATTGGATTTTCCTATATACGAAATTCCAACATATGATTTCTGCTTGTACCCTCTAAATAAACTGAAGATATGTTGACTATCCTTACACTCCAGGTTTAAAGGTACTAAGGAATATGTAGACAGAGAGAATTAATTTACACCTCAATTCAGATGTCTCCACCGCCTAAGTTAGACAAATGAGCTGTTTAACTCCTATACACATTCTTTCTTTGGTGAATCCGTTACGTAGAACTCTTTTGGATAAAGCCGAGAGTGTAAATGGAATCCTGTGGTTGGTAAACAAAAATTTTATTCACACAATATCGCAAAATAACTTATTATGAACCCCACATCTTCATATTTTTCTATGAACCAATAGTAAAATCAATTCAATTCTAAAATTCAATGCAGTTGTGCAAGTATGCCACGTGTTTATACTATAGCATCAATGACCACCAAACAGACTACTCACATCAATATTTTTTCCAATATCAATAGGACCTTGTTGAGTTGTACCCAAATCATTTAAATTTTACACCAATCTTATTATCATCTCCCATCTAGCAACAACCAAATCTGTAATAATATTTTGAATATTGATTTTTATGATAGCTTCGGTTTGGCCAGGTTTATAACATAAGCCTTAGTCGCGTAATTTTGGTTTAAAATCCACCTCAAGTTTAAAAGAAAAAATTTATATGGCATCGTACACACCTTTAAAAATCTGTCTAGCAATAACCATAAACTATACATGAGCCTCGTGTTTGGTTCATAGAACTGCCAAGTTCAGATTTTAGGGGAATTGTAGTTGCAGAATAACCTATAACTACACCCTCAATAGAATTAGTAAAAACTCAAGAAGTTCTTGATGATGAATAACAATTTTCTTTATTAATGTTCTCAATTGATTACAAAGTAGTATCTAAATGGAACTAGAATAGTTACAACTTTCTCTATTCTCTTTCCTAAGATATTTTATAATACTCACTTAAAAGAACCTCTCGAATTTTACATTTGAACTCCTATTTATAGTAAAACTTATACAGCTGTATATGAATTGCGAAGTATCGCAATTTATACTCGCAAAATTACTTCATCCTCGCAAAACTTCATATTTCCCCGCGCTACTTCTATCATCGTATCATTTTATATCTCTTTTCTCCTTTATTTATTACGATACTCGTGAATTATTATCTTGCGATATTCAGTTGCTACATCTTGCCTCTTCTCATGTCAATTCTAAGAAGAAGAAATGATCGTGAGAACATAACCGTTACTTAGTCTTTTAAAATTTTGACACGTCTTTTGTAACGGTTCTTTTCTAGTTATTCCCTTATATAACTCCTTTATATTCTCTTCCTTTTCTTCTTCTTATTTCCGCAATTCTATCTTCTACTCATACTTTCTATTACTGTTTTCTCTGCAATTTTGTCTTCTGCTTATATCTTCATGAGTTCTCCAAGGTAATTTCCTTCTATCTCCGCGCGTTTCATTTGTTCTTTCTCTTTAATTTCTGTATAATTTGTTATCTGATTTTGGTTTATTTCAGCAAAATAACTCCTCAGATGAAATCTCAACTAAAGAATCCAAGCCTTAATCCACGAAGAAGAAAATTTGAGAATCAAAAGGTAGTTAAAATACTTTGCCTTCTTTCCTGAACAATATATTGTTGCCTCAGTTTTTATTCTACATTTTGATTCGCAGGTTGGCGAAAAACCAAATCCTAGTAAGAGATCTCGAATAACTAAACCCACACCATTAATTCCGATTGATGATTTCCTTCCTAAAGTTGATAATGAATTTTCCTCTCCTCCTCGTGAAAATGATTCTTCACACACTCCTGCCTCTACTCCATTACCTACCTTTCAATCTCCCATCAGTGTCAATTTATCAACACTTCTTCAAGATCAACCCTCACAAAATATTTCTTCAACTTCTTCTCCTGAAAAACAGCCCTCGCAAAATATTTCTTCAACTTCTTCTTTTGAAAAACCTGTCTTGTCTCCAAATCCTTTGAGTGCTATTTCTCCAGACAATTTGCAGCTTGCTCTTATTCCTTCAAATTCTTCTCCTCTTCCTCAGGAAATTCGAGATGGAATTTATTCAACTTTCCGAATGTTATCTGAGGTTTTGACAAATGCTGCGAAGTCTGCTAATGTTCGTTCTCAATATGAGTTTTGCGAAGTTCTGAATAATTTCGTCAATCCAGACATTTATTCTTCACGTCAATCCTTAGAAAAAGAAATTGAATTGCTTCGTCAATCTTTGAAATCTTGTCAAGCAGAATGCGAGGATCTCCGTAAAGAAAATCATCATTTTCAGAATAATTCTCCCGACTGTGTGATACTTCGCAAACGAAATGATGAATTGAAAGGTATGATTACTATCTCCATATTTTCCCTTTTATTTACTTATATTCTTCATATGTTTGAAACATCCATTAAAACCCATTCCCCTTTATAGAATCCATCCAGAAATGTAGAAGATTGGTCCTTCACCATGAATCAGATGCAACAGAATATCGAACCAAGCATGAAAGCCTCTCAAACCAATTCTCCCATTTATCTAATCTTTACTCGTGTGCTCTTGACAACTCTGATGCTCTTTTTCAAGATAATACTCAACTAATATATGATCAAAAAATTTTGAATGATGATATATCTCAACTTTTTTCTTCCTTAACTAAAGCTAATTTGAGAATAGAAACCTTATTAGAAGAGAACAAAACCCTATCAGAAGAGAAATGTTCGTTTTTGAATACAATGATTGTTTCTTCGCAAGAATTAAAAACTCTTCAGAATAAATGTTGCGATCAAGAAAATCTTCTTTCTCTGTTGAAAGGTGAACTTGAGGAATTAAAGAAGTCTTCAGATGCTGAAAGAAATTCTTTTGTTATTGAGAAGAATTCCCTTATCAATAAGAACATAGTCTTGAGTGCTAAGAAGAATCAACTTGAAGAAGATTATTCGTCATTAAAAAGTCTTAATTCCAAACTTGCGAAGGATAAGAATTTTCTCCTTTCTAAAGATCAAAAGCTTCAATCTCGACTTAAAGGATTAGTTGGTGATGGTTTTGATAATGCGATGAATCAGATGAATAATTGTTGTCTATCTTTAACTCAATCTCTTACTTCGCAAAGAGAAGGTAGTCATTAAAATTTGACTGCCTCTGGTATATCTTTAAATTTCATTATACTCGCAAATTTTATTCTTTGAACTTTGTTTTATTTGCAGAATCTGAGAACAACCTTCGTAATGCGAAAGCTGGATTAGAAGCCTCCTTTTCCGAGCTTCGTAAGAAGAATGCTTTGCTTTCTACTCGCTTAATCAACTCTCGTGACCGTGCTACTCGGAGATTCAATTATCTTGCTTATTCCAAAGATATCGAAGATACCAATCATCAAAAATCTATACTTCGTGAAAGTCATCTGAAAGCTCAAGTCTTTACGAATAACATTCTCTTATCAAGAGGCTTGCCTCCTGTGAAAATTACTCCTCTGAAGATATCTGACGATGAAGTTGCTCGTGAGCCTGATAGTGATTTCGATTATGAGAGTGATGATGAAGATCTTGATGATGAGAAAGAATCTATTCCTCAAGGAGATGTCCTGTTGCATATTCTTCCAAGGATGATATCTCGCAAAAGTCGAAGGTCGCTAATGACCCTACTGATCTTAAAGATCCAAAGCCTGAGAATGTTGATGAAGCATGATAATATTCCTTTTTCAATTTATCATTGACTCTCCTGTCTTTCTTTCTTTTGAATTCCTTCCCTTAGTTACTGTTGGTTTTCTTTTTGCGAACAATTCTATTTTTTGAGAAGTACATCTGATATTTTGCGAAGATGATTTATCCTTTCTTTCTGATATTTTGCGAAGATAATTTAACCTTTCTTTGATTAAATTTGCCCCATTTGATCATATGAAGAGAAATAATATATAACTCACAGATAAAGCTTAGTATATCCTTTTCCCCCTATTATTTCTCTTTAAATGATTAAAATTGTTTGAAGTATTAAAATATCTGCCTCAATTTATCTTACGAAGTTTCAACTTGTTACGATTGTAGATAAGAAATCGTCCCTTTTAAGTATAAAAAGTAAAATATATGAAATATCCTTAATAAGTATACTACATATACAATACCTTTGTAGAAGTATTAGAAGTACCAAATCCATCAAATGAAGATATATAAGAAGTATTCAATTCATCAAATGAATTATTAGAAGTACTCAATTCCCTTTTACGTATTAGAAGTACTCGATCCACCAAATGAAGAGATATAAGAAGTATTAGAAGTACTCAATTCACCAACTGAAGAAATATAAGAAATATTCGATCTGTGAATAATTATGTAACATATGACGAAGTATAATGATTATTTAACTTTCACCAAATGAAATATCCATTAAAGAAGTATAATAAATATGAGATATTCTTGAAGAATTATAAGAAGTATTCAATCTTTTGGAGAAATATTCAATATATGGAGAAGTATAAGAAGTATGTAATTCTCGTAAACTTTTACGAATATGAACTTATCTGTATTTGATTGCTATCAAAATCGCATCTTTTGTTAAGTCTTCATTAAAATTCTTCAATGATGTTGTCTTTTTTGATAGGACTTCTTGTAAAAATTCTTCAATGATATTGACAGAGCTGTCTTCTCTTCAAAATTTCTTGATGTATATTCTTGTAAAATTTCTTCAATGATATTGACGAAGTTGTCTTCTTTTCAGATCTTCATAATGTATATTCTTGTATAATTTCTTCAATGATGTTGATGCAATAAATTTCATTAATTTCTGTGGTCTTATCCTTCCTAAGTAAAGGTCTTATTTTGCCACCTCTTTTGTATTAATTATTTGCGATAATATGACAAGTCTGAACATTCTTGCGAACATACAACCTCATGACATTATCGTCTTGCGATGAAATCGCAGGACGTTCTTACACTTTCATGCAAAAACCCATTGATCTCAACTTAACTTCTTTGTATAGTATTTTAGCCTCTTCAGGAATTGTTGCGACAATATGACAGGCCTAAATATTCTTGCGAACATAAAGCCCCATGACATTGCCGTCTTGCGATGAAATCGCAGGACGTCTCTACACTTTCATGTAGTGACCCATTGATCTCATCTTAACTTCTTTATTATGTTCTGCGAGTTCTTTATTCTTTTCTTTCTTTCTTTCTTCTCTCTTTTTTTTTTATTTTTTTATTTAGAAGGCTCGCAGAACTTCATTTGTTGCACAAATATGACAAGCCTTTATGTTTTCGCAAACAAGAAGCCTCGTGACATTTGCGTCTTATAGCACTTATCAGCTCCCTAATGGAGGGTGCTGCCCTTTATCTTCCCCTTGATTTCCCCTTCAAGGAAGCGTACATCGACCATACAAGGTTAGCTCTTCCCATCCGGTTCTGCCAACAACCAACTTTTGATCGCAACCTCTTATCCTTTTTGCCTATAGGGCTTATAGTTACGAGGTTGCACCCTATGGGGTATCTTTGGGCCAAGTGCTTCATTTGCCAAGACTTGTCAAAAATGGCAGATGTGGTTCAACCTCACCCGGCACTCTTGACTCAACCGTGTACCTCGGCGCCTTGATCGTTTTCTGCACTTCTTTGGAAAGACAGTATGCCTTAGTCGCCCAACCTAAATCCTCTTACACCGCATTTAATATTGCGTAATGTCGTTAGATTAGGTGAGAATCCAAGGTGTCTAACCCGGATAGGTACCCCATTATTGGGTTGTACCCCAAATTTTTTACCATGTACTAAGGGCCCTTGGTGGTGTTCCGGTTACCCTTAGCCACGTTATAGGTACCCCCTTAAATGACGTACTTTAGGACTTTTCCTCTTACGAATTATAGCTTCGCGAACTAGGGTGTACGCCACAAAGGTTTGCCTGTATAAATTTTTCTGCGGCTCTCTTTCTTTTTTGGAGGCTGATCACAGATTGCGGTCTTTTATTCGTAAATTAATGAAAGTTTAATCGGAATATAAATTCTGAAATTCGTAACTTTTCCCAATTTCCTGCGAGCAAACAATATTCGTAAAAAATTTCATGAGTTTTATGGGTAATACCTTTTCAAATATAGTCTGTTCCAAGGTCTACCAAGCCTCAAACCCATGTCTCTCCCTTCTGGATCCATCAGCCGATAAGCTCCGCTTCCTACAACTTCTTTAATAACATATGGTCCATCCCATTTTGGTGCTAATTTTCCTCCATTTTCTTTTTGATATTTAGGTGTTTCTCGCATGACCAAATCACCTGGTTTATATTCACGTTCAATGACTCTCTTGTTGTATTCTCGAGCTAATCGTTCTTGATAAATCTTCATATGGTGCAACACCTTTTCTCTTTTTTCTTCCAAATTATCCAATTCACTTAATATTACTCCCGCACTTAAATTTCTTTCCCAAGCTTCTATCTTTGTTGTCGGAATTACAACCACTGTGGGTAATACTGCTTCTACTCCATATGTTAGACAATAAGGAGACATTCCAGTTGCTTCTCTTCTAGTTGTATTGTATGCCCAAACTGCGCTAGGTACTTGCTCGCACCACCCTTTGAGATGTCCTTCTAATTTCTTTTTGATTGTATCTGCGATTGTTTTATTTGTTGCTTCAGCTTGTCCATTAGCTTGTGGATATAACGGGGTTGACTTCCCACATTTTATTCTAAAAGCACTGAGTAACATCTCTATATTCTGCCCCTCAAATTGTTTTCCATTATCAAATACTAGTTGTGCTGGAACCCCGTACTTGCAAATGAGGTTCTCAAATATAAACGTAAAAACATCTTTATCACGAATATGCTGTACTGCTTTTACTTCTGCGAGCTTCGTGAAATAATCTGTTGCAACTATCAAGTATCATCTTTGTCCATATCCAGGTATAAATGGTCCAACAATATCCAACCCCCATTTACCAAAAGGCCAGCAGCTTGTTGAAGAAGTTAATGTGGCCCCTGGTGCATGAATTCTTTTACCATGTCGTTGGCATTCCTTGCATCTTCGTACGAACAATTTTGCGTCTATATGCATATAAGGCCAGTAATATCCTTGTATCTTTGCTCTATATGCTAGAGATCTTCCCCCACTATGATTGCCAGCTTCTCCTCCATGTAACATCTTCAATATCTTTTCTCCTTCTTCGCGAGTTAAGCACCTGAGAGGTGGTCCATTGAAAGATTTTCTATATAAAATTCCTTCTCGCAACTTATAGTTTATTGCACAACTCTTTAATTTATGTGCTTCTAGTTTGTTCCTGGATATTTCTCCTGTTGCGAGGTATGCATGAATTTCTTTTCTCCAATCTGCGATGTTGTTTGATAACTCTCTTTCTACTTCCATCGCAATAGCTTCCTCAATTTCTTTCTCTTTGTCCACTGATGGGTGTTGAATTGTCTGTATTTGGATATTTCTTGTATTTGGATTTGTCATCATGCTTAGAATAAATGCAAAAGCATCTGCGAGACGGTTATATTTTCTTGATATATGTCTCCATTTTAATTTTGGTATCTTCGCAGATAATTCTTCAACGAGTTTCTTGTATTTCTTCAAAGAAGATTCATTTGTGGTATATTCCCCTTTAATTTGACAAATCACTAATTGTGAATCACTTGTTATCCTTATACTTTCAAGCTTCTTTTCTATTGCGATCTTTAATGCATGCACTACAACTTCGTACTCTGTTTCATTGTTCGTGGATGCAAATTCTAGTCTGAATGAGAATGCTGTTCTTTCTCCTTCTGGTGAAATCAACACGACTCCAATTCCATTTCCCTCACTATTGGATGATCCATCCACTAGAATTTCCCATATATCAGGCTCTGTTAACAAGTCTTTTGGATTTCCAAATTCTTCTTCAATATCCATCATTTCCTCTACTGCTTCATCTTCTTCCAAAGGAAATTCTGCCAAAAAATCTACGACGACTTGTGATTTTTGCGATGACAACACTTCGTATTTTATCTTGTAATGGTTTACTTGTGCATTCCACCTTTCTATTCTTCCTGACCTTTTTGTGTTCTTCATGACTTATTCAATTGGGACTTTGGTTACCATTTTTATTACATGTGCTTGAAAGTATATTCGTAACTTGAATGATGCATAAACCATGGCTAAGATTAACTTCTCCATTTTAGAATAATTCTTCTCTGCTGCATTAAAGGTTTTACTAATGTAGTAAATGTGCCTTTCTACTCCTGCGTCTGCTCGTAACAGAACTGCACTTAGAGCATATGGAGTTGTTGCGAGGTATACCAATAATTCTTCGTTTTTCTCTGGTTTCTGTAGTATAGATGTATTTGCGAGGTATTCTTTGATTCCTTGAAAAGATTTTTCACATTCATCAGTCCATTTGAATTTTGCTCCCTTCTTGAGTATGTTGAAAAAAATGCTTGCACTTATCTGACATTCGCGAAATAAATCTTCCAAGTGAAGCCAAGAGTCTATTTAGATTTTGTACTTCTTTTACTGTTGCAGGTGTTGGCATGTCACGAACTGCTTGGACCTTTTCTGGATAAACTTGTATTCCCTCCTTTGATACTATGTATCCCAAGAATTTTCCAGATGAAACCCCAATAATACATTTCTCAGGATTTAATTTGATGTTGAACTTTCTCATTTGCTCAAATATTTCCTTCAAATCTTGCACATGGTCTTTAGCTTCCTTGCTTTTTATCAACATATCATCTACATATACCTCCAAAGTTTTATGTATCCACTTCGCGAACACTTTTTCAACCATACGTTGATATGTAGCACCCGCATTCCGCAAACCAAATGGCATCTTCACATAACAATACAAACCCCTTGGAGCAAAAAAGGAAGTATGTTCTTGATCTTCTTCTGCGAGTGATATCTGATTATACCCTTTATATCCATCAAGTGAAGTGACTCTATCATGACCTGCAGCTGATTCCACCATTTGTGGTATATCTGGTAATGGAAAACTGTCTTTGGGACATGCCTTGTTTAGATCAGTAAAATCTATACAAATTCTTATTCCTTTATTCTTTTTCGGAACAATGACCATATTCGCAATCCATTCTGGATATTTTTCTTCCCTTATGATCCCTACATCCAATATCTTTTGTAATTCTTCTTCTATCTGTACATGATAATTTTGTGATATCTTCCTTATTCTTTGTTTGAATGGTCTTACATTTTTATCTATGTTCAATATATGACACGCCACTGATGGATCAATTCCTGGTATCTCATCTACACTTCCTGCGAAGATATCTTTATATTCTCACAAAAGATCAGTAGTCCTTTTTTCTTCTTCTTCATCCATCTTAGTTCCAATTCGTAAGAATAAAGGCTCCTCTTTACTTCCAATATTTATTTCTTTAGTTGGTTCAGCTGCAACATAGCTTGGACTTTGCTCCCCCATAGGTCTTGGCTCTTTGATTATTTTTGCTGGTTCCCCTTCTTTTTCTGGAATTTCATTTGGTATACCTCTCCCTTCCTTTGCTCTTACTGTATACACTCGGATTTCTTCTTCTTTTCTTGTTTCCTTCGCAAGTTTCCTACGAAGTTGTTTCTTTCTTGCTCTTCCTCCGCATTGTGTTACTTCAATTTGATAACAAAATTTTGCACTATCAAGATCTCCTTTAATTTCTTGTATTCCATTTGGTGTAGGAAATGTGATTTTCTGATGTAATGTTGAAGCAACAGCTTTGATCGCATGAATCCACGGCCTTCCTATCAGCATGTTATATGGAGATTCCATATCTATCACACACAAGGTTACATGTGTTTCGATTTCTCCTAGTAATATTCGCAGCACGATTTCTCCTTTAGATTTTGTTGTAGATTTTCCTAATCCATGAATAAGACACTTTGAATTTATGATTTCTTCATCTTTAATTCCCATCCCCTTAAGTGCATGATAGAATATAATATTAACAGAACTCCCTGTATCAACCAAAATTCGGTTTAATTTCCATTTTTCTTCAGCTTTCTTATCTTCTAGCATGATTGCCAATGTGATCACCAATGGTGAAGTGTGGTTCAAGTCTTCATTTGGAATTTCTGCTACTGAAAATGTGATTTTCTTCTTTTCCCATTCTTCTAAAGTTGTTATCTTTTCTTTCTCCATGATCTTTCTTCCTCTACAATCTCGCTTGTATATTTTTCCCTTCATATTACTATGAAATTCATCAATCATTGTCTCTGTGATCATATTACATTCTTCTTTTTTGCAATCTCCATCTACTGACTTCATTTGATCTTCAAATTTTCCACAATTCCCTCAAATTTAGGCTACCACAATTCTCAAGTCCCTGTTTCTAGCGCCAATTATGTAGTTGCAGAATAACCTACAACTACGCCCTCAATAGAATTAGTAAAAACTCAAGAAGTTCTTGATGATGAATAACAATTTTCTTATTAATGTTCTCAATTGATTACAAAGTAGTATCTAAATGGAACTAGAATAGTTACAACTTTCTCTATTCTCTTTCCTAAGATATTTTATAATACTCACTTAAAAGAACCTCTCGAATTTTACATTTGAACTCCTATTTATAGTAAAACTTATACATCTGTATATGAATTGCGAAGTATCGCAATTTATACTCGCAAAATTACTTCATCCTCGCAAAACTTCATATTTCCCCGCGCTACTTCTATCATCGTATCATTTTATATCTCTTTTCTCCTTTATTTATTACGATACTCGTGAATTATTATCTTGCGATATTCAGTACCTACAGGAATCACTGAGGGGGGTAACACACCTTTAAAATCTGTCTAATAATAACCATATACTAAACATGAGTCTCGTGTTTGGTTCATAGAACTTACAAGTTCATATTTTAGGGGAATCGCTAAAGGGTGTAACACACCTTTAAAATATGTCTAGCAATAACCATATACTACGCATGACCTCGTGTTTGGTTCAATAGAAGTTAGTTGTCTGACACCCATTGTCATTGATTCTACTGCCTCATCTCGATCCATGTGCCAGTAAGAGTCATGAGTCAAAAGTTGTAGTTAGAAATTAAGAACTCTCACAACACAACACACGTAGTGTAACCACGCAATGATAGATACTTTCGGATAGCCTCCGTTCATACAAAATTTTCCTATAAGTCAGTGCTAAGTTAACCTAAGGGCTTCATGATGTCCATGTCAGTGATAACTGCAAAATCTATCCTGAACGGAAGTGTAATTCCACAATATAAGCAGAGTGAAGCTACTGTAGATTTTTTTGCATACCAAATTGGATTAGTCTGTTGTATAGTCCACTGATGAGTTTCAAAAATGAATTTCCATAGATTAAAAACCAACCATCCGGATAACAAATTATCAGGAACTGAAACACCCATAAAAAATTTACATGAGACGAAGCAATAATATCCTAAGCTTAAGATAAAATGGCATAAATTTGTTACAGTAATAGAAATTGGGGAATATTTATCAAGATTGGTTATATCAAAAGTGATACAAACTGGATTTGCTGGAAATTAAATTCAGATTTTCCCTAGTGCAGTTCCCAATCATATAGAAAGGGAAAAAAAAGACGGATTAACAGAAGTCATACCTTATTAAGCAATGAGTGAAACTTCCTGGTAAGATTAACCACCAATCCAATCTGCTTCTCTTCCCTATAATATAATAAGAGTCTAAATTGGTCCAATACAGGAAAAGAGAAATCATTAATACCTTTTCTTATTTGAAGAGATGGAATTCAAACCCCAGCTTTGTTCGGAGAAATCAAACCCCTCTATGAATTTTTTTTTGAAGAGGAGGAGAAGAATATGATGTGGACATGTCGTCCTGCAGTTCTTTCTCTGGGTTCTTTTCTCTCTGTCTCCTAAAAGGCTTTGAAAGTGGGAACAATGTAAAAAAGAAAAGTTTGATTTATCAGTGCAAACATTTTCCACTTGTTGCTATGCTCTTTTCACCTACAAAAATCAACCAATCAAACGAAATTCTAGGGTTTCTGGGAAGAGAGAAACTGAAACGCAGAGGTAAGAAAACCCAATAAAAAAGTGGAAAAAGAAAATTGACAATAATATAAAGACGCATCCAACGGCGTCAAACATAGAGGAATATCTGGACGACCCCACACGCCCTCACGTATATTACTGAAAGTTTCTCAGCCGTCCAAGTCAAACCCCATTTGGATGATCCCGACCGCCGGATCACAATTTTCAGTAAATCCTGTCCACCGATTGACTCTTTGATCAAGAAGACAAAGACCACCTTTTTTATAACAATGATATGTGTGCGCGCAGGCATGTGTGTGATCGTGCATGATGACATCCGCGACCAAAAGCTGCATGGTGTAAATCTTAATTTGGGCAATCTTAGCCTATTGAAAAAGACTTCTTAAGACCAATATTTGTCCGCAGCTCATAACTGGTGGTGACCAAATTCATATATATGAGGTTGAGCATTAAAAAACATTGTGGATAAAAACGAAACAAATTCATGACTGATTAACTTCGCGTTAATTAGAATGAAGTTTGAATATTTGTGGTGGAACAACTAATGGGAGAGAGATCAGTCAAAACGACACTTTAAGAGGTTACTTGTAGCTAGAAATCTAACTAAAGTTTTTTTTCCTGGCTTCTTGCTTATTATTTTCCAAAAAATTTAAACATCCAGCTAAACGATACGTAGGAAATACCAATTGGTCCTAGGAATAATATATTAGAGAGAGTCTAGTCCATTTGACCCAGTCAAATGTCTGTTTGGTCCTATTTGGTAATATAAATTATAGTTTGGTCCTAAAAATTATTATTTGGTCCTACGCTGATGTCATGGATGATGTAAATGTCATCCTGTAGTAGCACAAATACCCTTTTGCGACCATATATATAGAAAGAAACCCAAGAAAATATCTAATTTTCAGATTTACTTTCTCTCTCCTCCTATTTTCAGATCTAGTTTCTCTCCTCCCCATTTTTTCTTTTTTATGTTGCTGCTCATGAAGACGATGAAGAACGACGAATATTTTAGGTTTTTTTGTTGCTGTGTATGATGAAGAAGAAGAAACACATTACTGTTGGTGTTGTTGGCGAAGAAGAAGAGAAAAAAAAATTCTGCTACTATTAACGAAGAAGGAAAAGATGAAGAAGAAAAATACGAAGAAGCAGAAAAAGACGAAGAAGAAGATACTTTCTGTTGCTGTTGTTGACAAAGAGGAAGAAAAAGATGAAGAACAAAAAGACGAAGAAGAAGAAACACATTTTTCTGCTGCTAAGGTTTTTATATCGACTTCATTCCTGTTTTTTTTAGGTTTTTATATGGGATTCATTCCTGTAATGAAGTCGGTTCTTTAAGGTTTTTATATGGACTTCATTCCAGTTTTTTTTAGGTTTTTATATGGACTTCATTCCTGGAATGAAGTTTTTTTGTTTTTGTTTTTATATGGACTTCATTCCTGAAATGAAGTCTGGTTTTTTTTTGTTTTTATATGGACTTCATTCCTGGAATGAAGTCTGTTTTTTTAGGTTTTTATATGGACTTCATTCCTGGAATGAAGTCTGTTTTTTTTAGGTTTTTATGTGGACTTCATTCCTGGAGTGAAGCCTGTTTTTTTAGGTTTTTATATGGACTTCATTCCTGGAATGAAGTCTGTTTTTTTTACATTTTTACATGGACTTTCATTTCTGTTTTTATGTTTTTATATGGATTTCATTTCCGGAATGAACTGCTAAAAGAAAAAAAGTAAACATTAACACGAAAGGGTAATTTTGTCAGTTTAATATTTTTAAATAATTATGGATCAAACAATAAAAGTCGTTTGACCAAAGGACTAAACAAACATGGGCCACCTAAAAAAGGACCAAACGATATTTGTCCCAAATGATATGTCATTCACCCAAAAATATTTGACATTCCCTTCTTTTAGAGTTTAGTCGGGATAGATGGTTTTAGGTGTGTTTTCCTATACGGCCTGTCCAGATTCATCTAATATTTTCTTCGTCGGCACATAGATATTCAAGGTGTCTTTCACTAGCTTTAAACTCAAATGATAAAAGTAAATGTTGAAGAGTAGTTCTATATCCGGCACACAGATATTTGGGGTGTCCTTCACTAGTTTTAACTTTCAAACTCAAATGATAAAACCAACTGTTGAGGAGTAGTTCTATTGTATAACAATCAGCATGAAATGTTGGGGAATTGGCACCTTGAGTGCTGCGGAACATAGGATCACAAAGGACAATTGGTGATTTGAACCAAACATGTGAGAAATAGTTATTAAGAGATATAAGATAAAGAAACATACAACCACAACACAAGATATATGTGGTTTACCTTTACAGGCTATATCCATGGCCAACACCACCAGAAAATCTTCATTAATCAAAAATCATTACATGTTCTTTCTACAACCTAAGACAAAATCCAAATAGTTAACAAGATATACCCGACGACACCATTGAAGAAACTATATAAATCAACTCTCTAACATATTCTATTATTTTACACCTTCTTCACAATTGCTAGTAATACAGGAGAAACATAAAAATACTAGAAACCTGCTTTAGGGCAAAACCTTAAACCCTAAACATTACACTAGTGGAAAAGAGGTTATTTAAGACATAATGGAACGACATAACCATAGATGTTGCGTTATTTAGTCCTGATTCTGTGATATTTAAAGTATTTGCGAAGATTAACAATATAACTCTTGCGAGAATATCGCAAGTCAGATCCGAAATTAAAGGACATATTAGCTATCATCCACTATGTAAATCCCTATATAAAGAGTTGAACATACGTAAGGAGAGAGAGATCTTTTTCGAGTGTTGAGAAATTCATTAGGAGAGAGAAAGTCTAGAGCGGTTGTTAATTCCTTATCTTTATTTCTTTTCTATCTTGTAAAATTTGTGAGGTTAATCAATAAAATTTGTGTTTGATGATCTAAAAATGACTTAATTGAATGAATGAATTCTTGTGAGGGGTGTAGTGTGGGATTTCCTGCTACTACATATTGGCGCTAGAAATAGGGACCTCCTTGTTGATAGTGTGAAGATTAATATTGTGATTTGAAATAATTTGGAGTAGTTGGCGAAAAGTTTCATATAATTTCCAACAATTCATTGAAAATATGGCTAAGAGGAGAAATGCTTCAAGACAACCAACAATTGTGAGAAGGAGTAAGAGAATTACTGGAGAAAGAAGAAATGAAACTGGAGAACCATCAAGAATGAATACAAGAAATGATGGAGAAAATCAAATTCAACAACCAATTCAGCATACACCAGCGCAAAATAGAACTATGGATTATGATAGAGTGAGTGTACACACCTGGCGGTCAGATTCAGCAGATGAAGCAGAGGAAGAACGAAAATTAAGAAATAATAGACGAGTAGAGGAGGATCAAGAAGTAGTTGGAGGTATAGTTCATGGAAATGAAGAGATTGAAGCATTAGAAGCATTGAGACAAAGAATACATGAAGAAAGGAGAATAAAAGCAGAAGAACATGCTAATTTGACAAGGCAGAATCATCAGTTGAGAATGGAGAATATGAGATTACAAAATAGAAGGTCAAGAAGCACTACAAGATCAAGTTCAAGATCAGTTAGAAGGGAACAAAGAAAAAACTCACTTGTAGAAAATGTTGATGGAAATATTCGGCAGGAGGTGCAAAATCCAGATGAAGAAAGTCACGAAAATAGAGAAATGATTGAAGATCGATATATTACACATGGCGAAATTCCTCAAAACAGGCAGCGTCAAGAACGAAATAACCAAGGTGATGAAGAAAACCAAGAAGAATGAAGAAGAATATTACATGGGAGAGAAAATCGCAGAAATGAGCAAGTAATTGAAGAAGAAATCGAAAGACATTATGCTGAACAAGCATTTTTAGCCTGCGAGAGAGAGAGATTGAGAGCAGAAATGGAGGAAAGAGAACTCCAAGAAGAAACAAGTCAGAACAATCATGGCAATCGAGAAAGAAGACGTGAGCAAAACCGCAACAATGGTAATATCAATGAAGAATATGATAAAATACAAAGGAGAATTGAAAGACAACAAAGAGAGTTGATAAGGAGTGAGCAAAATCGCAGAAGAGCAAATGAGAGATATAATGGTGTGTGAATTCATGAAAGAAATGAAAAAGAAGATCACAGAGAAAGACAAGAAGAAAATAATGGGTGTGGATGGGGAAAAACGTGTCGCCGGTTTTTTGGGAAAGTGGAGAGTCGAGTGAGTTGTCGAGACTCCTTAGCCAGGAAAGATGTTAATCCTCACACAGATGCACCGCTGCAAAGGGGGTGCTTAGATTTGGGAAATCAATCTGTATGCCTCTAGCCTAAACCAAGACAATGGTCATTCCAGAATCAATTCGGCCGCAAAGAGGGAGATGGGTTGATCTGTAAGAGGGAAGCTGAGAATTGTGTGAGATTAGTAATGATCGAGGATTGTGGGTGTGTTGAAGGTTTCTACAGTATTGATGAACTGTTGAGTTATGATAAGTTCTGAGCGATTGATGAATTCTTGAGAGTAGTTACTCGAGAAATTCAGTGTTAGACGTGTATTCAAGTGTTCAAATGTTTATCAAGATGTCCTTTAATCATGGTTTCAGAGACTTATTTATACTGTTAGAGTAGTAACACCACTGACCCCTGTAAGTGTGACGGTTTCTTGAGTGGAAGAGGGGGAAAGTGGGAGATCGTGGTAAAGTCAGTTCCACGTTGTGTGGAGACTTGAATGATCATGCACCCACTACTTTTCTAACTCATTCAACTGTTGACACGACTTACGCACATTTCTCGTCGTGGGATGAATCCACGTTTTAGGAGAGGAATATCACAGCAAATAATAACTTACGAAATTGTGGAGAGAAAATATATTTTGCGAGCAAGAAGGACATTTTGCGAGCAAAGGAATCCACGAAGGTTCGCAAGATAATCTTCAAATCCGAAATGGCGGGACAACACAACTGTCATCTATTGTAAAATCATATAAATAGCCATTTAGGCATGAGAAGTGGGAGAGACATATTTTGAGGGAGGGGATGATTTTAGGAGGAGATAGAAAATTTTAGAGAGGGATTTATTTTCTTTATCATCTTCTTACCCAAAATTCTAGAGCTCCAAATATTCATTAATGGAGTCTCAATTGTAAAATCATGTAATCACATACAATCACTAGTGAAGCACCGTGGATGTAGATCACATTGATCGAACCACGTAAAAATATTTATGTCTCTTTATAATTTTAGTACCTTAATTCCTAGTTTCATATCAAATTAATTAGGTTCAGGAATCATTTTAATGGATTCTTATGAGGGTGTAGTTGTGAGATAATCCGCAACTACATAATTGGCGCTAGAAACAGGGACCTAATCTTGTTGGTTCAAGAAAGTTAGAAAAATTGGTTATTGATGGTGATGAATTGTACTGGATTTATGAGTTTTGAAGACAGAAATGGAAGTTCTTTTATTGGCATCTTCAAACAACAAACACATTAGTAGTAGTTCAGGAAGAGAAATGTGGATATGGAGAAATCGTCAAGAAAAATGAAATTTACACATGCTACGTCAACAATCGCTTCCAAAAAGGACAAATTTCTTCTCACTTTTCTTATTCTTTGTTTCATTTTTCAAAATTTGGGAATTTCAAAACACAAATTGAAAAATAAATTGTTTGCGATCTAAACTTTGCTTTTTGTAGAAATTGGATTTATTATGGAAGTTTTGAATTTAAAAATGTTTTTGCTATAAATTTGTAGTAACTAAATCTCGTTTTACAAATTTGTTTAAAGAATTTCTGGCAAAGTCAAATTTCAAGATTTTCTGTTGGTTAGAGATTTAGAGATTTACATTTCGCAAGAACAAAAACAAGAAGAATATATGTAAAGTTTTCATTCTTCATACGCAAACATTACTCATCTTAATGATCTATAAACTGCTAACAAAATTTACTAATCGTTTGCAGCAAATTTTTTGCAAAAGTTCTGCGTCACTGACGAAAAAATATCATTCCTACGAAGAAACGGGATAAATGTCATCGTGGGTTCGAATCTTACGAACGGAGAAGAAGAAGAAATTCAGTAGGACGGGGTGAATTTCAGTAGTTCACTTTGCACAAGACAATTCGAGTTACATAAACTGTCCAGGGAGATATACGTAAGAAAATAGCTGAGAACTCTTTATGCGAAGAAGTATGTTTTCTCTGTCAAATGAAAGGGAACGAATATACGAAGAAGAATTTAGTTCATGATTGCTTTCATGCGAAGAAATAATTTGATAGACATATAATTTCACACCAAATGGCTAACAAGTGGATGCTGCATGATGAGAGGAACAAAGGATGGTGAAATCCAAGAAGACTACAAACTCATGAAGTGGACTCAGAAAATAGATAAGAAAGGGAGGTGGTAAACTTCTGCGAAGATGAAAGACCAACTCTACTAGATTGCTATAGGCGAAGATAAATGTGTGCGTTCATTTCGCATGATATAGGAAGTAAAGATGCAGTGGACGTCGTCAGTTTCTTCGTTACCAACTAATACGAAGATAGAATAATTTATTAGCAAGACATTTGCAGTACAGAGAAGTAGAACAATGATAGATGGAAAGAAGTCGGATTCACGAGCCATAAATGTGAGCCAACCATCCTAATAGTTTAGGCAAAGCCAGCTAAAATCCTAAAGCAACGAGCTAAGAAGAAAAATGCAGTATTCCATCGAATACCAACTAACGAAAACAAGACAACAAACTCGTGTTAATCAGAGTATAGCACCGGTAACAAAGTCTGGTGAAGGCTCATCAGATAATTATTCAACAACTAATAAAGAATGAAGAAAGACATATTTCCATTTTCCTACCTACGGATGCAGAAAGACATCTGAGAGTTTGTAAAATATTTGCGAAGGTAATAATTCCTGCGAAGTTAATAGTTTCTGCGAAGAAGAAAAACCAGCAAAGGAGGGAAATCAAAACGTATATGCATCAGTTCAACATCATACTTCTACTAAGAAACTAAGAATTCCAGGCACGTATTTGTTCAACATCGTTAAGGGAAGCGTGTGAATTCTTGTAAAGTTTCACCACCTATACGAATGAGTTGTTGGTGAAGGTTGCTGCGATTGTTCGTAAAAATAAGGTTATGAAATAAGGTTGAAATAAGGTTGTTAGTGAGCTTTGAGAAATTTCTTATACGATTGTTCGTAAAAATTGACGGAAAGATGGAAAAATGGTTGTTGAGAACAGAATATTGACGTCCTTCACGGGAAGTCTTCTTCCCAAGTGCCTGCATAAAAATAATAATAATAATAATAATAATAAAGTACATGATACTTCAGGTTCAATTTGAAAGAGTTACTTACTCGAGAAGTTCAAGAAATTCGTGATACCCAAGCACTTCCTCAAGAGGTATTCAAGCATAGAAGACAAATGAAGTTTACAATGGTGTTCACACAAACCCTATTGCGAGAAGAAGTCCAAATGTACACCAGACACTACTCATGAAATAATGGTTCGCAGTAAAGAACTTTCCAAGAACTATGAACTCAGAGAACTCAGTAGTGGTTCGTGAAGTTTAATGAAGAAGTTTACTCATGAAGTTTACAAGATAACTCAGAAATCACACTGCCCGGCGTGAGAACAATGTTACATTTCAAGAGAAAATAGGGGGTTATGGAAAAACAAAAGTTCTGTGAAATTTATCTTCTCAACAAAAAAAGGATTTAAAATTCAAGCAAAGCTTCATTAACAATCAAATCTAGAAGGAGACGTACGATGAAGATGGGAGACAGTCATATTTCACTCCTTGAACAAAGAAATAAAGAGGGAAATTCGTAAACATTTACTTCGTGGAATTTTACTTTAAGTACCGAATTTTCATTTTCTTTGTTCGTAAATTTTAACTTCGTGAAAATTTACTTCGCGAATATTCATTTAAGTCCGCAATTATTTAACTTCGTGAATGTTTACTTTGTATATATTTTCCAAGGCTTGCATCAACATAACCTACTTCGGGAAGAAGAAAACTACTTCGTGAACAACAAGCAATCCAACAGAAGTATGAGTTTCATGGCGGGTCAAAAATTTAATTCTCATTCTTTCTCATTTTGCAAGCAAGCAATTTACTTCGCAAGAGAAAACAACAAGCTGTAAAAAGGTAAGTAACATTTCCTTGAATACTTTATTTACGGAAGACAAAAGATTTTTGATTTTATTTACTAAAACTGATATACTCGAAAAATTTCTACAATTTTTAAGATTTCAAAACATTTCAAAGATTATTTTTTTTAGATTGGTGAAAAGTGATACGATCGCAAGATTCAAAAATGAGTTTATCGCAAAAATTTAACGATCTCAAAATTTTCAAAGACTTCAAAATTACAAAAAATAGAGAAAATTAAATTCCTATATTTCTATAGAACAATTTTGATTAATACTTCTCATACTTTTCATACTTCTTATACTAAACATTTCATGAAAACATTCAACATTTTATGTACATGAAAAATTTACGATGAATTTTTAAAAGGCGAAAAAATACCGCCATTTACGATTAACTTGCGAATAAAAGACCGCAATCTGTGATCAGCCTCCAAAAAAGAAAGAGAGCCGCAGAAAATTTTATACAGGCAAACCTTTGTGGCGTACACCCTAGTTTGCGAAGCTATATTTTGTAAGAGGCAAAGTCCTAAAGTACGTCATTTAAGGGGGTACCTATAAACGTGTCTAAGGGTAACCGGAACACCACCAAGGACCCTTAGTACATGGTAAAATTTTTGGGGTACAACCCAATAATGGGGTACCTATCCGGGTTAGACACCTTGGATTCTCACCTAATCTAGCGACATTACGCAATATAAAATGCGGTGTAAGAGGATTTAGGTTGGGCGACTAAGGCATACTGTCTTTCCCAAGAAGTGCAGAAAACGATCAAGGCGCCGAGGTACACTGTTGAGTCAAGAGTGCCAGGTGAGGTTGAACCACATCTTCCATTCTTGACAAGTCTTGGAAAATGATTCACTTGGCCCAAAGATACCCCATAGGGTGCAACCTCGTAACTATAATCCCTATAGGCAAAAAGGATAAGAGGTTGCGATCAAAAGCTGGTTGTTGGCAGAACCGGATAGGAAGAGCTAACCTTGTATGGTCGATGTACGCTTCCTTGAAGGGGAAACCAGGGGGAAGATAAAGGGAAGCACCCTCCATTAGGGAGCTGATACGTGCTATAAGACGCAAATGTCACGAGGCTTCTTGTTTGCGAAAACATAAAGGCTTGTCATATTTGTGCAACAAATGAAGTTCTGCGAGCCTTCTAAAAAAAAAAAGAGAAAGAAAGAAAGAAAAGAATAAAGAACTCGTAGAACATAACAAAGAAGTTAAGATGAGATCAATGGGTCACTACATGAAAGTGTAGAGACGTCCTGAGATTTCATCGCAAGACGACAATGTCATGGGGCTTTACGTTCGCAAGAATATTTAGTCCTGTTATATTGTCGCAACAATTCCTGAAGAGGCTAAAATACTATACAAAAAAGATAAGGCAAGATCAATGGGTTTTTGCATGAAAGTGTAAGAACGTCCTGCGATTTTGTCGCTACAAAAGAGGTGGCAAAATAAGACCTTTACTTAGGAAGGCATGATAAGACCACAGCAATTAATGAAATTCATTACAATCATTGAATAAATTATACAAGAATATACATCATGAAGTTTTGAAGAGAAGACAACTTCGTCAAGATCATTGAAGAATTTTGAAGACAATATATATCAAAGAAGACAATTCCATCAATATCATTGAAGAATTTTTACAAGAATATATATCATGAAGTCATAGCAAAAGAAGCGATTTCATTCGCGATCAAAGACGAATTTATATAAGAAAATACACAAATAAACTTACGAAGATAATTATATGAATAGAGGCAATTCAAAGATATATCAATTTTACCGCAGCAAAATGAGCTAAGTAACACAAACATTAGCTATGCATTATAATAGATAAGTATTCACATCATACAAGCATCATACTTGCATCATACAAGCATCATATTTGCATCATACAAGCATCATACTCGCATCATTCAAGCATCATATTTGCATCATAAATGCATTGCATAAACATTTCATGGCATAAGAATCGCATACGCATTTCATAACATAATCATTACATAAATATTATATTCGCACAAGTATTGTACAAAATTTTACAGGAAACTTTTACAGGAACGTCCATGTGATGCTCAGCGCTCAAGTGAGCATGCACCAGGGTTCTCAGTTTGAGAGTTGGTAAAAAGTGATCATTAAATGGGGAGTTCACCATTTACTGAAAATCTTGTTGGGTTCAGCATTAGGTGTAAATCTCTCCCCGTTAAATGGGGAGAGACCGACCAAGAGGGCATGGGACCGGCACCTGGTGGACACGTCACCAAGTGTTGGTCGTTTGGAGGGTTCTCCAGGTTGGTTGAAACCCTAATTAGTATCCTTTACTAGAATGAATGTAGAATTTTCATACAGACTTGTATTTTGATGCTCCGCCCATCCATTCTATACGGAAAAGAATTTCCTATCTCCTAACGCGGGAATATTTAGGTTTCGAGCTCATTCGGGAGCTGTAAATAGCCTGAAAGCAAAACTCAGGAAGAATTCAAGAGGGACAGTAGGAGAGAGTTTTGGGCCCAGTATGAGCGATTGAGAAAATCAGGTCAGAATTACGAAAACGTGTGGTACCAACTTCATGCAATCCCTAGAAGCAACCTTTTCGGTCATGGAGGCATGCACGTGTTGCCATGATGTCTGTGTCTCCATATTGAGAGTTTCAGTATTTTCTGATACGCGTTTCAGCGATGTTGTGAATTTTCAGAAGAGTTTCATCTTGGCTGAGAATTCTCGACTTTTTGGTGGAATGAGCATGTATGCTCAATTCATCAATATTTTGAAAGTATTAAAATAAAATATTTTAATAATCCAAAATTGCCGTGCGGGGCTAGCCGGCCGCGTGACCATGTTGGCTTTTGGTTTTTCGTGATTCAAGCAATATTTGAGAAAATATGGAGAAGTCACGAATTTTGTTCAAACCCAGGAGTTTCACGAGTTGAGGAAAATAATAATAATGAGAAATTAGGGATTGCAAGTTGTGGGACCGACCATGGCTAGGGCATGGCCGTCCGGCCAAGTTGCCCGGTCCCGCACACCTTTCCCTATTTTATTATTATTTTTCGTGAATCCTTGAAGTTATGGAGAGTCCTTGACGATATGGAGAATCCAGGAAGATGTGGAGAATCCATGAAGTTTTGGAATAACAATTATAAAAAAGCTAAGGATTATGAGGCGTGGGACCGGCCACGGCTTGGGCATGGCCGTCCGGCTAGGTTTCCCGGACCCGCACACCTCTCCTTATTTTATAATTTATTTGGTGAATTCTCCAAGTTATGGAGAACTCTCAAGTTTTTGCAAAAATTGGGAAATTTTTGCCAAGATGGAGAAGTCTCCATGGATTTATGAAAATCACGAGAAAATATAGAAAAATAATGGGGAAGCATGGGACCGGCCCCTTCTAGGACTCGGCCCATGGGCGCTTCTCATTATTTTATTGTTTATTATTTTCTCTCTCCCATTTTGTGGAAAACTCTCCATTGTTTCATGTTTTTTGGATGCTCGTTCGCGAATCCGGGTGCTTAGTCGTGCATCATTGTTGAATACACTTGCACCATTTTGTGGGACTTACTCAGTGATGATTCAGATGCCCAATTATGGAGTAATTATTATCAATTCATGAGATCTAGTGGAGAATAATTCATGAAACTGAGTAATAAAAGTGAATAGATGTTTCATTATTAATTCGTAGGAGCAGATGTGGATTCGACTACGAATTCAGAATAATAAAATGAGCATTACCATCCCATGGGATCGTGGCTTCGAACATAGAATCAGAGTAATGAGATATTATAGTTGTTTCATTGTTATCCTATGAGATCGAGCCGTGGATTCGATCATCGAATCAGAGCAATTGTTATTGCCATTACATGGGATCAGGCCGTGGATTCGACCATGGAATAGGAGCAATTGTTATTTCCATTCCATGGGATCAGGCCGTCGATTCGACCATGGAATAGGAGCAATTGTTATTGCCATTCCATGGGATCAAGCCGTGGATTCGACCATGGAATAGGAGCAATAATAGATTATTCTGGGAATTCGGTGGTGAATGTCACGGCATAATTAATCTATGTGCATAGTCAGGAGATGGCAAATATTAAGGGTGCTCTCAGACACTACTAAGAACACCCGAGTCTATACACATCGTTCTACATAGTCAGGATCAGTGAGTGTCAATGTCCTGAAGGCGTTTTTGCTCTCAATCTGATGGAGAACCGCCCAATCGTTCTTCTATGTAGAGGGGGGTCGCTCTCATGTAGTCAGGGAATAGTGAGTATCACCAACATCCTAAAGGCGTTAAGCCCTCTTAACAAAAAATTATGTAGGAGGACCGCTATTTATGTGTGAAAATTACTTCTGTTGGTTTTGGTAATTTGGGGTGTGTGGATGAGAAGTGAATCTAAACCCTAAACAAATGCACTGCGCGGTGAGTGCTTTCGATTCGAGAGATCAATCTATATAATTCTGGCCTAAACCAAGAAATGGCCGTTCCAGACTTGTTTCGGTCATAAAGTGAAGGAGATGGGGTTGATCTTAGGGAGGGAAGCGAAGAAAGTGTTGAGATTGTGAAGGTGTAGGCTTGTTTATGAATTGTAACAAAAAGGTGAGCAGGCTTACGAATAATGCAAGAAGGCTCTGGGTGTTTGAATAAGTTATGTATCAACACTTGGTTTCTGTGTTGTGTTGTCTTTTTGTAAATAGGGAGGAGAACCTATTTATACAAGTCATTTGAGCCTTATTCACGTCTCTCATGGGAAGTGGAGGAAGTGGAGTGATGGAGTAATGGAGTTGTGAGTTAGTGTCACACGATCAATCTTGCCCACTTCTCCCATCATCACTAACCGTCCATGTCTTCCTGGCACGTTCTTGTGATGGCGCGTTGCACGCTGTAAACCGCCAGACCAATACCAAGTGTATATCCCCCAGTTTGTGACATGATTGATGTCTCAAGTGTGTGGATCGTGCGACCCACAAGTAGCATGTAATGCTAGTTAAATAACTAAGTTATTTATGAAGTCGATACTTGTAAAGTATCGTGTGTATTCTATGCATGTTATGCATCGAATGCATTCGGCATATATGAAGCATCGATGTTAAGCATCATGCCCTGCCTACTTCACGTGATGGTTTGGAAGCTGCACTAGAAAATCCTCCCTTGATCGACCATATGTTTTGGTAGAGTGGCAGACGGTGATCACGGTGATACTTCTCTGGTCGCCTAACTCTTATCCTAGGACGTCCGTCCGATCTGGAGAAGTTGAACGGACGAGATGACTTGCGACCCACATCTGTGACCCTCGGATTAGGGTTTAGGAGGTGCGCGAGTGTACTCCTTCAGCTTGGTCGAATCCAAGCACAGGAGGAGTTTCATGAAGGACCGATCAGGCATGCGTGTAGACGGCATGCTGATGTCCATGTCCATGCTTCACTTTCCCACGAAGGTTTGATCTAGGACACTCGAATTTACCGGTGAAGTTGAGTGGCTGAGATCGATTTGAGACAGAAATCCCATGACGCAAAGGATTACTGAAGGGGCGCGGTATGCCACCTTCAAAGCGCACGTTTCGATACGACCAAGCTTGGTCGGTCCCGGCCATTTGGTCCAGCGTGTAGGTGATAGGCTAATATCCACGCATATACCTGACTATCCCATGGAAACGTGATCTAAGCCACTCAATTTGTCTGGTGAAGTTGAGTGGTCGAGATCAATTTAAGATTTGGAAAGCGTGACCATGCCAGTTTGGGCACGAGAACCGAGGCACCTGACCAAGGCTGCCTTTGACCGATCGGTCGGATATGAAGCCGAGCCCACGGTGGTCATGCTAGTATGTTCGGCCTTTCCTGATGTTTCATCTTTGCCTTCCATTCAAGCCTGCGAAGATGGACGCTTGATATGATTTTGCGACACATAGATAATGCCGCAAACCCCAATTAGGGTTTTTCCGGCCGTTCATCATGCTTGGTTTGGTGCGCACGAATGAGGACAACCAATCAAGGTTGGTCCTGACCGATTGGTCATGTGTGTAGGCGGGCCCGCAGTGATTGTGTTGACATGCTCTGGGCCCTTTGAATCTACATCTGCACCCTCCATCTATGCCTGCGAAGATGGATGTTTGCGATCATTTTGCCACATATATAATGTGCCACAAACCCTAATTTAGGGTTTCTTGTCCATTCTGCTTGGTTTGGACGGTTTGGCAAGCTATGCCACCCCTTTTGGGGAGGCCGATCATGCGGGGCCCGCATTGGGTCGGCAGTGAATGTTCCAATAACTGCTTGGGGGTATTGGACTTTATCTGGACCATCCAATCATGCTGGTGAAGTTTGATAATCGGGATCGTTTCTAGACTGTTATGGATAGTCTAGACACTCAATCGGGCTAGTATAACACACCGAGAGTTACATACTCAATCGGGCTAGTATAACACACCGAGAGTTACATGCTCAATCGGGCTAGTATAACACACCAAGAGTTTACAGCCTGTACAGGAATTTCGTGCATGCCTCACGGTTGGTACTTGGATATTCATGATACTCTGCTGCGAGTAACAATCAGTTATCATGACGCACCAACAATGAGAGTTCTGTTAGGAATAACACAGGAAATACATGGCCTTTTATGCATTAATCAATAATGCTAAAATTCACAGAATATTCGTGGGATTGTTGCTACATGCTCCATTTTAGGTGAATTAATAAAGTGAAGAAGTATTCATCACTTATAAAATAGTTTCATCCTCTGCAGGATGATTACACAAAAATTGGTTTTACAACTTTAGCCCTGAACTAAAATCCACCATCAACATTAAGTCCCCTGCCTAGCATATAATGGTTACACTATTGTGGGGTAGGCATGAGATGGTGACAAATATACGGGAAAAACGAGATGAAGGGAGCTTACCCGGAAAGCCTTGCTCGTCTGCTATTAATCGCGCATGTGAACATGTTGTTGCAAGCATGGAATCCTCAGTGGGACCGGTTTCCTTATTCGGGGGTTTGAAACAAAAGAGGAGTTCAATCAAAAGAGGAATCCTTGTTCTATTGGGATTATTCCAATTTTTTGTTTATAAAAGGGACGACCCCTTTTCTATTCCTCACGATTTTTTTTTGTTGGCAACTCCCGTCTGTGGCCATCACAGCTCCCGCTGACGCCGTCGTTGCTGCTACCGACGCCGGACTTTGACGCGTTGTTCTCCGCTGCTGTGCGCCGCTGTCCCAACATCATTTATTCTCCCGCGACAAGGTGAGTGCTTCATGATCCTCTTGTTGCTTTTTTTTTTGACGTAAATGCTAGTTTTATGTAAACTTCTTTTATTCCTTTCTTGGCTTGAATTTCGTAGACACGATTCCCATGAGTATAGAAAGATCGTGTTATGATATGTGTGAATAAATACGGGATCATTATGCATGTTTGATTAAACGTGGGTCCCATCCTTCTCAAACGTCGACCTTATATTCGTCTTGTGGCTTTGACCAATACCGGCTTCATGGTCTTGAATGGTCCCGCTTACTGACGCGGTCCAATACTTGCATGACTGTCGCGATTTGGTGACTTGATACTGGCCTTGCTTGAATCTAATACCAACCTTGCCCACTTTATTTGAATATGGTCCCGCTCGTAGTCGGTCATGATTAAGTCCCCATGATAGAATTTGGCATGTTTCTTGGACTGGACGCATTTTTTCTCATTACACGACGATTACCTTCAAATATCCGATAAATATCCACTGATTGTTATCCCGCATTTGTAGCCTTTACATACAGTAGGTGAAGACTCCTATTTTCTCCGGGATCTTGTTAACTCGTAAAATATAAAGAAGACGTTGAGTCTTCTCTCATTGCAGAATTATTTCTTTTTTGTACAGGTATTGCTCCACATCCATTGTATAACTTGATCTTCTTGATGATGACTTTCGTTAACATAATTATAGATCCTTTTTGCAGAATGGAGGCGGCTGGCAAGGACTACTCTGGTATCTCTCCTGAAAGAAGCTTCGAAGTGAATAAACCCGAGACTGATGGTCCGTTCGTGGAGGTGATGGCTAAAATTGATATTACGCTTCTCGAAGATGATCGCGCCATATGGGGCATTCCAATTCTGTACCTTCGTGTCGCTCGAGAATGCGTTCGTGATCTTCTGACTTTAATCGATAGGGAAAAAAAATAGAGGCTTGAGGAAGCGTCGCAACCACCGGTAAGCGCAAGAGCTGAGAGATTTACTGCACGGCTAAAAAGGCGAAGAGTTGAACATGAACGACCTCCACGGGAAGACATGAGTGATTATCCGATCCGCGATGGTGTGATCATTCTTGATTCTGATACGGATGAGCCCGAGCTCCCAAAAATTGTCAGCACGATCTCCAATGTTGCAGCGAATCTTGAAGAAGATATGGAAGCTGCCCCTACTAGGGATATCATGGAGAACATGATTGCAGAAATACTTGAAACGGAGGCTGATGCAGACCCGGAGGAAGAAGCGGTAGCGGCATGTGATGACGTTGAGGAAGACTTCAATGATGGAGAATACACGGTCGACCTTTGATGACTGAATCTTTCTGTTATTTCTCTTTTCTTCTTTTCTGAGTATTTTCCCGTGATTTTGTGAAAACTTTTCTCCTTGTACTCAGTGGCGGCTGAGTCCAAGGTTTTTCTTATTTCTGTTTACTTATTTGAACAAGTTTCTTATTTTTGAGGTAAATCCTTTATTAAGACTGCATCATAGTGGTTGTGCCTTCATATGATTGTGTATGATTCTGGTGAGAAGAGAAGTAATGCCATAATAAAATACCACGGACCTGTCCGCACTCTCCTATAATAAGCTCGTATGCGCCCTCCTGATGTAAGCTGAGACAAACTTTTCAATATGCTTTCCATTTTTCCTTTGCATGCATTCTATTCATCCAACTTTCCCGAAAGGTGTGAAGTGTTTTTTAGGGTTCTCTGGTTTAATCTGGTGGGAAATAATAACTCTGGTCAAACCTGGGTCTTTGTTTCATGCCCAGGGGTAATTTTTTTTAAAGAAAATAATACTTTAATTGAGAAATTGGAACCCTAATAATTATGAATGCAAGTATTGCAATCATTTTTTGAAGGAATTACAAAATAGCAAGGAAAGGGAAATTGTTGGAGGAACGCTGGAGGAACCATTACGGAGAACGCCGGAGAGTAAGAGTAGCACAGCTTCTCTAGGTACTGTAGGGTTTAAGCCATTGTGAGTGGATCGTCACGCCCTCAAGCTTGTCATCATTGATGATCTTGCAGTAGCCGCCTAGGATGACATCTTCTACCAAATATGGTTCATATTCCTTTGTAACCGACAAATCGGATTGGTTAGTCATTTTCACCGCCACATTTCCAACTTGAAATGTGGTCCTCTTTGCTATCATGTCTCCAATTTGAAACGGATTTGGACTTGACACATTATCTTGTTTCTGGGACACGTTGTCTCTGACTGCTTCCAATCTCTTAGCAAAACATTTGAAAGCACCAGCACCCCACTCGCACCTCTTATTTGCGGTTAGGTTATTGATTGAAACAAGTCCCCGGGACTCAGCAGGAAGAGGCTTTAATGTTTGTAAAGAAGGTTGTTCGATGAGACTTACATGGGCTCAGAACCTTTTAAGGTATGAATTCAGGCTTTCTCCAGGAAGTTGTGTCACGCTTGCAAGGTGTCGATACAGCAAAAACAATCTTCAGGGATTGATAGATTGTTAGAGTTCTTTCAGGTACTGAAACCAGCAAAGGACTCACTCCTAATGCTGCTTTGTTGTCGTGTATCCACGGGCACCCCAGGATCATGTCGTAATTCAGACACTCTTGCACTATGTAAAATTTAGCATGCGTTAGAGTATTACTGATTTTAACTTCGAGGTCAATGTACCCATAGGCGTCTCAGAATTCTCCTTCTGAGCTCCTAATGACGGTTGGGATGCGAGTAGTTGCTTGTTTTGAAATCCTTGCGGTCCTCTGGTAGGCTCAAAAAGATACCTACTTCTATGTATACTGCAAGTGCACAGTGTTGACAAGCAACACAGGGCAATCACAAGTCGAACCACAGAGACTTGGAGAGTGTAGAAGTTGATTCTAAATCCTGATTCAGAGAGTAACCAAAAGGGGTTTGATTTTGTCGATACGACGATATTATTTTCAAGTGACTGAAATAATAAAAGTAAAAGATGCAAATAACAAGATATGTAAACAATGATAATATGGATACTAGGGTATTCAAATCCACCAATAACCTATGATATGCATTCAACTTGTAATATTATTCTTGTCCTTATAGTAGATTCAAGTCTACCGTATAACTAAGGTGTTTCTCCAATGGATAATTTAATCACAACTAAAGTATTTCTCCAAAGAATTAATTTTCTAATTAAGCACAACTAATCTAAAGATCAATATTTGGTTAAGCATGAGTTGTAGCATAATCAACATAGAGATATTCTAACTACAATGGATACATGGCATACATTGTGAGAGAAAGATGTTGAAAAACTTGGATTAAATTATATCTTTAAACAATTCTAAACTTTCAAGAACAAGATACAAGATATGAATACATACCAATGAGATTAGGGCTTCATCTAAACCCTAGTAAATGAAATTAGAACATGAAGAACATTACAACAAAATTGAAATTTGATAAACTAACATGAACAAGATATTCTTGGATGAGTTTTCAACACAACAACCCTCTCTATTTATACACAAAAATTCTCTCACACTTGGGATCCGAATTTCACTGTAGCAACCACTCAACAATTAAACAAAACATGTTTTCTTAATTGATGGATATAATGGAATACAATGGGGGTGAGGTGGATGTTTTGGAAAGAATCCAATGGGGGTGAGGTGGATGTTTTGGAAAGAATCCAATGGGGGTGAGGTGGAAATGGATTTGGGTCTTGGGTTTTGGATCATGGGTTTTGGATCATGGGTTGTTTAATCCCATGAATTTGTAAACAGGTTGCCACTGATGTGCGAGCGGGTTGCAAAGCTTCCAACTTTCTTCTCTTTTGTCTTCTCAATTCTTCCAAGCTTTATTTAGTACTTAAAAACACAAAATTAATTAATACAAATATTTATTCTTGAAGATGGTAAGAATGCAGAATTTGGGATAATATATGACTTTGAAGCGCGAAAGATGAGTTAAGTGCCAATGAAAAGGTGTATGAATATGCAATATTTGGCACTCATCAAATACCCCCAAACCTGAATTTTACTTGTCCTCAAGTGAAACAGAAATCCAGAAATCCTAACTATACCACTGTCGCTGGTCTCTCGAATACATTTAGCGTATGCACTAAGCCTTTAAACCCCTAGGTGTCCCTAGTGGACGAGTTGTAGTCTCGTGAGGGCCTACCAAAGATGTACCCACAAAACCTTCTCCAATTTCAGAGCATCATAGAAATGTCTTCGTCTTCGGTCTTCAACTGTAGATGATGAACTTCGAAATTTCGTAGAACCTTGACAAAAAAAATTTTTTTTTTTTATAGAGACCCGCTACACAGCTGGTCATAAAAAAATAACAACAAAAGACTCAAAAAAAATGCAAAAGACTACAAAGGATCCTACAAAAGACCCGCTCCACAGCTGGTCATAAAAAAATACAAAAGACTACAAAGGATCCTACAAAAGACCCGCTCCACAACAGGTCATAAAAGCTGCAAAAGACTACAAAATGCCATATGCAAATACTCCCCCAAACCTAAATCTAACATTGTCCTCAATGTTTCAAAAGATAACAGAAACCACAACAAACTATGAGAACAAAACAGATTCAAAGGAAAGAGATTACCATATGCCAAACCAGAAACAATAGAGTATGTCCAAAGAAACCAGCAGGGAAGATATCTGTGGTATGTACAGGGGGTGAACTTTTTAGTCCACATAGATTGGATCATCAAGATGAGTTGTTTCAATCTCAAGTGGGATTGGTTCAAGGAACGGCTTCAGTCTCTGCCCATTGAACTTGAAGACATTCTTGGTTGTTACATCTTCTAGTTCTACATCCCCATGGGGGAAAATTGTTTTCACCACGAACGGGCCTGTCCATTTAGAACGTAATTTTCCTGGAAAAATGTGCAGTCGTGAGTTATACAATAGAACTTTCTGGCCTGGAGTGAATGACTTGCGCAATATGCGTTTGTCATGGAACACCTTCATTCTTTGTTTGTACATTTTTGCATTATCATATGCATCATTTCTTAACTCTTCCAACTCATTGAGTTGAAGCTTCCTTTGGGTGCCAGCTTTATCTATATCAAAGTTCAGTTTCTTTACAGCCCAATATGCACGATGTTCTAACTCTACAGGGAGATGACAAGCTTTACCGTACACAAGTCTGTAAGGGGACATACCAATGGGGGTCTTGTATGCAGTTCTATAGGCCCATAAAGCATCATTCAATCTTAAAGACCAATCTTTTCTAGACGGGTTAACTGTATTTTCTAGAATGTGCTTAATCTCCCTATTTGAAACCTCTACCTGGCCACTGGTATGTGGATGATATGGGGTTGCAACTTTATGAGTTATTCCATACTTACGGACTAAGGACTCAAAAGGCCTATTGCAGAAATGTGAACCACCGTCACTGATTATAGCTCTAGGGGTGCCAAATCGAGAAAATATGTTTTCCTTTAAGAACGAAAGTACCACCTTGTGGTCATTAGTTTTGGTTGCAATTGCTTCTACCCACTTAGAAACATAGTCAACAGCAACAAGAATGTACAACTTTCCTTCAGAGCTAGGAAATGGACCCATGAAATCAATGCCCCATACATCAAATAGCTCAACAATCAAAATGGGTTTTAAGGGCATCATGTTTCGTTTTGATATACTTCCCAATTTCTGGCACCGGTCACAAGAAACACAGAAGGCATGGCTATCCTTAAACAATGTTGGCTAGTAAAAACCACTCTGCAAGATCTTTGCAGCTGTTTTCTTTGCACTAAAGTGTCCTCCACATGCTTGATCATGACAAAAAGAGATGACATCCCTTTGTTCAGAATTGGTGACACATTTCCTAATGATTTGGTCAGGGCAGTATTTGAACAGATATGGGTCATCCCATAGGAAATGTTTCACTTCGGCCAAGAATTTAGACCGGTCTTGTTTAGACCAATGAAGTGGCATCCTACCTGTAGCAAGGTAGTTCACGATGTCGGCAAACCATGGCATTTCAGAAACCAGCATCAGTTGTTCATCAGGGAAGGATTCCCTAATAATCTCTGATTCATCAGCAGATTCGACATTCAACTTAGATAAGTGATCAGCAACAACATTCTCTGACCCTTTTTTATCTCGAATTTCGAGGTGGAACTCTTGTAACAAGAGTATCCATCGAATTAGATGATCCTTAGCATCTTTTTTAGATAAAAGATATCTTAATGCGGCATGGTCAGTATAAATGATTATTTTAGATCCTATCAAATAAGATCTAAACTTATCTAATGCAAACACAACAGCTAGCAACTCTTTTTCGGTTGTTGAATAATTCATTTGGGCCTCATTCAGTGTCTTACTAGCATAATAGATCACATAGGGGTGTTTGTCAACTCGCTGACCTAAGACAGCTCCAACAGCAAAATCAGATGCGTCACACATGATTTCAAAAGGTAATTTCCAATCAGGAGGTCGGACTATAGGTGCTGAAGTTAGAAGAGTTTTGAGCTCTTCCAAAGCATGCACACAAGAATTATCAAACACAAAGGAAACATATTTACTGAGTAGATTACACAGTGGTCTTGAGATCTTACTGAAATCTTTAATGAATCTACGGTAGAAACCAGCATGGCCTAAAAATGATCTAACCTCCCTCACAGAGCGAGGTTGCGGCAAGTTTTGAATGAGGTCGACTTTGGCTTTGTATACTTCAATGCCTTTTTCAGAGATGATGTGTCCTAGAACTATGCCCGAGTTCACCATAAAATGACATTTCTCCCAATTTAAAACCAAATCTTTCTCTTTACATCTAATCAGCACGCGAGTAAGATGGTTCAAACATTCATCAAAAGATGATCCAAACACAGAGAAATCATCCATAAAGATCTCAAGGAAGTTATCTATCATATCAGAAAAAATGCTCATCATACAACGATGAAATGTAGCGGGTGCATTGCACAACCCAAAGGGCATACGAAGATAGGAAAACGTTCCAAATGGACATGTAAATGTAGTCTTTTCCTGATCTTCGGGTGAAATATGAATCTGGTTGTAACCAGAAAAACCATCCAAGAAACAATAGAATTTACGCCCAGACAATAGTTCAAGCATTTGATCTATGAATGGAAGAGGGAAGTGATCTTTCTTTGTAACTGCATTCAACTTCCTATAATCAATGCAAACTCGCCACCCTGTGGTTACTCGAGTAGTGATTAACTCATCTTTATCGTTTTGAACTACAGTAACTCCTGACTTTTTCGGCACAACCTGAATGGGGCTAACCCATTTTATATCTGAGATTGGGTAGATGATACCCGCATCAAGAAGCTTTATAATCTCACTCTTAACAACCTCTTTCATGTTAGGATTGAGACGCCTTTGCATCTCCCTAGATGGTTTAGCATTTTCCTCAAGGTTTATATGATGCATGCAATCAGTGGGACTTATGCCTTTAAGGTCCGAGATGGTCCATCCTAAGGCTTCTTTATGCTCCTTAAGTACTTCTAAAAGTTTACTTTCCTGTTGTGTATCTAAGGAAGATGAAATGATTACAGTCAAAGTATTAGAAGGTCCCAAAAATGCATATTTAAGAGTATCAGGCAATGGTTTCAGTTCGAGCTTTGGTGTCTCAACAAGAGAGGGAACATACTTGGATTCCAAGAGTGTAAGTGGTTCCACTCTAGCTTTCCACTTAGTCGTGTCCATAAGTGGTGTGGATTCAAGCAAAGTATTCACTTCACTTATGTATTCATCATCAAACAAATCCAAGTCAAAATTATTCAAACAAGAATCCAAAGGGTCAACAGACATGCTACTAGACAACGAATCCTGAATCAAACTTTCAATCATGTTCATTTCATGCACATCATTATCATCATCAAGATCTAAATGTTGTTGGCTAGTATTGAAAACATTCAACTCCACAGTCATATTACCAAATGACAACTTCAACACTCCATTACGGAAGTTAATGATTGCATTGGACGTTGCTAAGAAGGGACGTCCCAAAATGACAGGAATGTGACTGTCAGGGTTTTGCACAGGTTGAGTATCTAAGACGATGAAGTCCACAGGAAAATAAAACTTGTCAACCTTAATCAAAACATCTTCTACCACACCACATGGCACTTTGATGGATCTGTCCGCCAATTGCAGAGTTATAGGTGTTGCCTTCAACTCTCCAAGACCTAACTGCACATATACTGAATATGGTAGTAAATTAACACTTGCCCCTAAGTCTAGCAACGCCTTCTTAACCGTTTGGTCACCTATTTTGCATGTGATAGTTGGACTACCTGGGTATTTAAACTTAGGAGGTGTGTTTCTTTGAATGATTGCACTCACTTGCTCAGTGAGAAAAGAACGCTTATGCACATGAAGCTTTCGCTTTTGTGTGCACAGATCCTTAAGGAATTTAGCATAAGTAGGGACTTGCTTGATTGCATCAAGAAATGGGATGTTGATATTAACTCGTTTGAATATTTCCAAAATCTCGTTGTACTGTATACTCTTTTTTTGCTGCACCAATCTTTGTGGGAATGGAGCAACAGGTACATGAGATGGTGCAGAGACATTAGAATTATGGGAATTCTTATGTTGCTCAGATTTGTTTTCAACAATAGGTGTTTTCTGTGGAGTTGTATGCACTGGTGAGTCCGATTTAGACTCACTCGACTGTGGTTCACCTACATTGTTTTCAACAATTTTACCACTACGAAGAGTGGTGACAGCATTTACTTGATTATGGGAGGCCTCATTTCGAGTTGAATTTTCTGCCTGATATATAGTTTTTGGATTTTGTTGGGGATGACTAGGGAGTTTTCCTTTGTCTCTTTCATTCAATGCTTCACAAATTTGACCCATTTTAAGTTCCAGACTTGTAAAACGTTGGTCTGTGGTCTTTTGGAGTTGTACCAAATTTTGGGTCAACAAACCGAAACTTTCTTCGAAGCTAGGCTTTTTATATACAGGGTACTGCACATGTGATTGCACTTGGGGGTTTCTAGGATAAGGGTATCCTTGGTTATTATTTGATTTTCCCCCTTGTACAGGTCCCTTAGACCATGAAAGGTTAGGGTGATTTCTCCACCCTGGGTTGTAGGTCTGAGAATATGGGTTGTTCTCTTGCCTTTGGTACAAAACATTGGCTTGCTCGGTTTTTGACTCTTGAAATGCATGGAGGTCCGGAAAAGTGTCCACTAGATGGTCTGAACTATGGCATACGGCACAAGTGGCCATTTCAATTTGACTACGGAGAGTAGGGATATTAGTTTTTCCATTCTTTTCTAGTTCTAGCTTTTCTATTCTCCTGGCCAAGGATGCCATCTTTGCACTTCCTTCGAAGTCAGAGTCAATTCTATGAACATTGGATGCAAGGGTAATACTATTTGGTTCACGGGGGGATTCCCACTGCTGAGTCTTTTCAGCGACTTCAATTAAGAAATCCCAAGACTCATCAGCACTTTTTTCAATAAATTGACCATTGCACATGGTCTCAACTGTAGTTCGGTTCTTGACATCTAAGCCTTCATACAAAATTTGCACAAGTCTCCATTTTTCAAAACCATGGTAAGGACCTTGGAGCAATAATTCATTGAATCTCTAAAAAATATTTTGCCAAAGTTTCCTCCTCTAATTGCACAAAACTATTCAGACTTTGACGAATTGTCGTAGTCTTATGGTTTGGGAAGAAATTTTTGAAGAACTCTTTCGTAAGAGCATCCCATGTATGAAATGACTGTGGCTGTTGAGCACACAGCCAAGTCTTGGCTTTGTCTATCAAAGAAAAAGGAAAAAGTTTCATTTTGAGGTGCTCATCCGTCATTTGGTTGATCCGAAGAGTCCCACCAATTTCCTCGAACTCTCTCACATGGTGGTAGGGATTTTCAGCTTCAACCCCTTTAAATTTAGGCAGCATATAGAGGATACTTGCCTTTAGCTCAAATTGTCCATCAATAGATGGTAAGACAATGCACGAGGACTGGGTTTTCCTCGTTGGGTACATGTAGTCCTTTAGACTACGGACTGGGTTTACTGGTTCTCCCATTGTTTCGGATGGGTTTGGACTGTCTGCCTCAGAACTATGTATTTCAATTAACTCTTCTTGACTGATTCTAACTAGTCGGCGTGTATGGTCTCTAAAAGACACAATCATAGCCTAGCTAGCACATCAAGCATGTTAACCATTCACCTAGAAGGCAAGTTCTATGCAATAACAAACAAGGATGACTCCACCACAGTAAACCTACTGATTTCTAGCAAACAAAAAGCATGATGGCTCCACTTAGATTGTTTTCTAGACCAGCTTCTAATCCTTCGAAAGGGAATTCGTTACAATCTGAGCAAACCCCTCTGGAATCAATCCGATTTTAAGTGAATTGAATAGAGGCGAGGGAAGTTGCTGGAGATTTGATACCCAAGGCCTCACCGCAATACAAGGCGGCGCAGTCACGCATTCAATTTACAGAAACCGTCACGAACTTCGAAGTATGCTTAAAGAGTAACCAATATTTTTCAAATGACTTTCCTACTAAGCTCGTTACCTTATAGGTCTTGTTCTATTCAAAATTTTAAATCTTAGGTTCGCGTATGTATCGTTTTCCTAAGGCGGGAAAGAAGAGAACGGTGATGAAATCCGAACCCTTATCGTGTATGTCCAGTCCTTGCCCTTTACTAGGAAAATAAAGCAGCCGTATTCAATTCCTCAACATATATGCAAACGAAGGAATACAGTAACTCGCTAACAAGGGATTCGCGAGTGTTTCGACAAAATTACCTCCCGTTCCAGACGGGGGATGAACCGTTCTTGTCGATTCGGGCCACGACTCCTATGTCATGAACAAACCCGAGGGGCCGAGGTGATATTGTAATCACCGTCCTTCTCTGCAAACAGTTGATATTTAATAATACCCTTCCGTAGGGTTTAAAAATAAAAATAAAAATAGAATGTCCAAGTCCAAAGTCCAAAATAAAGTGCAAAACAAAATTACAAGAGTAGAGGAATCCTAATACAAAAGAGAACTTTTTTTTTTTAATTTAAAATAAAAACTTCTTTCGCTTCCTTTCCTTCGCCTTTACAACAGCTACTCCGGCACCTGTTGAGCTCAAAAGAGGTAGTTAGGGTTTCGAAGTTTTAAAGCAAAAGCAAAAATTAAAAAAAAAAATAACAAAAATAAGTGTAAAATTGACTGTGAATAGTTGCTACAGTGATATGTGAACAGTTCCAGGAGATGAAAAAATGAATAGTGACAGGAGATGAAAAATGAACTACACCACTACCGAGTCCCCGGCAACGGCGCCAAAAACTTGGTAGGCTCGGAAAGATACCTACTTCTATGTATACTGCAAGTGCACAGTGTCGACAAGCAACACAGGGCAAGCACAGGTCGAACCACAGAGACTTGGAGAGTGTAGAAGTTGATTCTAAATCCTGATTCAGAGAGTAACCAAAAGGGGTTTGATTTTGTCGATACGACGATATGATTTTCAAGTGACTGAAATAATAAAAGTAAAAGATGCAAATAACAAGATATGTAAACAATGATAATATGGATACTAGGGTATTCAAATCCACCAATAACCTATGATATGCATTCAACTTATAATATTATTCTTGTCCTTATAGTAGATTCAAGTCTACCGTATAACTAAGGTGTTTTTCCAATGGATAATTTAATCACAACTAAAGTATTTCTCCAAAGCATTAATTGTCTAATTAAGCACAACTAATCTAAAGATCAATATTTGGTTAAGCATGAGTTGTAGCATAATCAACATAGAGATATTCCAACTACAATGGATACATGGCATACATTGTGAGAGAAAGATGTTGAAAAACTTGGATTAAATTATATCTTTAAACAATTCTAAACTTTCAAGAACAAGATAAAAGATATGAATACATACCAATGAGATTAGGGCTTCATCTAAACCCTAGTAAATGAAATTAGAACATGAAGAACATTACAACAAAATTGAAATTTGATAAACTAACATGAACAAGCTATTCTTGGATGAGTTTTCAACACAACAACCCTCTCTATTTATACACAAAAATTCTCCCACACTTGGGATCCGAATTTCACTGTAGCAACCACTCAACAATTAAACAAAACATGTTTTCTTAATTGATGGATATAATGGAATACAATGGGGGTGAGGTGGATGTTTTGGAAAGAATCCAATGGGGGTGAGGTGGATGTTTTGGAAAGATCCAATGGGGGTGATGTGGAAATGGATTTGGGTCTTGGGTTTTGGATCATGGGTTGTTTAATCCCATGAATTTGTAAACAGGTTGCCACTGATGCGCGAGCGGGTTGCAACGCTTCCAACTTTCTTCTCTTTTGTCTTCTCAATTCTTCCAAGCTTTATTTAGTACTTAAAAACACAAAATTAATTAATACAAATATTTATTCTTGAAGATGGTAAGAATGCAGAATTTGGGATAATATATGACTTTGAAGCGCGAAAGATGAGTTAAGTACTAATGAAAAGGTGTATGAATATGCAATATTTGGCACTCATCATCCTCAGAGTTTTAACAGTGATGATGTTGAACCCGGAGGCTGCGTCAATCAATGTTCTGTCGAACTCGGAGGCTGCGTCAATCAATGTCCTTCAAACAAGTGATGGTTAAGAGTCCCCAGTCCCCTTTGTTGGTCGTGTCTTCAAGAAGTGACTGTTTCTTCAAGACTACTTCCTTTTCTGGATACAAATGCCTGCCTGACACAAGATGGTTGAGGGCTGTGAACATGTCTTTACGTTGTCCCTTTGAGAGATACAAGATTTCACAAAAATGTTTCATCATGGTCTGTACAGTCTTGCAGACAGAATCCCACGAGATCATGCAGCTTCTAATGGGAAGAGGGTCTCTATGAACTCCCTCGTTTCCTAACTGGATTTATCCTGCTTCCACTTTTTCTTTGAAGATTTGTCTCAACTTGTTGCAATCTTTGGTCGGGTGATGGACAAACCTATGGTAGTGGCAGTATTTGGGATTTGTCATCTCGTCCTCGGTCGGTGGGCGTATAATAGGTGGTAGCTTGATCGCGTCATCTTGAATCCATATTTCCAGGAGTTCTGTCACTTCATTCATGGGAAATGGGAAATTTGGAACCGTATCTCCGGACTCTTGTACAAGAGATTTGTCAGCTTTCTTTCGAGACGAAGTCATATGTGCTGATGCTGCACGCTTGGGCGGTTGTTTTTTTGCCGACGCTTTCCTCTTTCCTACTTCACTCAGCACGCTCATAGAAGGACCTGTATTATATTACTTGTTGATGAGGTGCCTTCTTCCTCGGTTTTCACGCGCATTTTCGTTCCGAACGATTTTTGTTCTTTCCAATAATGTTGGGGCTGTCGTAGCGGAGCGCTTAGCGGCTTCATGAAGCTCCGAAAATATTTGGAAGCCCAGATTCTCTAACAAAGCACGGTATATGGGAATCATCCCATTGATGCATAACCCCCACTAGCTGGCGTTCGGTGACATTCAGATCATGACAATCCAACGCCTGAGTCCTGAACCTTTTGACGAAGTTGTTCGGATGATCATTACTCCGTTGAAAGATTCTTCCCAAATCTGAAAAGGTGACCTGCTCTGACACAAATAAATACTTCTTGTAGAAGGCATCAACTATCTCACTCTAATTGGATATACTGTTAGGTGCGAGACTGTTATACCAAGTATATGCTCTTCTGGTAAGTGTCTTCGAGAACTCTTTCAGGCGGAGAACATGATTGTATTAGTGCTCTCCTAAAGATTCAAAAAATCGAGATACATGTTCACGAGCGTTACCAGTACCATCATAAAGGGAGAATTGAGGAGAGACATAGCCCCTTGGGACAGGAATTCGATGTACATCTTGAGGGTATGGAGGTTGGTGTTGGTGCATGTCCGCCATATTTCCTTTTCCCCGGCTTCGGGGGAGTCTCTCCAGGTACTCACGCGTAATGAAGTTGAATGGTTGGACTCTTTCTCTTGGGAGTTCAGGAGTGTCACGAGTTTCCTCGTCCATGCGGGTATGCGCGTTGAAGTGCCTGCCCCGGGTGCATTGAACACGTTCCTCATTGGCTCCAGGGGATGTCGTGGCCCCTGTGGCAATCGTTCGGTTAGAGTTTTGAGAAAATTAAGTACCTCTTTCTGAGTTGCAGCCATATCTGTTTGGGCTCTAGAAAGAACTTCCTATCTTTCCATCAAGTCCATCATGGTGATAGAGGGTTTTCCTCCTCTTGCTCCTACATCCCCTCGTCATGATGGAGGAGTAGTGGTTGCCCTGGTGACGACCGGAGGCGTTACACTTGAAGAAATGCCGGGATTTCCAGTTGCTCTGGCTCTGGTGACAGGAGGCGTCCCTCCCAATAGGATATCTCCTCCTACCCCGCTGGTGGTAGAAGTGATGGCTCCACGAGATGTATTGACCACGGTAGCTCCACTGATAGGTACATCGACACCGGGAGTGTTATCCATACTAGCTCCATCATAATTGATTGCTGACCTGAGTTCTACCATTTTTAAATAAATTGATGATTGAATTGATTCCAAGATCTACCCTCTTTAAATTGCGAAAATTGAACCGGGTATTGAAAAGATAAAATTTGAGAATTGGAAATTGATATTGCAACCGAGAGATTAATCTCCCACTGTGGTTGTCAATTATTTATGGGTGAAAACTACTTCTGCTGGTTTTAGTAATTTGGGGTGTGTGGATGAGAAGTGAATCTAAACCCTAAACAAATGCACTGCGCGGTGAGTGCTTTTGATTCGAGAGATCAATCTATACAATTCTGGCCTAAACCAAGAAATGGTCGTTCCATACTTGTTTCGGTCACAAAGTGAAGGAGATGGGGTTGATCTTAGGGAGGGAAGCGAAGAAGGTGTTGAGATTGTGAAGGTTTAGGCTTGTTTATGACTTGTAACAGAAAGGTGAGCAGGCTTACGAATAATGCAAGCAGGCTCTGGGTGTTTGAATACGTTGTGCATCAACACTTGGTTTCTGTGTTGTGTTGTCTTTTTGGAAATAGAGAGGAGAACCTATTTATACAAGTCATTTGAGCCTTATTCACGTCTCTCTTGGGAAGTGGAGGAAGTGGAGTGATAGAGTAGTGGAGTTGTGTGTTTGTGTCACACGGTCAATCTTGCCCACTTCTCCCATCATCACTAACCATCCATGTCTTCCTGACACGTTCTTGTGATGGCGTATTGCACGCTGCACGCTGTAAAATGCCAGACCAATACCCCAGTGTGTATCCCCCAGTTTGTGACATGATTGATGTCTCGAGTGTGTGGATCGTGGGACCCACAGGTAGCATGTAATGCTAGTTAAATAACTAAGTTATTTAGGAAGTCGATACTTGTAAAGTATCGTGTGTATTTATGAAGAATCGTTGTTAAGCATCATGCCCTGCATACTTCATGTGAGGGTTTGGAAGTTGCGCTAGAAAATCCTCCCTTGACTGACCATATGGTGTGGTAGAGTGGCAGACGGTGATCACGGTGATACTTCACTGGTCGCCTAACTCTTATCCTAGGCCGTTCGTCCGAGCTGGAGAAGTTGTACGTACGAGATGACTTGCCACCCTCAGATTAAGGTTTAGGAGGTGCGCGAGTGTACTCCTTCAGCTTGGTCGAATCCAAGCATGGGAGGCATTTCATGGAGGACCGATCAGGTATGCGTGTAGATGGCATGATGATATCCATGTCAACGCTTCACTTTCCCACGAAGGTTTGATCTAGGCCACTCAAATTTACCGGTGAAGTTGAGTGGCTGAGATTGATTTGTGACAGAAATCCCATGCCGCAAAGGATTCCTGAAGGGGCGCGGTATGCCACCTTCAAGGCGCATGTTTCGAGACGACCTAGCTTGGTCGGTCATGGTCGTTTGGTCCGGCGTGTAAGTGATAGGCTAATATCCACGCCTATACCTGACTGTCCCATGGAAACGTCATCTAAGCTACTCAATGTTTCTGGTGAAATTGAGTGGTCGAGATCAATTTATGATTTGGGAAGCGTGACCATGCCAGTTTGGGCACGAGAACCGAGGTACCTGACCAAGGCTGGCTTTGGACGATCGGTCGGACATGAAGCCGGGCCCACGGTGGTCATGCTAGTATGTTCGGCCTTCCCTGATGTTTCATCTTTGCCTTCCATTCAAGCCTGCGAAGATGGATGCTTGAGATGATTTTGCGACACATAGATGATGCCGCAAACCCCAATTAGAGTTTTTCCGGCCGTGCATCATACTTGGTTTGGTGCGCACGAATTAGGAAAACCAATCATGGTTGGTCCTGACCAATTGGTCATGTGTGTAGGAGGGACCGCAGTGATTGTGTTGACATGCTCTGGTCCCTTTGAATCAACATCTACACCCTCCATCTATGCATGTAATGTGCTGCAAACCCTAATTTAGGGTTTTTTGCCCATTCTGCTTGGTTTGGACGGTTTGGCAAGATATGCTACCCCTTTTGGGGAGGTCGATCATAGGGGGCCCGCAATGGGTCGGCAGTGAATGTTCCAATACCTGCTTGGGGGTATTGGACTCGATCTGGACCATCCAATCATGATGGTGATGTGGGATGATCGGGATCGTTTCTAGACTGTTATGGACAGTCTAGACGCTCAATCGGGCTAGTATAAAACACCGAGAGTTACATACTTAATCGGGCTAGTATTACACACCGAGAGTTACATACTCAATCGGGCTAGTATAACATACCGAGAGTTACATGCTCAATCGGGCTAGTATAACACACCGAGATTTTACAGCCTGTACGGGAATTTTGTACATGCCTCACTGTTGGTACTTGGATATTCATGCTACTCTGCTGCGAGTAATAATCAGTCATCATGCCGCACCAACAATGAGAGTTCTTCTAGGAACAACACAGGAAATACAAGGCCTTCTATGCATTAATCAATAATGCTTAAATTCACAGAATATTCGTGGGATTGTTGCTACATGCTCCATTTTAGGTGAATTAATAAAGTGAAGAAGTATTCATCACTTATAAAATAGTCTCATCCTATGCAGGATGATTACACAAAAATTGGTTTTACAACTTTAGCCTTGAACTAAATTCCACCATCAACAACCGCCCAATTCTATATTCTACATAGAGGGCATAATGAAATGCCAGGGATCGAACGCTCAGCTAGTGGAGGCTTTTCGAAATACATGTCCATCATGGCTTAGTAAAATATGAATCGTCACATGCCTGAAGTCGTATCAGAAACATGCAGTATCATGATTTTACGGTTTTGCCCTTTGTTGAAAATCCACCATCTACATTAAGTCCCCTGCATAGTGGGGAACAATCATGTTCTGCAGTATGCATTAAATGGTTATCTTCAGTCGACGAGGTCTGGTTGAACTCAGTCTACAAAGGTAGTTTCAGAATCTTCAATTTACCCCAATGAGATCCTGTACGAGTAAATGTGTGAATGAGAACTCTGATAGTAAGGTAGAGTGTCATCTCATGAGCGTGAAGAGATGAGGCATTGCTGATTTGGGTATTTAAAAGCTTAGTTATGGTCGATTTAGGATTTGCGGGCCCGAACCCAAAAAGGAAACCCGTGTTTATTAGGTTTTATGAAAACTCAAGTTTGTTTTCAAAGCATGAATTTGTAAATACTTTTAGAAACGTAGGTTTGTTCGTAAAAGTGATAAATAATAATCCTTAGAGTTAAAGGAATTTTGAAAAGACCTGGAGTTCATGATGAAAATTTATTTATGAACTTTCAAAATTTTGTTTGAAACATGTAGACTTTTGCAAAAATAGAAAAGACCCTCGTTTCATATACATCTCATGAAAGGACGCAAAATATATACATATATATTTTTAATTTACGTGAGTTTCACGTTACAACATGTTTTTTTGTAAAATCATCGTTTTGATTTTGAACAACTATTGAAAGTAGATAATTATACATGGTGAAGTAATATTTGTATGTGAGTTTTTACAGTTGTGTAATGGATGTCTATCCAATTATTTTTTTTTAAATAACCTGTGGATGTTCACTCAGTAAAATTTACTTGGGTTGTTCACGGGTTTATGAAAATCAATTTATGAATTTTGAGCAATTGCTGAAAGCAAACAATTGTATGAGTGATAAAATCATGTATGTATGAGTTTGGCGATTTACAGTGTATGCAGATACGTAGAAAATCAGGGAATGTTCACATGAAAGGTTATGTGAACTATTCATAGTTTCATGAAAAGTCAGGTGTTGGATTTATATAATGAATTTTGCTCATCTTGGTAGGTTTGAAGAAGCGAGCAAGTTTTTTGAGGGTTTTACGTCATTATCACTAAATTCGTAAAACGTAAATAGGTAAGAGTGGAGAATTACCATTTTTGTAGACGCTGTTGTGAGCATCTTTAATCCATGATTCATTGTTCTGTCGAATCATGCGCTTCGTAGGAACGATGTGCTCTGAGTGGGGAGAGATCCTTCATACTGAGTTGTACTCCCAGTTATTTCATTAGCTTTATCATAGGATGACCGTGTAGTGAGATCCCGGATCAATGTAGACTCCATGGAAATGGAGGAAAATCTATGGGAGCGGAGAACCAAGAAGTAAGGACTATAGGATGTTAACAAATGACGTCCAGTCCCCAGCCGTTTCTTTGGTGAGTTATAAGAGCTCCTTGTTTCATGACTCTTTCGTGTAGGTGATAACTGTAATGCGCCTTTGGATGAATGAGTGACGATTGTTGTTGATGTGGATAGGAGGAAATCACCATGGATAAAGAGCGTGTTGATGAGGAACATTCCTCTTTGAATCATGATAATATGGAGATCTCTCGAAATCCCGAACCGAACGAAAATATGAAGAGTTCTCCGAATGAAGATAACGAAATTTCCAATGGAGGTTCCAACATTGCCGAGGCCTCAAATGGTTTAGAGGCTCCCCTAGTAAGTGTTTCTCCTGTAGTCCATTCATAGAAGTATGATATTGCTGATTTATGCATGAATGAATGAGAACCCGCATGAATATGCGAGTAATTTTGCCGAAATACGTCATCAGAAAATTTCAGACTTCAGATTTTATTAGATATGCCGCAGAATCCTCATCTGGAGTTGGATTTTCGATGTCCGCATATGTATCTTCAAGCACAGGAAATCTCCAAGATTTATCAAAGAATCTCTTCGAATTCTGAGCATGTTTAGAGCCATAAAAACGCGAAACAGTAAACTTCTAGGAGATATTCAGAACTTTTCCAGATCACACGTTGTGTAATGTTTTGCCCACATCTCCTTGCCCGTTCATCCGATTGTCATGAAATTATGATAGTTTGTAGATAACTTCCATACGAAGAGAATGGTACACGATCCATCTCTATATTCCTCACCAATGGCTCCCAGTTCGTCGTTGAACATAGGGCAGTGTAAATTTTCTTCAGCTGAGTTTCTTTGAAAACGTGTTTCATGACTTTGATACTTCTTGGACATGTCGTAAATGCATAATAAGGAACTTAGATGATGTTAGTTCACTTACTTTCTTAATCTTATGAGTGCATTGGATTTCCACGTCTGAACCATCCTAATCCCATGTAATCTTCGCATTAGGTACCGAACGACGAAGTTGGGAATCATGGATCCAATAATGAAAGCTTGGGAAGTCTTGGAGTTATTGGAGATGAAAATCCTATACCCGTACTCCCATGTTATGAAGTTATGGTTTTTTATGCATGGGAGGTGGTGGAAGCCCCAATTGAGCCTCAGATGGTGGAACCCGAATCGAGAATAACAGAAACTTCTTCATCTGAAGTGGTCTCCATGATTGTTGATGCTTCTCCATTAGGTGAGAGGCATATGATAGTGCATAAGTATCCCAATGAAGGTATTTCTTTTTATCTTCAATTTGGTGAGTTACTCCCATACCACCAGTTAGTTGGTGGTTTTAGTATTCCCATCGGATATGCTGCTATGTATGAGAAACTGTGGAAAATATATGGACACATCGTGGTTACTCAGGATCCAGAACGGAGTTATTTCCTGACAAAGCAAGTGGAATCCATCTTGTGTGTTATACATGATATATGTATCACTCCCAGAAATACTATTACCCGAGACGTACTCTTTGATTGGGAGTACAACTTGAAGAATGCGGAAGAACTTGGCTTCAATCTGAAGTGCCTTCGTCAAAGGCTTGAAGCTATTAGGAAAACAGTAGAGGGTGGTGCTCCTTTCCCCGCTAATAACGTTGTGACGAAGAAGATGAACGAAGTTACTGAACTGACCAAGAAGCCGGAGTTGGAGAAAGCGGCTTTAAAAGCTTTGGAAGATGCGGAGAAGCTGAAATTATTCTTTGATGGCTTTCTTTAGTTTCCTTTCCATAATCCCATGAACATTGAACTTCTGAGAGAGATGTGAGATTTTATTTGGGTTTTGAGTTTTGATAGGTTTTGAATTTATGAGTGACTGAGAATTTTCTTTTGATTTTGGATTTGACAGAGATTTTTTTAAATAAATAACCTTGATAGATTGCTGAATTTTCAAATGCTGAGTGCAAGTATGCACACGTTTAGGAGGAATTGAAAATACAGTTAAAAGAAAATCCTAAAGTGCAAACGTCAGATGTTTTGAGAGCTTGTCTTGGACATAAAACATCCAATATTGAATGCTTTATGCGTCGAGAACCTTGAGACAATTCTCGTGAATAACAGGTACATCCGTTTTTCCTTTGATGTCAGCCAATTTGTAGTATCCTACAACAACTGACATAGCAAACATGTAGTACCCTTTGTAGAATGCATATTTCTCCTGGTTGCCTTAAGAACCAAATCCCCGTCATGAAACTTGTTAGTCTTGGTTGCGCGTGCCCTGAATATCTTCTATTGGTTTGGAATCACCCGTGGATTCCATGCTGGTGAAGATTTCCAATTCTGTGACACATGTGGACACTCATGCAAAGGAAAATATGGCGGGTATCGCTTGTCAAACTGATCCAAGTCTTCAGCGATAAACCTTTCGATGTGGTGCATATTCAGAAGAGGTTCCAACCATGCAGTGTAGTATTGCTGAGGCGAGATTGTCCACTCATATCGTTTGATGACAGGTAGGTTTTGAGCGAGTCCCCAAATTAGGGTAGCATATTTGAAAGTAGGTAACACATATATATCATGAGGAATAAGACTAGCCTGAGTGCAAAACCTCTTGACGAATTCATTAGGGATTGCTCCAGGCTTTTGCGTGAGTCCCATCAGAGTTTTAACCTTTTCCAAATGATCTAAAGGCTAGTCATCTTCTGAGTCAGAGCTTTCTTCGGTGGGGAAGTGTGCAACTGAAGGTGAATATACCACATCAATTTTTCCATCATGAATCCACGCTCTCCCAAGAACCATGTCGTATCTAGGATCCTCCATGATTATGAAGAATTTAGTTTTTGTCCAGGTTGAATCACTTCTTATGTTGAGAATGATGTATCCATAAGCATCCTTGGAGATCCATTCATGATCTCTGACTGAGACTGGAGCGTGAGTTGCTTCTTGACGAGTGATTCCAGCAGCTCTGAGGGTTTTTATAGGAATGATGTTGACAGCAGTGCCAACGTCGACTAATGCTCGTCTGAATTCGTTCCCCTTAAGATGCACCATGGTGAGAATTCCACAGCCGTACATCTCTTTGTCTGTCACAGGTAGTTTAGGGAATGTTTCCTGAATTGTCAGTTGTTTTCTCGACACGACATGGTTTAGCGCAGCAAACATGTCATCTCTTTGGGCCCTTGACAAGTACAGCAACTCGCAGACGTGCTCCGTTAAAGACTGAACTGCTTCCTTGACCTGCTACTCGGAGGGTGCGAATGATCTGATCGGGAGAAGATTTCTATGTACTCCTTCAGTTCCCAGTTCTCCTGAGTCGGCCTTCTCTTTGAAGATGCGCTTCAAATTTCTGCAGTCACGGGTTGGATGACTGACATACCTATGGAAGTGGCAATAGCGTGCATTTTCCATTTGCTCTGCGGTTGGTTCCTTTTTGACATGATGTAACTTGATTGCTCCATCTTGTATCCATACTTCCAGTAGTTCGATCACTTCTTCAATATGAAATCGAAAATTAGGAACTTCCTCATCATTTCGTTGTGATTATGCATTTCTGGTCTGGTTGTCCTTCCTTGGAGATTTTGGAGGGTGAGACGTTGGAGAAGCGGTTTTGTGTTGATGTGCTTCGGATTTTCTCTTTCTTCCTTCAGCAACATTCATAGAAGTTTCAACATTGTACTGCTTGTTGATCAGGAAACGAGCACTGCTGCTTCGGGTGTCTTTTGATTCCTCCATTTTGACAGTTTTCGTTCTTTCTAGAAAGGAGGGAGCAGTAGTTGCCGATCGCTTGGATGCTTCGTGAAGTTTCATAAAGGTCTGGAAGCGGAGATTCTCCAACAAAGCTCTGTAAGCAGGGATCATCCCATTGATGCACAAGTCCACCAGTTGTTGTTCAGTAACATTTGGATCATGACAATCCAGGGCTTGGATTATGAACCTCTTCACATAATCGTTGGGGTTTTCAGTAGTTTTCTGAGCCATCCTCCCCAAGTCAGAAAGGGTAATTTTCTCAGAAACAAAGAAGTATGTCCTGTAGAAAGCATTCATTATCTCTCCCCAATTAGCAATGCTTTCTGGTGCGATGTTATTGTACCAAGTGTATGCACGACCCATCAGGGATTATGAAAACTCCTTCAAGCGAACAACATGGTTGTGTTCATGTTCTCCTAATGCTTCCAGAAATAAAGAAATGTGTTCTCGAGCATTTCCCGTTCTGTTGTAGAGTGTGAACGTTGGAGAGGTGTAGCCTTTTGGGAGAGGGATCCTCTGTGTGGCTATAGAATACGTAGGTTGATGACGGTGCACGGTCATTGTATGACCCCTTCCTCGGTTCTCCATAAAGCTCTCCGAGTTTTCACGGGTGATGAAGCAGGCGGGTTGAGGCTCTGCGGCTTTGCGGGTTTCATCGTCATCAGAAACAGGAACTGCGGGGTCCGTTGGAGATGTTTCCTTGTCTTTCCCCTTCTCTTGATTTTTTTTCTGACATCTTGTCAGTGAGAGTTTTGAGATAGTTGAATAGTTCCTTCTGAGTAGTAGCCATGTCAGTTTGATTTTTGGCGAGAACTTCCTGGACCTTCATGAGATCGCCTATAGTATGAGGATTTTCTATGATTTCTTCTGGATGCCGCCCGAAAAGAGGATGATCTTAGATATTGGTGTGAGGAGGAGTAATGTAACCACCATCATTAGAAGCGAGAATTATTTCCGGAGTACCACTAGTGTTGTTTTTGGTACTAGCATTGTTGGTGTTGGGATGTGTAACTGAACCTGACCTAAGATCGACCATCTTTTCAAAAATAATAGATTGCACCGAGAGATTAATCTCCCACTGTGGTCGCCAATCTGTGGATGGGGAAAAACGCATCGCCGATTTTTCGGGAAAGTAGGGAGTCGAGTGAGTTGTCGAGACTCCTCAGCCGGGAAAGATGTTAATCCTCACACAGATGCGCCGCTGCAAAGGGGGTGCTTATATTAGGGAAATCAATCTGTATGACTCTGGCCTAAACCAAGACAATGGCCATTCCAGAATCAATTCGGTCGTAAAGAGGGAGATGGGTTGATCTGTAGGAGGGAAGCTGAGAATTGTGTGGGATCAGTGATGATCGAGGATTGTGGATGTGTTGAAGGTTTCTACAGTATTGGTGAACTGTTCAGTTATGATAAGTTCTGAGTGATTGATGAATTCTTGAGAGTAGTTACTTAAGAAATTCAGTGTTAGACGTGTATTCAAGTGTTCGAATATTTATCAAGATGTCCTTCAATCATGGTTTCAGAGAATTATTTATACTGTTCGAGTAGTAACACCACTGACCCCAGTAAGTGTGACAGTTTCTTGAGTGGAAGAGTGGGAAAGTTGGAGATCGTGGTAAAGTCAGGTCCACGTCGTGTGGAGACTTGAATGATCATGCACCTACTACTTTTCTAACTCCTTCAACCGTTGACATGACTTACGCACATTTCTCATCGTGGGATGAATCCACGTGCCGTAGACCGCCAGACCAAAACCCTAAGTGATATCCCCTCATTTGTGACATGATTGATTTTTCATGAATCGTGGATTCTGCGGGGAATACGTGTTTAGGTTAGTCAATTGTTGACTGTATAGACACTGAGTCTAAGTTTGGTGAATCATGCATGAATGGTGAATGCTCAGCAATTCACGAATCGAACATGTAGTTCTTTGGAGAGATGTCAGTATGATGAATTACTAACTAGTTGAGTGATTGAGCAAGTATTGCCGCGAATTATGAGAATTCAATGAGAAACTGAGCAAGTGTTGATCAATTCACAGAATTATGGGAAATTGATGGGAAATTGAGCAAGTATTGCCCAACTCTCCAAAATTAAGGATTTGACGGGCAACTGAGCAAGTATTGCTCAATTCACCAAATACTGGAGAATTGTTGAATATTGACTAATATTCAGGCGATTGAGCAAGTATTGCTCGATTCAGCGAATTATTTAATGGTGATGTGACCCAGTAAAATATTAATTAAAATATTGGTAGATTACCGAATATTGTTTAATTAATTTTTAGATGTTGATTGATGAATCAACATACATTTATTGGTGTTCGAAATTGCTCAGAATGATGGTTTCACAGAGCGTTCATTCGAAACCCTAATTTTAGGACAATCCTCCATCCATTAGAGAATTACCGAAAATTGATTATGAGTGATGGAGAGACCAACCGCATGGGATGAGGAACGTGCATGTGATGCTCAGTGCTCAAGTGAGCATGCACCAGGGTTCTCAGTTTGAGAGTTGGTGAAAAGTGATCATTAAATGGGGAGTTCACCATTTACTAAAAATCTTGCTGGGTTCAACATTATGCGTAAAACCTAGGTATGAGAGATGGGACCGGCTCCTGGTGGTCACGTGACCTAGTGTTGGTCGTTTGGAGGATTCTCCAGGTTGGTTGAAACCCTAATTAGCATCCTTTACTAGAATCGATGTAGAATTCTCATAAAGACTCGTATTTTGATGGTCCACCCCTCCATTCTATACGGAAAAGAATTTCCTATCTCCCAATGAGGGAATATTTAGCTTTCTAGCTCATTCGGGACATGAAAATAGCCCGAAAGCAAAACTCAGGAAGAATTCAAGAGGGATGGTATGAGAGAGTTTTGGGCCCAGTATGAGCGATTGAGCAAATTAGGTCAGAATTGCGAAAACGTGTGGGACCGGTTTCGTGCAATCCCTAGAAGCAACCTGGTCGGTCATGGAGGCATGCACGTGTTTCCATGATGTCTGTGTCTCCAAACTGAGAGTTTCAGTATTTTCTGATGCGCGTTTCAGCGATGTTGTGAATTTTCAGAAGAGTTTCATCTTGGTTGGGAATTCACGACTTTTAGGTAGTATGAGCATGTATGCTCAATTCATAAATATTTTGAAAGTATTAAAATAAAATATTTTAATAATCCAAAATTGCTGTGCGGGGCTAGCCGGCAGTGTGACCGTGTTGGCTTTTGGTTTTTCGTGATTCAAGCAATATTTGAGAAAATATGGAGAAGTCACGAATTTTGTTCAAACCCAGGAGTTTCACGAGTTGAGGGAAATAATAATAATGAGAAATTAGTGATTGCAAGGTGTGGGATCGACCATGGCTAGGGCATGGCCGGACGGCCAAGTTTCCCGGTCCCGTACACCATTCCCTATTTTATTATTATTTTTCATGAATCCTTGAAGTTATGGAGAGTCCTTGAAGATATGGAGAATCCAGGAAGATGTGGAGAATCTAGGAAGATGTGGAATAACAATTATAAAAAATCTAAGGATTGTGAGCTGTGGGACCGGCCACGGCTTGGGCATGGCCGGCCGGCTAGGTTTCCCGGACCCGCACACCTCTCCTTATTTTATAATTTATTTGGTGAATTCTCCAAGTTATGGAGAACTCTCAAGTTTTTGCAAAAATTGGGAAATTTTTGCCAAGATGGAGAAGTCTCCATGGATTTATGAAAATCACGAGAAAATAAAGAAAAATAATGGGGAAGCATGGGACCGGCCCCGGCTAGGACTCGTCCCATGGGCGCTTCCCATTATTTTATTGTTTATTATTTTCTCTCTCCCATTTTGTGGAGAACTCTCCATTGTTTCATGTTTTTTGGATGCTCGTTCGCGAATCCGGGTGCTCAGTCGTGCATCATTGTTGAATACACTTGCACCATTTTGCGGGACTTATTCAGTGATGATTCAGATACCCAATTATGGAGTAATTATTATCAATTCATGAGATCTAGTGGAGAATAATTCATGAAACTGCGTAATAAAAATGTATAGATATTTCATTATTAATTCGTAAGATGATATGTGGATTCGACTACGAATTCAGAATAATAAAACGAGCATTACCATCCCATGGGATTGTGGATTCGACCATAGAATCGGAGTGGTTGAGATTTATCCATCACCATTTCATGAGACCAATAGATTCGATTATGAAATCGGAGTAATGAGATAATATAGTTGTTTCATTTCTATCCTATGAGATCAAGCCGTGGATTCGATCATAGAATCAGAGAAATTGTTATTGTCATTCCATGGGATCAGGCCATGGATTCGACCATGGAATATGACCAATTTTTATTGCCATTCCATGGGATCAGGCCGTGGATTCGACCATGGAATAGGAGAAATAATAGATTATTCTGGGAATTCGGTGGTGAATGTCACGGTAGAATTAATCTATGTGCATAGTTAGGAGACGGCAAATCTTGAGGGTGCTCTCAGACACTACTAAGAACACCCGATTTTATACTTAGAGCCTCTAATCTCCTTTCCTCTTGTATTCTTTGTCTTAGAGCCTCTACTGCTTCATTTTCGTCATCTCCATGAATTAATCCTTCAACCGCCTCTTGATATCTTCCCTCTCGCCTTTCATTTCTTAATTGTTGGTTTTCTGCTTATTCCACTGAATCTGATCGCCAAGTATGCACGCTTACTCTGTCATAATCCATAGTTCTATGTTTTATCGGTGTTTGCTGATTTGGCTGTTGAACTTGATTTTCTCCATTATTCCTTGTTCTATTGCTCATTGTTCTTAATCTTGAAGATTCTCCTATTTCATTTGTCCCTTCACCTGCAATTATTCTACTCCTCCTTACGGTTGTAGGTTGTTCTGATGTATTTCTTCTTCTAGCCATTCCTTCAATTTTGATGTATTACTGTAAATCACGTAAAAATCTTCTCAAATTTCTTCAAATTCTTACAAATCACAATTTGAATCTTTGCTTAGAAATGTCCCTGTTTCTAGCGCCATTATGTAGTTGCAGGAATTCCTACACTACACCCCTCATAAGAATCCACAATTATCAACACATATTTGAAGACTAAAAACAACACTTTATTGATTAATTCCTAGAAATGTTACAAGAAATGGAAGAAATCAAGAATACAACAGCTCACAAGAATTTTCTCTCTCCTCAAAACTTTCTTCAGACTCTAAAAAATGATCCCCCCTATATGGGTCTAATAGTTCTCTCTTTATATAGGATTGTAGTTGCAGGAATTCCCACACTACACCCTATTCAAGAATTTACTAATATCTATGACATAATTTGAAGATTAAGAACACTTTTTATTAATTTGATCTTAAGGAATTACAGAAATCAAGAACACAAAACACTTGATAAAGATTTTCTCTCTCCTAAAACTTTCCTAACACTCAAAAATTCATTACCCTCTCTGGAACTATTCATCTCCTTTATATAGGTATTTACATAGTGGATTACAGCTCATTTACAGCTAAGATTCCCTTCAATTTCGGATCTGAGTTCTTGCGATAAATCGCAGTTAGCAACGCCTTTAACTTTCGCAGGTTTTATTGATATATCGCAGACATGTCACACTTTCTTCGTGTTTCTGTCGTTTTCAGTTATTACGTCATTGTTTAAGTCATCTTTGGATGTGTCGCAGAATATTACTGATGTATCGCAGAGTAGTCATTTATTATAGATGTATCGCAGAACAGTTATTTATTTCTCAAGAATATTGTTGTGATAATATTCTGATCCTACATCTTGCCTCTTCTCATATCTTTTCTGCGAAGAAGATAAAGATCATGAGAATTTAAACTTCTTGATTTGCCGCAACTTCCTGTCGTTTCATATTTCCTTTATTCTGACACGTCTCTGCATCCATCTCTAGATATTCTACGCGTGTTTTTCCTTCCATTTATTCCTTGACACGTATTCTTTCGACCGTTGAATTCTGACCATTCACGTCCTTTCTTCATTGAATGCATTGATATTCTCGAGAACTTTCTTCTTCTATAAATACCTTCTCTACTAATTTCTTTTCTTCTTTTTACTTTCTCTTTTCTTCTCTGCAACTTCACTGTTCCTCATCTTCTTCCGCAAATTCCGGATCTATTATTCTTTCAATTTTCCTTCTTTACTCTTCTTCGCCTTAATCATCGTTTCCATATTAAGAAATGGCTCCTGCTAAAAAATTAGGTCAATCCACTTTTCAAAAACACCAACAGAAACTTCAAACACTATGACTCAAACTTTCTGAGATCCCTGGTCATTCTTCAGATACTGAACTTTCCATTGATCTGGTTTCGGAATTTCCTTCTTCTAACGAGAAAATCCTTGTTTCGCTGGGTCAAGTAGAAGATGGCCTTCCTATTCCTCTTTATAACCCAGATCTCCCTCTTTTTTATGAGATTATTTCTCATGTTAAATTTTCGCGAGCAATCTGCCAATTAAGTGGGGATTGTATACGTCTTATTCTTGAATATGCCTCCCGCGGAGATGGTAAAGGATCTCTTTATCCTGATACTGCGAAACATCCTGATTATGAAAAATCCCAATTATTCCTGCGAAATATACCGTGGAGAATTTCTTTGCGAATTATCAAGTGATTCCAATAAAGAAAGAAAGCACATGTTGGGCTATTCGTTTGAATAGGGATAAAAAAGTTGCGAAGGATAAAATTCTTATGCAAGATATAGACTATCATTCCACAAGAAACAATGGTCCACGCTTCTCCAAGGATGATAAATGGTGCAGATTTCCACTCCTCCTTGAAGGTCCATATATTTCTGGTACTCTTAACCTTCCTGCGAATCCTGCATATCTTGCGGCTTATCGTCCATGGGTTTTTAATTGGCCCGAAAAGAATTCTGAGGTATATCTCGCGAAATTAATCATTATTCGCAAACTTAGATAAATATACTGTTCTTACTAGTTATTGAATTATTTTTTATCATATTGGAAAAATGAAGGCTAGCTACGCCAGTACTGGGAATCCTAATCTCCTAATTTTTTTGAAAACCTTCACAGATGAAGTAAGAAACATTCTCTTATAACTTTTAACAATATATTGTTGCCCATGTTTCTTATCTTCATGTGTGGTTGTTTTCTAGGAAATACCATTCGTCGCAGTAGTTGAAGCCAAGGATAAAGGCAAAAAAGTAGTAACTCCAAATGAGAGTTCTGGCACTTCTCCTCATCGCAATAAGAATCATACTGCTGAGAGTCCCCCAAAAAAGAGAAGAAAAACTCAACCACTTAAAGAAATTTCTTCTGTCGCTGAAAAAGATAATGAGGTTGAAGAAAGTGGAAGAATTAAAAATGATGCTACTGTGGGCACCTCTTCAATACGTTTTTCCTCCGCAAGAGTTAGATCTGCGATGGGTCTTTCTCAACCTGAGACTCCCATGGATCAATTGTCAAATATCTTTAGGAATCCCATGCAAGGTATTGGTGATGACGATACTGCTCACGCTTGCAATTATCTCTCAAAAATCTGCGATGCATCCATCTTAACTAATAATAAAGATCTTAAAGGAGTCTCGAGATTTATCAACCCAGATTTTCTTCATGCACTAGCTTCATTGGTATGCCCCTTTTATTTTATTTTTCTTGTAGTAAACTTTACACTTGTCATGAATATCGAAGATCTTTTACTTACCCTTACTTATTTTCTCTTATATGCCACAGATTGCTAGAGCTTCTTTTTCTGTTGCTTCGGAATTAGAAAATAGATTATCATTATCGCAGAAAAGGCTTACTGATTCGCAATCTGAATCTGCGAAACTTCGCGAAAAGAATAAGAAATATGAAGATGAAATATCCATTCTTCGCGAAAAATGTAAGCAATTGGAAGCATCTGGGAATACTGAGCTCCTTAACAAGAATAAATCGCTTGAAGTAGATATTGAAGTTCTTCAACAAAAACAAGTTGACAAGGAGAAGTTCTGCAAACAAATTATTGGTATGATTTATTTTATTTTATTTTACTTTCTTCTTTCTTGCTATTTTAGCTTATTTGAACAACCATTTTGCAGATGCCTATAATCTTACTGATGAAGCTCTTATTCTCAATTATTTTGATGAACCCATAGATGAATCCATTCTTCTTCAGCGTCTTAATGACGCTTTAAATAATTATTCCGATGAAAAAATTAATGCTCTGTCTATCGATGAGCTTAAATATCACATTTCCCTTATAAGAATGGATTATAGATCTACTTTGAGTATATCCAATAGTTTTAAGACTTGTAGAGATAAATTTGGAAAAATAATCAAAACCTTGAAAGCCCAAAAGAAGGAACTTGAGAAGGATAAAGAACGCATTACTCTTCAAGGTGTTGAAGCTCTATCAAAGTTCCGCAATGCCCTTATTGACACTGAACTTGAGAGAGATAGACTTAAGGATGAAAACATTGAACTTCTTAAAAGAGAAAAACAAATCCATTCCCATCTTCTCATTCAAAATGATGATGAATTCGCATGGGATGCTACAATTCTCGATAATGCTAGGAAAAACTTAGCAATAGATGTCAGTCTTCATACCAAACAGGCAACCTTGATACAAGAAATGATTCATGAAAGAGAAGGTTATTTATTGCTCCTCTAACATCTTTATATTTTTTGTAAATTTTTGATAAATTTCTAATTTGTTATTGTATCATCTCAGAATCTGAAGAAAAACATTCTTCAAAGATAGCAGAACTTGAAGAAGAAAAAAGTAGTCTTGTAAATAATCTTGCTTCCCGCAATGATAAAATCTCTAGACTGCGAGAGAAGATAAAAATATCCAACTCCAATTTGCGTAGTAACCTTCTCACCGTTCTCAATAATGCTATTGATAAAGTATGCCAAGATAATGATCTTCCCCTTAGTTTATATCCTTGCCTTTTGGAAAATATCCCACCCAGTTCTGAAGTACCAATTATTTCTGACAGTGAGGCTGATATAAATGAGGATGAAAGCGAAGATGAAGAAGAAACTGATGATGAATATAATGAAGATGAAGATGAAGATAATGGCGAAGATAAATCCCAATAGTTCTGCTTCTTCTTTTTGATCTTCTCCTGTATTTTTCCCTTTCTTTATTGCGATAATTATCTGCGACAAATTGTATCATTCTTTCTGCAAAATACTTGTAATTCCTGATGTTCTTCAATATATATAAATTCCTTTTTTGCCTCTATCGGTCTGTTATTTATATGAATTTATCATATAATGATTAATAACAATATTTATTGTTCTTATATATCGTTCCCATACTTGCCTCTTGTTATTAATCCGCAATATGATAAATGAATCATCGTAAGTTTTTCTGCGAACTATATGTTTCGCAGACATAATTTTCTTGTGGTCTTATTTTGCCTTCCTAGTTAAAGGTCTTATTATGCCACTTTTATGCGACAAGATCGCAGGAAATTCTTACCTTTATGCGTAATAATCCATTGATCTTGTCTTATCATTTAATTTTAATTTCTGCGACAATACGATAAATCTAAGCCATCTTGTGAGATTAATCTCTCTTTGCTTTTTAAGACTTATGATATTGCCGTCTTTGCGATTTATATCCTCTTATTATTGATTTCATTTATCTCATTATTTGATCTTATCGCAAAAACCCATTGATCTCATCTTAACATTTCTTATTAGGCTTTTTGGCCGGTCATGCGGCAATATGACGGGCCTAAATATTCTTGCGAATATAAAGTCCCATGACATTGTTGTCTCTGTCACGCGACAATATGACGGGCCTAAATATTCTTGCGAATATAAAGTCCCATGACATTGCCGTATTTTTTGATACACATCTCCCTAATGGAGGGTATCGCCCTTATCTCTCCCCCCGGTTGCCCCTTCAAGGATTATACATCGGCCATACAAGACTAGCACTTTCCCATCCGGTTCTGCCAATTACCAGTTGTTTTCGCAGCCTTGTACTTTATGCCTTATATGGCTTATAGTTACAAGACTGCACCCTAAGTAGGGTTTTCTTCGGGCCGAACACATCGTAAGCCAAGACTTGCCATGGATGGCCAAGGTAGGTTCATCCATCCCTGGCACCCACAGCTCAACCGTGTACCTCGGCGCCTTGATCATACGTTGCATTCCTTAGGAGAAACTCTCGGGCGCCCAACCAGGGTATAACCTTATATAATTGGGAATCCAAGTTATCTCTCCCGGATGGATTTTCAATAATCCCAAATCTCCATGACTAGGTTCCAGCAGCGGTATAGCCTTTCTCATAGCCATGTAAAGAGATACCCCCCTTATGACGCACTTTAAGGACATTGCCTCTTACGGAATAGAATCCGCGAACTAAGGTGTACGCCATAAAATTTCGTCCCGTTCTTATATATTTTTAGGCGATTTGCACCCTTATTATTATGCATTTGCATTAAAAATTCTTATATGATTAGAAATCACCAACTTTTCCTTTTTAATAGAAAAATTTCTCATTTTTGAGCAGAGTTTTTCTTATATGATTCGAAATCATCTTGTTTTTCAATTGTTCGCAACATGATATTGTTGCACTTCTTTTCTTCTGTGATGAATGATTATTCTCAACCTCTTGTTACTTTATTTATTTTCTTGCGAGAAACGATTCATCGCAACATCTTATACTTATCTTCATCTTCGTATGATCAATCGTTATTGAATCTTTTGGAACAAACTATTCTTGAAGTATACCCTTTCTCCGCAACTCTATATTGTCCACCATCAATTTCTCAGCTCTCTGATTTTGCCTCCTGTTATGTTTCCAATTACGATTTCGGGCGCTTCTTTCTTCGCAAGTATTAATGTCAACTTCATAACACTTTTTGCCTTCAAACCAATCACCTTTAATTATCCCAATACCATGAGGATGTGGAAACTTTATGCATTGATGATATGTTGATGCTATGCCCAAGATCCCATAGAGACATGGCCTTCCAATTAAAGCATTGTAAGGAGATTCTATATCCACTACGCAAAACTTAATTTTTGAAGATATCTTGTTCAATGGAATTTCCATAGTAATTTATCCTTTTGGCTTGTTTGCGGTGCCATTAAAACCATAGATCTTGTAAGTTGAAGGGATTAGCTCATCATCTCTTCCACCCATTGTGCGATAAGTATGATAAAACAAAATATCCACCGAGCTTCCAGTGTCAATTAAAACTTTATCTATTGCCCAAGAATCACTTGCTGCATCATCATTATCTTCTTCTTCTCTGTATTTTGGATTTATCTCTAATTTCACCACCAATGGGTTGTCATGCATCTTCCCAGGCTCTGGTATCTCTTCTGCAGTAAAAGAGATAACTTGTTTCTGCCATTCTTCTAACGGAGAAATATTCGCAATATTCATCACCTCTCTTCCCTCTATATCCCTTGCAAATACTCTGCTTAGCACATTGTCATGGAAATCCTCTATCGTTTTTTGTGAATGTACAATTGAATTGCAGAATAGATTTTTTGATGTAGCTCCTACTTCAATGACAAATGTTTCTGCTTCTTTTGCAACATTAACTCTGCGAATTTCTGGTGCTTGTGGCAATTGTTGCGGTTGTAAATATCTTGCTAAAAAATGATTTAATTTTCCTTGTTCGATCATTCGCAAAATGATTCTTTTCACATTTCTACAATTATTCACAGAATGACCATGAAAATGATGATAAGTACAAAATTCTTGATTGTGGTTGTTGGGATGTGGTTCCTTCCCCATGTTCCAGGGTGAGGGTATATTCTCCATTAAAATAATCGCTTCCCAAATCTTGTCTATACCAGTATTTAAAGGCGGAAATTTGATATCTTCCCACATATTCCTCTGACCTCTTTGCTCTCTTGAATAATTCTTCCTCTGTCCACCATAAGTTTCCTGCGGTTGATCAAACCGTGGGACCTTATTATTGTTATTGCGATTATAAAAATTTCTCTCCTTTTCTAATTCCTCTTGATCTCTACTCCCCATTGATACTATCTTAAGTTGATTATCAGTCTCCATTTTCTCTCGCGGATTTTGGGAAGTACTTGCTACTGTATTAATCATCCTTGGTAACAAACTTCCATTTGCTGCGGCTAAACTTGTGCCTGCAAGAGTTGGATAAGACTCCATCTCATTTTGTTTTTCGTCCAAAGCGATGTATTCCTCTTGCAATTCTCGCAACTCTGTCATAGTGATTGTGTTTTTAACTCTGAAGACCTGGATGTATAATAGATTTGTCGCAAACATAGCATTTATGAAGGACAAAATGAGATATCTTTCATCTACTCTTCCTGCCATTTCACTACACATTGTCCTCCATCTTATGGTTAAGTGCTTCAAACTCTCACCAACCCTTTGTTTCAATCCAAACACATCTTCAATTCCAGGTCACGCAGAATTATTGCTGATGTAGGCTCCTAAGAAAGTGGTTTGCAAGTACATGAACGAAGTTATTGTATTCTTGGGAAGACTTTCGAACCACTTCAATGCTTCGCCAGTTAAACTTGACGCAAAATATTTGCACAAAACGACATCATGGTTCTCCCATTGTAGCATACATCGAATATAAGCTTTGATATGTTGGACAGCACACGTAGTTCCATCAAATATACTGGTCAACACCGGTAAATTTCATTTTGGAGGTATCCCTCCTAATTGTACCTCTTGAGTAAATGGAGTTTTCGCAGACTCTTCGATTGCCTCATCAAGTTGCCTTCTTCCTCCTTCTCTTCTGTTATTTATTATTCCTCTCATTTCTTCCAATTATCGCAAGATTTGTTCATTCCTATCAGAATTCTGCTCCATTGGTCTTTTCAACGCAGCTTCTCTTCGTCTGCGTTCATGCCTTTCTTGTCTTGCGATGTTTCTCGCTTCTTCTCCAACATCTTGATTTTGCCTTCTTCTGCGAATTTCTTCTTCTTGCAAGTTAATTTGTCTTTCATTCTCTTCTCCATGAATTTCCTCAACCCTTACTGTTTCTCTTCGTTGCCTTTCTATGTCTCTGCGAATTCTCTCATATTCCTCATTGAGGTTATCATTATTACGATTTTGCGCACGTCGTCTTTCTCGATTGTCATGATTATTCTGACGCAACGCTGCTTGAATTTCTTGCTCTTCTACTTCTGCTCGCAATCTCTCTCTTTCTCCTGCTAAGCGTACTTGCTCAATATAATGCCTCTCAATATCATCTTCGATAATCCTGCGATTTCTTCGAATCTCTTCATCACGTAACATTCTCCTTCTCTCTTCTTGATTCTCTCCCTCATCCTGATTTCGTCTAATGTCTAAAGTTTCCCCGCGTGGAATATAACGATCATTTATCAAATTCTCCCCAACATTTTGTATAGGGAGATTCTTCCTTGTTTCTTCTCTATATGATCTTAAATTTGATCTCATGATGCTTCTCGATCTTCTGTTTTGTAACCTCAAATTTTCCATTCTTAATTCATGATTTTGTCTTGTAAGATTGGCATGCTCTTCTGCCTCTAATCTTCTTTCTTCCTGTATCCTTTGTCTTAAAGCATCTTCCATTTCATGTTCTTCATGAATTAATCCTCAATCCATTTCTTGATTTCTTTCCTCCTCTTCTATCGAATCCGACCTCCAAGTATGCACACTTACTCTATCATAATCCATATTTCTATCTTGTGATCGCATTTGTTGATTTGGTGGTTGGATTAAATTTTATGCTTCATTTCTCCTTCTACTTCTTCCTAATATGTTCCTTAAAGATCCTTCCAATTCACCTGTTCCTTCCCCTGCAATTCTTTTACTTCTTCTCACTGTTGTTGGTGGTTCTGATGTATTTCTTCTCCTTCTAGCCATTTATCTTCAATTCTAATAATTTCTTCAAATCTTCAAACTGTGATTTGAAATTTCTCAAGTTTGATTCTCCTTGTTTCTGGACGCCAAAATGTAGTTGCAGGAATTCCCACACTACACCCTATTCAAGAATTTACTAATATCTATGACATAATTTGAAGATTAAGAACACTTTTTGTTAATTTGATCTTAAGGAATTACAGAAATCAAGAACACAGAACACTTGATAAAGATTTTCTCTCTCCTAAAACTTTCCTAACACTCAAAAATTCATTACCCTCTCTGGAACTATTCATCTCCTTTATATAGGTATTTACATAGTGGATTACAGCTCATGACAGCTCATTTACAGCTAAGATTCCCTTCAATTTCGGATCTGAGTTCTTGCAATAAATCGCAGTTAACACCGCCTTTAACTTTCGCAGGTTTTATTGATATATCGCAGACATGTCACACTTTCTTCGTGTTTCTGTCGTTTTCAGTTATTACGTCATTGTTTAAGTCATCTTTTCTCTCTCCTAAAACTTTCCTAACACTCAAAAATTCATTACCCTCTCTGGAACTATTCATCTCCTTTATATAGGTACTTACATAGTGGATTACAGCTCATGACAGCTCATTTACAGCTAAGATTCCCTTCAATTTCGGATCTGAGTTCTTGCGATAAATCACAGTTAACACCGCCTTTAACTTTCGCAGGTTTTATTGATATATCGCAGACATGTCACACTTTCTTCGTGTTTCTGTCGTTTTCAGTTATTACGTCATTGTTTAAGTCATCTTTGGATGTGTCGCAGAATATTACTGATGTATCGCAGAGTAGTCGTTTATTATAGATGTATCGCAAAACAGTTATTTATTTCTCAAGAATATTGTTGTGACAATATTCTGATCCTACAAGGATAGTTACATAGTGGATGACAGCTAAGTTATCCCTTATTTTCGGATATGACTCCCGATACTCTCGCAGTAGTTGTAATGCTTATTCTCGCAGATGCTGTAATTTTCGCTCCCTGTGTTTCCGCCATCGTCATCCGTTACGTCATTCTCTGAATCATTATTTAAGTCAGTCTGCGACGATCACAGAGTGTCGTTGAAGAACTCGCAGAACAGTTATTTATAAATTTTGCAAGAGCACTGTTGTGGCGATATTCTGATACTACAACTTGGGTTGGGCGACTAAGGTAATAAGAGCTCTCATAAGGGGTGCAGAGTATGACCAAGGCGCCGAGGTAAACAGTTGAGTCAAGAGTGCCTGGGGCGTATGAAACTACCCTGTCCATTCTTGGTAAGTCTTTGCTATGATGCACTCGGCCCGAAGAAAACCCCACTTAGGGTGCAGTCTCGTAACCATAAGCCATATAGGCAAAAGAGATAAGAGGCTGCGAATACAACTGGTTGTTGTTAAGACTAGATGGGAGGAGCTAGTCTTGTATGGTAGAAATACATCTCCTTGAAAGGGAAACCATGGGGAAGATAAGGGAGGCACCCTCCATTAGGGAGATGATAAGTGTCTTAAGTCGCAAATGTCATGAGGCTATATTTATGCAAGAATATTTAGACTTGTTATATTTGTGCAACATTCCTGAAGAAGCGATAATACAAAATAGAAGATAAGACGAGATCAATGGGTCATTGCATGCAAGTTTAAAGACGTTCTGCATTTTCGTCGCAAGACGGAAATGTCATGGGGCTTTAATTTCGCAAGAAAATCTAGGCCTGTCATATTATCGCAGCAAAAACTACAAAAGAACAAAAAGTTAATGCAAGATCAATGGGTTTCTACATGAAAGTGTGGAGATGTCCTGCGATTTTGTCGCAATAAAAAAAGATGGCCAAATAAGACCTTTACTTAGGAAGGCAAGATAAGACCATATCAGAATCCAAGAAAGAATGTAATCTTACAATTTATGATTGCGATATTATGCAGAGGAAATTGCGATGTTATCGCAAATTATTTTACTAAACAAAGGTAACATGCTCAATCACTCATCCAAATACAAATAACAGAGGAAAGTATGGGAATACATAGAATAAATTAAAATGTTATTTGTTTTCACATGATAGATTTACGCATAAAAAATTAATTGTATTTTTGGTAGCCATATTGCAAGAAGATAAAAAATTTCTAACACATGCAGGAAAGAACAAAAGAGATAGAGCTTGTATTGAAGACTTGAGAAATTCGCAATGATAAATTACAAGTATACAAGAATGAAAGATCAAGAGCAAATATACAAGTTTTGCAAGATATTGAACAAGAAAGCACAAGGAAGCAAAAACTATTTTTTGCTTGATTCTTCATAATCATCATCAAATTCTTCACTAGAATTTTCTTCAGATTCTTCGTCAGACTTCTCCTCTTCATTTTCTTCAGACTTCGTCTCTTCATCAGCTTCACTATCAGAGATGACCAAATTAGGAACATTCTCTGGAACTTTGTCTAAGAGACAAGGATACTTGGAGTGAGGAATCTTGTTGTCATCACAGATCTCCTTGATGGTGTCGTTACGGAAAGAAATTGCATCATTCCCAAAATTCGCAATAGTGATCTTCATTTGAGTCTTCAATCTTGAACATTTCTCATTGCGAGAAGATAAATCTTTCGCGAGCTTCGCCTTCTCATTCTCAAGTTCTTCAATCCTCTAGCGATATCTATCTTCAGCTTCTGCAAAAATATAATAGTAAATCAATAATTTGAAGGAGGTTTACGAAAAACAAAATAATTAAATAAGGAAGAACAATTAACAACCTTCTCTGTTAGAAATCATATCTCTAATCAAAGACGTTTGCTCAGCTTGAAGACTAAAATCTACACCTAAATTATTTCTAACGTTATCTAGAACTCTCGCAGCCCAAGCAAATTCATCATCATGATTTATCAGAAGGCGGGAACGAATTTGATTTTCCCTCTCAATAAGAGTAGCATTTTCGCAGATAAGTCTATCTCTTTTAACTTGAACTTCAAGAAGATTCTTGTGGAAATCCACCAAAGATTGAGCACCTTGCTTAGTGATACGGTCTTTATCATCCATAAGACTATTGATCTTAGTTCTTAATTTGCTAATTTCTTCTTTTGAGTCAACATAAAAATGCTTAAACTTATTGGCTAATCCCAAACTAGATCTATGATCAATTTTTAAGAGATAGATTTTGGATCTAAGTTCATCTATGGAAAGAGAGTTGATTTCATCATTTAGAAAGTCATTTAAGGAATCGTTAAGGTGTTTAAGAAGGGTGTCATCATCCATAAGATTGGAAAATGTATGAAGAAGAATAGCCTCATCAGAAAGACCATAAACGTCTGCGAAATGATGAACCATATAAGAAAGAGTAATGAGAAAATGAAATGAAGAAAAAGAATGAAAAAGTTTTATACCATAGAGTTGCTTATTGGCATCTTGAAGACCAGAGATTTTATTCTTTTGGACAACAGTCTCAAATTCCAGCTGGTTGTTCTTTTTGCAAAGATCAGCAGTATCAGATTCTAATTGGTTGTTCTTCTCGCGAAGACTAACAGTTTCAGCTTCCAATTTCTCATTCTTCTTGCGAAATTCAAGATACTTCTTTTCAAAGGTCGCACGCCTTTTTTCCATATCTGTGATAACATCATAAGAAGCTTTCCGAGCCTGCAAAATAATGCAGCGAATTTTCAGAATAAATCAAGAACTCAAGACAAAAATAGAAAGAAGTCAAATATAAGTATGAAGATTTACCAAACTATTGAGTGAATGTAAGATACTTGGAGATATGGATCTTGAGACCCAGCGAAGAGATTCATTATTCTCTAAGAGGGGGGCATCGCAAATAGCAGTTATGGATTGGAAGGCACTAGTGAGAGGAGTATCACCAATTCCCTGCATAGTACTAGAGAAGATGCCGGATAGTTGCGCCATAGAAGACTCAGGTTGAGAAGTTTCCTTCACAGAAGAAACATCATCATCATCATTGTTATGATCGCTAGGACTCTCGCTAGATTGGACTCTTTGTCTCTTTGAAGGAGGAGCAGTGGATTTGTCTTTGCGAGAAATACTCTTGCCTTTACCCCTAGTCTTCGCAACTTTGACAGGTTTTTCCACTTCAACGATAACCTACATTCACAGATAAAGATAAGAAATAGAGGCAGTAATATATTGTGGAGAATCATAAAAGAATATTTCTTACTTTATCAGTGAATGATCGAAGAGCTGATAAAGTGTTGATTTTCCCAGTCTTGCTATAACTTACTTTCAACCTTTCAATCCGATAATTTCGCAAGTGAAAACATTGGAGTGGTCAGTAAAATTATATATAAGAATAAAAAGAACAAAAATTCAAGCAAGCAAAGTGTGGAAATATACCTCTGCTTATTTAGGGTAGATACGCTGCGAGGTTCGCAGGTAAAACATGAGATCCAGAGATGTACGGACCCTTTAGCATTAAAGGGAAGATACACTACTTATCATAGTTGGAGTAACACGGGGATATATTTTTGCCAGGATGCCAATCAATGTCTTGCATAAGTATCTTGTCATCAGCAACATCATCCTTCTTCTTTAAATGAACGCCCCAACAAGTACTATCTTTCTTGATAGGAATTATCTCATAATTCGCAAAGAAATTTTCTATGGTATAGTTCGCAGGAACAATCGCAACGTCAGCGAACCTAGGATTTTTAGCTTCATCAGGATAAAGAGATCCCTTGCCAGCACCACAGTTGGCGAATTCAAGCATTAGACGAATGCAATCCCCACTTAATTGATATACAGATCGCGAGAATTTCGCATGAGAAAGTATTTCATAAAATAAGGGAAGTTCAGGATCATAAAGGGGAATGGGAAGGCCAGCGAGAAGCTGACCTAGCGAGATTATGACATCCTCATGATTACAAGGATGATCAGAAACTAGATTAATAGAAAACTCAGATTTAGGGTCTTGACCAGGAATGGGAGATAAATCAAAACCTCTGGTTTAAAGTTTCTTTCGAATTTCTTTAAAAGCGATCTCATTTTTACGACCGGCTGGAGGCCTTTATAGTATGAGAATGAAGGAAGTAAAAATCAAAAGAAGGAGAATCACGAAAAATTACAGTAGCAGAAGCGAAATTCACGGAAGAACAGTAAAATTGCAGAGAAGCGGAGAAGAAAGTAAAAAGAAGAGAAGAATAGGGATAATATATAGAGAGAGTAGAAATTCTCGAGAGGATAAGTGCATTTAATGCGAAGAGAAGACGTGAGTGGTTAAAAAGCAGCGGTTGAAAAAGACATGTCAAGAGATGAATGGAAGAAAAGATACGTATAATAAAATTCACGTAAAATACAGAATTGTGTCAGTACAGAGGGATATGAAAAGATAAACAGTTGCGTCAGTTTGAAAAATAATTTCTCATGACATTCTCCCCTTCGCAGAAAAGACATGGGAAGAGGCAAGATGTAGGATCTGAATATCGCAAGAAGGACACATTTGCGAAGTTTGATCAACAACACATTGTGAGCGTCGCAGGATGATTTGAAGAATGACGTAACAAATGACGATAACAGAAACATGAGTAAAGTGTGATGATCTGCGATATTTAGAGTGTTTGCGAAGATTAACAATATAACTCTTGCGAGAATATCACAAGTCAGATCCGAAATTAAAGGACAGATTCTGTCATCCACTATGTAAATCCGTATATAAAGAGTTGAACAGGCGTAAGGAGAGAGAGATCTTTTTCGATTGTTGAGCAAGTCATTATGAGAGAGAAAGTCTAGAGCGGTTGTTAATTCCTTAGCTTTATTTCCTTTATATCTTGTTAAATTTGTGAGGTTAATCAATAAAATTTGTGTTTGATGATCTAAAAATGACTTAATTGAATGAATTCCTGTGAGGGGTGTAGTGTGGGATTTCCTTCTACTACAGTTTGAAAATACCTGTCGGTTTTTATTTTAGGAGTTTGAGAAGAAGAATAATCAACCTCAGTTGGATTTCTCGAACATCTTCCGGTATAAATTCTCCACCAATTTTATTTGTTTTCAATTTTAATAATTAAATTCCGGTTTTGTGAGCCTGATTTCTCTCGTAGAGTAAATTTCTTTAGAGTTTTCAATTTTTATGTTTCTTATATTGCGTTTCATATAAGTTTCAAAACATGGTGTGTTGTTCATATCTGGCTCTGTCGATTTTTAGGGCTAAATTCCTTTGTTTTAGTATTTCTGAATAGATAAAGCCATTTAAACCTGAGTTGAAGATTGGGTTTTTGTTTTATGTTTAGAAGATTTTTTATACTAGGTTTACTTGTGATTTAAATTGCTGACACTGTATAAACACGGGCTAGGTGACGGTAATTTTTATATTTATCAAGTATGTAATAACTAGGGTAGTGAAGGTGACTCTTCCTATTGCACTAGTAAACTGGTGATAACCTGCAATAACATGTTAGAACTTTTGCTGTCAGAATATTGGATATGAATTTTGAAATTGAGTATCACTGTATCAGTACTTACAAAATCACCAAGTCCTCCCAACCAAATCAATAGTAATCTGGAGGTGTGGGGATGAGTATATGTAACTTGTCGGAGGAGATTTTATTGGGGGATTGGTAAAGGTATGTGGAGGAGGTGGAGAGTTATACATGTATGCTTCATTTAAAAATACTTTTAAGTCTTAATTAGTAATGGTCTTTCCCGTTGGCTGTGAACAAGTTCCTGATTTATCTGTCATTTATAATTGAGGATGTTGTTTTTCTATTTATGAAGTAGTGATTTATTACAGGTCTATTGTTGGTACTGTTAATTGTCGATTGGGTACGAGTTAATTCTGTATGTGTGGTTTACTTCCCATCGTTTTATATTATTTCATACACTTAGTTTTGATTTGATCGCTGACAACTATCTTTTACTTTGTCATTAGATTCATTACTTGTAGATTCAGAGCGATCATTATCCATAGTGGTTGTATTTCATTAGCTATGTATTTGAAAACTCCACTGATAACCAATGATTCAACTAAGTTTTTGATTTATCTGTCATTTCCAAATGAGGATTTGTTTTTTTATTTACAGGTCTACTGTTGATGCTGTTAATTGTCGATTGGGTACGGGTTAAATCTTATGTGTGGTTTACTTCCCATCGTGTTATATTATTTCATAGACTTAGTTTTGATTTTATTGCTGACAAACTATCTTTTACTTTGTCATTGCTTGTAGATGCGGAGCGATCATGATCCATAGTGGCTGTATTTGAAAATTCCATTGATAACCAATGATGCAGCTAAGGTAAAATAGTGGTGAATCAATACATGGATCTGGGGTGAACATTCACGCCACCATTTTCAGAAAAAATGATGCAGCTTAGCTTCTTAGGTACTTGATGATGTTTTTCGACCTTTATTTTTCCTTCATTGTTTTCTTCTGTTGAAGATTAAAAGACTTTGTGTGGTATAAATATCTGATTGCTATCGCTTTTTAGAAGACTTTTTAGAGGTTGCACTTGCTATTAATTAAAAAATGCTATCTGACCTCTTTTAAATGCATCACACTAGTATCTTTAAGTGATTTTTCTAATCTTTTAGTTCATTAATTAAGTTCGGAGTTCATTTTAAGCCTCAATTTTATCCAAGACTTAGATCCTCTGTTTTACTTCTCTCCTTCATCATCTTATTATAATTTGTCTTATCCACATATTAAAATTCTTTGCCTGAATGCTTTTATTCCTCTTGGCACATTTTAGCATAACTATAACTGGCATGAATGCTTATATTCCTCCTGGTGCTAGCATCATAAGTTTTTAACTCTTATGTGTTGTAGAAATTGGACTTGTATAATAATTTACATACAAATTTACTAAGTCTTTCCCTTGTTCTATTATGCACTTATGTCTCAAATATTTTGTTTTGATTTCGATTTTGTATACAAGGATGACGATTTGCGAAGGACCTTACAGAACTAAGTCTTTCAATGGAGATATGTTTATTTTCTGAATAGGTCAAGTACAGGTATAGTTCTAAGTTTTTCTGTGATACCATTGCCCATTCCAAATTAACTTTCTCTTTTTTGTAGTTACTGTGTAAATGTATGACTCTTTGCTCCCATTTTCCATATGAAGTCATGGACATAAGGTAATTTGCAATTTTAATGAATTCTTGTTGTCTGGTAACCGGTGGATATTTAGAATTGGATGTTCTCTTTGTTATGAAATCTGATGTTAATCTTTGTTTTCACTTGTGTTATTTTTTTCAGCGTGGATTTTAGATGCTACTGAGAATAATGGTCAAATTCAATTTACCAGAAAGGGCCACACCTCTTATTCGGGACTTTATAGATTTTTCTATGTGGTATGTTCCTAGTGCATATCCATCCACTGTCACTGGCCCTGTTTTTTTTTTTTTTTTTTTTTATATATTCTTGTTATCTATGAGACAACATTAAATGTTCAAATTTTATGTTCATCTTTGAACAAATGTTATTTTCCTAGTGAGTTTGTGTTGTTTTTGTTTTTAGGGACTGATAATGGTCTTACGGATTGCAGGTTGTTAAGTATGTGGCATTTCCTTTAAGAGAAGAACGAAGGAAGATCTCCATGGAGTATTTGAAGTTTTCTTGTTGTTAGCGTTGTAAAAGGAATGTAGATAGACTGTTTTTAACTTAATGTCAAGGTTTGTAGATTTTGAACGAGATATTTTAGGTTGTTGGAAGTTGGACATTGGATTCAGATTTTCATAAACAGTTCATTTGGTTCCAGTGATTCACAATTCTTGTTATAGTTTGGAATTCAGCTGAATCAGATATGGAATTCAGTTGAATCAACTTTAGAATTCAGCTGATTTTTTTTTTAATAATATAAAATTTACTCAACGACACCAGATAACTATTGTATAATCAAGATAACCCGAAAGTATCGTAAATCAAATTTATTCAGAGTCAACTTGAAAGTGTCGTTCCAAAATAAGACACTGAATCTATGACACTTTCAGTGACACCTCTAAAGTGGCGTAAAACTCGCTTATACGACACTTTCTAACTATCTTAAAATGGCCTTTTTCCACTAGTGTTAGAACACCAAAATATTCTTTCTAATTTTTTTTCTCTCACACCGATATTGACCTTCACAATGGCACTCGACCCTCCCAACAAAGAGATCAAAATCCTAAGAACGAGGTTTTACCACTCTTGTAGGTTGGATCTCTACAAACCTACAATTCTAGTCTTATATATGCATAGAGAACAAAAACTTAGCCCTTAAGAAACCTTAGCTTTAGGAACAAGCTAATTTTCCAAATTAACTTGGCTCTTAGGCTCCTAAACTTTAAAAACAAGTTTACTTTAGAAGTTCACCAAAACTCCAACCTTGTCCACCGGCTTAAAACAACAAGAAAATTCCAAAACTGTTGTAACCATAACTTGAAGGGTGTATACGAATTAATCGATTGATTTATCAAGTGAAATACCTGTTATGTGTTAGGATTTGTTTTTTCTCTTTTTTTCTAAGTCGGTAAAGATAATTTTAATAAGGGATATTTTGACTTTGGGGCATAAAAAAGTGATCAAAGTTGTGTTTGGGTCACATTTTTTTTTTAAATTAGAGTTTGGGTCACAGGACCGTGGTTGACCGTGTTGACAATTAACAAATTATTTATTTTTTAAAATTATTTTTAACTTATTTAACTCTTTCAGTTGCTATTAACAGAACCATCACCACCTCTTTTCTTGAATTTTTTCATTGATAACCAAGAAATACAACATCAGTAACACTAAGATTACAAATACATGAATGGATAAACTGGATTGGTTTATCAAGAACATTAGTTACAGAAACAAACGTTTTGAGATCGACCTTATCATAGATTTACTTATAACAAAATATACAAATATATATATGTATATATAGTTGATTAATTAAGGAAATAAGACAATCTAGAAAAGACCACATATATCCAAAATCCATGATGGATTGTGATATTACCAATCGGATCTGAGGTACGACAACAATTGAATTTCTTCCATCAGTTTTATGGCACCAACAAGGACTCTTCTTTTATTAGAGTATAAATTATGTATATACAAGGTAGCCGAGGTCATCATATAGAGAAGAACCGAGGAAACCTTATGTATAGTCAAGACATGCGCACACAAGTAGCCGAGGTGCAGAGAAGGACCGAGGCAACCGACCGTGAAGTGAAGACCAAGTTGATTGACGATGCAATCAAGGAACGTGAAGTGAAGCACAAGTTATGATATATACCTAAAATAACTACCTTCCTAGTTTAGTTTGATTTACAACTCTATAAATAAGAGTTCTCCATGTAATTGTAAATCATCCCAGTATCATCTTATTCTGGAGATCAATAATATTCACCCTTGGGGGTTTCGTCCGTGGATGTAGGTCTAAATGATCGAACCACGTTAAATCATCGTTTTCCATTATTATTTTGGTACGTAGATTTATTTCTTATTTATCGTTTTCTTATCATTGATTTATCTTATTGTTTTCAATCATGATGAATGATATCCATCTTAGTTTTGATCTACATATCAAAATTTAAGATGGTATCAGAGCCAGACCCCTCTCAACGCTACCCGTATCCGCCTGTGTGCATCCGTGGTTTCCATACCACTCCAACCATGGCTTCCGTGCCATCTCGTCTGTGTAGCCCTAGTCATTGGGGGGGGGGTGTTAAATAGTCCCACATAGCGTATGGAAACCTAGGTCGTATGCCTCGCCAATCCTATCCTTGCAAGCCAGTTTTCGAGGTTAGTTAGGCCCGGAGATTCCTAGTACCAGAGCCATGTGCTCTCGATCCGTATTACTTCCGCTTTCAAAGCTTTTCTTTTCTTTTATCCGCTTCACAGCTTTTCTTTTCTTTTACATCATATTTATATACTAATTATTCGAGCCAACCCCCATACGTGTTGGTTTTCTAATTAATTCTTTTTCATTGGATTTTTTTTTTGTCTTCTCCGTTTTTTATTACAGGGAAGGTTTTCTCTATCAGTTGCCAACAAATCAGTTTTCCGTCCGCTGGTTCTTCTCACGAATCTCACCGACATGTCTCTCTGTCTATTCTAGTGGGAATGTTACTTATGCCCCTACTATCCATGGGCTTAGCACAAATACCCTTCAGGGGCATCTTTACAACGGGCTTAATATCTTTCAATGTCTAAAGCCCGGATTTAACCTCCAAAATATTTATTACGTCGGAATATTAAATAGGTTTCGTTTAAGCCATTTTCTTGAAAATAAAAAAAAATTGGAGAGAAGAGAATTTATAGACAGAGCTTGAGCTGAGAATCGAATCCATATTGAATATCCATTGAATTAATCTCGACCTCAAGCTCAGATAAAAGAGAGCTCAGATTAGAGTAATATTTAAACTGAATCCATCTTGAATCGAAATCGGTGAAGCAGTTTCAGTTGAAAATTCCCACATGCAGTTTCGAATTTAGTAACGAATCAAACTAGGTTTTTGTTTAATCTCCGTTGAAGAATAAGTTTCTCCATTAATTTTTGAGCTCTGAATCGATATATTTGATGCAGTTTCAGATCAACATCAACGAGATCCTTTATTGAATCTTCAACTGAGTTCGAAATCATTTTTCAGCGAGTTCGTTTTTTCAATTCAACTTAATCATAGGTTTTTGCACTGTTAGAAGATCTACTTCAGTTTTGAATTAACGAGATTCATTGAATTTGAAGATCTGCTTCAGTGAAGCTTGATTCGTTACTGGATTTTGATTGAATCATCGATTGCAGACATACTACGAAGCTTGATTTCTTCTCATTCACTTTTACGTAGCTTGATTTGTTAATTGATTTTGATTGAATCATCGATTGAAGACATTTTACTTAATATTCAACCTCGTTAACAAGTTAGATTTACCTTTTAGCTCTTATCTTTGATTTGTTTTAACATATTGTTTACTTTTTTATCTGAATAATGTAATGTACATTTTGTTTGATACAACAATGTAGTTGATTTTTTAGCAAATTGTATTTCTTCTGTGTAATTTTTTAGCAAATTGTTATTTCTTCTGTTTAATAACAATACAGTTTGATTATTGTTGTAATTTATTTGTTACATAGAAGAATTACAACAATATAGTTTGTTTATTGTGTTTTTCATATGTATTGTTGGTGGTTTTTGTTTTCGATGTGTATGTTTTATCTTTTTCCACTGACTGCCATGAATATACTTTTCACGAGGGTCGCATCCCCGAGTGATTTGCGTCATGACGAGAGTTTAAGCTACATGACATGCTGAATCACATATTGTATCTCAGGACATGTCGTAGGTTACATTTTTGTTGTCCAACAATGTAGTAGTTCAACCTGATTGCCTTATGTTAGTGAATACAAGCAATGTAGCTTGTCAATCCGTTTATTACTAGGACTGAGTAGTACCATCAAAAAAGAAATCTCAAGACATGATGTAGTTTACATTTGAATGTCAATGTATCTTGCGAATGTACTGCAAACACATATTGAATCTCAGGACAACTTGTCCAAGTTGCTTTCAATCCTGAAAACAAGCTGTTATAGTTGGTTGTAGTTTTGGAAACAACTTTGTTTTGTTTCTATCATTTATATAGAATGTCGTTTATATATAATCCCAGGAAAAATTGTCCAAGTTTTTTCAAATTATGAAAACAACCTGTGGTAGTTGCTTCTAGTTGTGGAAACAACTTGGGTTGGTTGCTTTCAACTTGTATGTTATTATAAAACCTTTGCAATTTACTGATTTTCTTATCTTTGCTAGGTAAATATGGTTGTCGCAGAGATCAACTTTTGCAACTTAAGCATCTCTCATGTTATCTATGAATCAACTACCTTCAAGGAGATACAAAGTCTTGTGTTGCGTTCTTGGAGTATTCTTTCTCAAGTTCCTTATGTGATTCTTTCTGATGTTAATGGTGTACTTCAAATCATTCGGTCTGATTTAGATTTGAATTTTCTTGTTATATACTGCCAATCTAAGGGAATACAAGTTTTGAATCTCAATGTTCGATTCGAAACTCCTTCTTCTTCTTCCTCTTCATGTGTTGCTTCTTATTCAGCTTCTTCAAGTTGTGTTTCAACTGAAGGTTTGGCTTTTGTTGAAGACACGACTGATGATGTTTCAATGAATCAATTATCCATTAGAGAACCAAAAAAGTGTGATGCTTGGGCTGGAGTTCTTACCGGTGTTGGTCAGATGTTTGAGGGAGGGAAAGAAAAAGTTGTTGATGTCATGTTGAAGTATCAAGTGGAGAGTGGGTACAAAGTTAAGCCTGAGAAGACTGATCGGAAGCGTTATACAGTCCATTGCCTTAACAAAGAAGAAAAAGGATGTAAGTGGAGGTTCCACTCTTCTTTGGAATTCAAAGGCGGCCATGCTTTTAAGTGCAAAACTTTTATATCAGAGCATTCTTGTGGTTTGGCTTGCTCTGATCCCTCAAAGCTTCGAATGACGAATACTTTTATAAAGAACATTATAAAAGACGATATTAGAGTTTCAGGTAAGCAGAAAACAGCAGCGGACATTCAATATTTGTTTTTCAGGGAGTATCAAGTTGACCTCACCTACCATCAAGCATATCGTGGACTTAAATTTTGCAAAGAATGTATTTAAGAAGATGATATCAAGTCGTATTCTGATTTCTTGTGGTACGAAGAAGCAGTCAAGCGTTATAATCCTGGAAGCGTCATAAACTTTGAGTTTAATGCTGAAAACCGACAGTTTGAGAGGTTTTTCATTTCTTTCGAAGCTCGCATCACAGGGTTCAACAGGTATTGCCGTCCTATGATGATAATAGATGTTACATTTCTTACTGGAAAGTTCAGGGGTGGTCTTATGGTATCTTGTGGGAAAACTGGAAACCAAGGTATTATGCATCTTCTTTACTATTTTATTTTTATTTTGTGTTGTTTTTATGACAAACCTTTTGGGTAGAAAACTTTTGTAGCCAACTGTATGTCATTGCACAACCTCAACAAACCTTTTAGGTTTAGATTTTTGTGAACAAACTCAACAACTTGTGAACAACCTCAACAACAATGAAAACAACTAGCACAAGTTGTCTCCAAAATATGGAACCAACTTGAGCTAGCTGTTTTCATTCTTGTAGTTTGGCTTTTATATTTTAGAGGCAACTTGTTCCAGTTGATTCCATTCTTTTGGAGACAACTTGTCGTGGTTTTTTCCACTGTGTAATCGAAACATGCTACTCATTTTTTGTGTTTTTTTTTTATTTGCAGAGATATTTACACTTGCCTTTGGGATTGTTTCTGGCGAAAATAGTGATAATTGGGGCTGGTTTCTTGAAAATTTGAAGGGAATTGTCGATGTTGTTCGTCCGTTGACCATTATATCTGATCGTGGAACTGGACTTTTGAACACTGTTCCTGAAATCTTTCTGAATGCTTTTCACTCGTATTGCTCGTACCATATGAAAGGCAATATTCCAGTTGTCAAAGGCAAGAGTAGACAGACTGCTATTAAGTTATTTGAGGAATGCTACAGTGTTGTCACCAAGGAGAAATTTCTGAACGCAGTTTCAAGCATGGTCAATCTGAAGATGTTCTCTGTTATTGAGTGGATGAAAAAGATCCCACTGAAGAACCGGGCTTCTCATGAGTTTCCTGTGGAAAGGTATGGATAACTTACATCCAATATAGTTGAAAGCTTTAACAACTTGATTAGGAACGAAAAGCGACTGAAAGCCATCAAGTTGATTGAATATATTCGTGCTCGGACAATTGAGACAATGTGGAAGAGGAAGGTTGAAGCTAGCAGCTGGACTACAATACTTACCCCTAAGATGCAGGCACGGTTAGACAAGAGGATAACTGACTGTCGTAGATACAAGGTGCGTAGAGCTAGTGAAAAGGTATTTGAGATCATAACTAGTACTGCGAAGCATACTGTTGAATTGGACTCGCAGACCTGTACTTGTCACTGGTGGCAGAAACACAGCTTCCCCTGCAGTCATTCGGTGAAAGCTATGGTGCATATTGGTGAGGAGGAGGTGTACAAGCACATCTCACCTAACTACACCGCTAAATGCTACAGAGGTTTGTACTCAAAACCTATCTATCCCATTCCTGATGGTGACAAGCCTGATGAGATTTCTCGTACCAAATACGTCATGCCCCCCCCCCCTGTTGGACCACAAGTTGGAAGGCCAAACTATGTTTGTAAACGCAGTTACCGTGAGAAAATACGCAATAAGAGAAGGTGTTCCTTTCCAGAATAAAACATCTCCCTGCATAACCCAGTAATCATAAATAACACATTCTAACGCAAATACTTGAGGCAAATTCAAGAAGTTGCTTTTTATAGGGAACAAACTTGCACAAGTTGCTTCCAACTTTTTGGATTAATCACCAAGTACTTTCATCTTTTTAATTCAAGTAATCTAAGTATCTACTCGAAGTATTTTGATCATTTTCAGTTCAATTATAGTCATGCATTTCAGATAGACACAAAATGTATTAAATGAGAAGTAAAGTTTTTTTCGTATATTACCCTTCCTTGGCATCCTTACAGAATTTCTTGTTCCTGTTCAGTGCACTTATCCCAGAGATCTAGACTTTTTTCTTCCTTGAGTGGTTTTTGTTCCGGGGGTGTTCGGTCGATGTACTCTATTGCGTCCAAATCAATAATTTGACTCTCCTTTTGTTTCCTGTTTTTCTTTTTGGGTATACCTGTTCCAGTGAATCCATATTCCAATTCCTTTCTCTTCCTATCTCTCTTGGATCATTCTTGACTCTTCTAATAATAGAATCAACAACAGATTTTTCTTTCTCCTCAACTTGTTGCTCTCCAATTTTTGGTAACTCACTCTTTTCGTCTGCTTTTTGTTGTTCAGTTACTTGAGGAGCTTGAACTGGTACTGCCGGAGACATAAAATGCAAATAAAAAGATAGACCTTGAAAGGATTGTGATTGGAGACATGCTGTTGGAGTGTGTAGATTAACAGCCATTTCATCTGCTTTTTTGTTTTTATCATCATTCTCTTGTGTACAACATGCTACTTGCCTGCAAATTCAGCAAAGCAAGGAGGTAGGAAAAAATTTATTAAAAAAATAGTACACTGAAAACAAGTAGAGGAGACAACCTTGAGTAAGTTGCTTCCACATATGGAGACAACTTGTGCAAGTTGCTTCCTAAACATATGGAGACAACTTGATCAAGTTGCTTCCATATATGGAGACAACTTGAAGCAAGTTGCTTCCAAATTGAATAAGTTCCTAAATATTTTGGGATAACTTGAAAACAAGTATAGGAGACAACTTTAAGGAAGTTGCTTACACCAAAAAATTGCAGAGTAAAAAAGTCTCATTATCTTTCTTAAATTATTGCAGAGAAAACATATTTCACTGAAAGCAACCTGAAGCAAGTTGCTTCTACATATGGAGACAACTTGAAGTAAGTTTCTTCCATCCAATGATTATTTACTACTAAATTTAGCAATCTACTATTAAAGATGAATGAGTCTACCTTTCTGTTACATCTTGTTGATTATTTGGAGTTGTCCTTTCTTTATCGTCTCTACCTGGTTCCTCATCAATTTCAACTGCACTTGTTCTTTCAACTTGGTATTCGTCCATTGCAATTGTACTTGTCTTTTCTTGCTCTTCCTCCATTTCAATTGGACATGTGTTTTCTTTATCCACTGGTGAAACTGGACATGTCTTTCTATTGGAGTTATCCTGCGCACAGTCTTTGTTCTTGCTTGGTGCAGTCTTAGAGTATGCTACTTCCCTGCAAATTCATTAAAAATTTCATTTAAAACACAGTAGTTGAGACAACTTGAGGAAGTTTGCTCCCATATTTTGGACACAACTGGGAGAAAGTTGCTTCCAATATATTGATACAACTGAAAGCAACTTCATGAAGTTGCTTCCATAAGTTAATACAACTTGAACAAACTTCCATAAGTGAAAACAACTTTAGCAAACTTGCCTTTCACATGTATTTAATCTAACAATTTGTATTCTAGTGTCGTGCTAATTATAATCTACTCTAACAAGTTGCATTCAAGAATAAACTTGGATAATTCTAACAAGTTGCATTCAAGAATTATCTACTCTAACAAGTCTAAAGTAACATAAGACTTAAGTAAATGCACCTTACCTTTCTGCTGCAACTGGAGTCCTCTTTTCTGCTTCCTCTCTAACTGGTTCTTGTGTTTCTCATTTGTTTTGCTCTTGCTCTTTGTTAGCAAAATATTTTTCAGTTATCTCGTATATATCCACATTTTCCATTATCTCATTCCAAACTATCGGGCATGTTTACCTCACTTGGCTTTACGACAGTTATTGGTGTTGATGATTCAGCAACAAAATTTTATTTGCTCATGTGCGTTGTCTCATCTGCATTTTCAGTTGCCTTGATTTCCTCAACAATCTCCTTTTCTAGTACAGATTTTTCCTCAGTTTCTGTTTCAACTACATCACCTTTAGGAACTTCATCATCTTCTTCTTTCTCAGTTTCATCTATATCATCTTTAAGAACTTCAGATTCATCTCCTGATAACTGTTGGCGATATTCAACAACTTCATTTTGTTGTTCATCATCTTTAGCGATCTCTTCTTCGCTTACCTGCACTGTCTTATCAGCATTTTCTTCTTGAACTATAGCTGAAGTTTCACCTACAGTGGCCTCTTCCTTGGTTACATTTTCGGAGGACTTTCGGTTGAATCTTCTACCATAAAACATTGAGCTCCACTTCTTGTACGTCTTCTCCCTTGAGAGGTTTTCTGGTATGTTTTTCAACTCCTCCCAATCCTGCAAGTTCTTGTAAACGTCAGCCATGCGTTGCTTTTGATCATCTCTTAAATTTATCTTATCCTCGTTGGCTTCATAAATGCTTCGAAGGAACTCGTTGTCAGCAATAAACTTTCTTAAGAACTCATCTCTCCCTTCAATCCTATAGTAGATCTCGTGGAATGAAAAGTTCTCAGCTTCAAGGAATTTGGCATTTAGCCTCTCTTCTTCAAGTAAATTGAACAACAGGTTGTTAAATCCCTTTTCTATTTCTAATTCCTCTACCAGTTCTCTCAACTGAGTCAGTGTTTGCTCTTGTGTTGTCAGTTCTTCTTGAATGCCATCTGTAAACTGAAGAGTTCCAAATTAGTCAGCATATTTTCCTTTAAAATCAGTCGCAAGCTAATATACAACTTGAGAAAACTTTCTGCTACAACTTCTGAAACCAACTAGATCAAGTTGCTTTCATTTTTATGGAGACAACTTGATCAAGTTGCTTTCATTTTTATGGAGACAACTTGATCAAGTTGCTTCCACATATGCATTCACTAAAGTATCAACTTCAAAATAGCATTGCAACTTCCACATAACATTCAAAGAGCAAATGTATAAGAATTGTTACTTACAGTAAAGTCTTCTGGGAATGCCATATTCCCCTCTTTATCTTTCCTTTCTAAAGTCAACTTGTTGCACAAATCGAGTTGGTGCCACCTGGTAAACCTTAGAGTTGAATGTTCGAATCCTTGTCGCTTCGGTAGGTAGTTGATATGCTCCAAAAACCAATACTGCAAACAAAAAAAATTAGAATGTTAGTTAAGTTTCTCAAAAACATTTTAGATCAAGATTATCTTTTCATTCAACAATTTTTCATTTTGTTTTTTACAAACAAAAATGGTATGCACCCAGGTACACGTTTAAGACCATCTTTTCCTTTTGGTTTCTTTATATTGTCCATCAAATATTTCACTATGTGGTCTGGCCACGACACTCTATGCATGGAGAACAAGTATGTCAACCATCTCTTGGTAAAGTAGGCTCTACTAGTATCTGTGAAGAAGAACATGGTACACAACCACATGCCAAAGAAAATCAGAAACAACGCCGGGTCCTCTCCATTTTATGCTTCTTCTCTCAACACCATATCGATCTGTTGCCTTGTAATCTTGTAGTCCTTTCCTTATACTGGGGGGAAATGTTTATGCAAGAAATTTATGTGCTCTTTAGTTACTTTACTCAATTTCTTCTTCAATTCATCATCTTCAGGCCTTCTTTGCACATTGAAGAAAATAGCAAAGTCATCTGCTGTTGGAACATAAACTTTCTTATTAAAAACAAATCCCACTTCCACCATCTTCCTCATTACTACACTATTATGGCAACTGAGAAGCATCTCTATATCTTGATGAATCTTAGTGTATACATCTCTTTCAGCCATTACGTATTTTGCAGGCCTGTTTTGTTGTTCTTCTTTAAATAATGGTTCAACTAAACCCCAATACGGAGACTCTCTCAAGGCTTTCACATGTGCTGGCTTGTCTTTCAATACTTCATACAGGTAGTAAATCATATCTAACAATGGTAATAATCCAGATTTATATGCTAACGATGTTTCTAGCTTCTTCTTTTTACCTGCAATCATGTAAGCTATCCAGTTAACATCTGTCTCCCAGATACAGATACCTAATTAAAATAAAATTTATAAGTTTTCTTTGCATACCTTTTCTGTCTTGAACTATATCAGCAGCTTCTGTTGCTTCTTTGCTGGGAGCATTCTTTGCAGAGTTGGTTGCCATTGCCTTCAATATTGGGGACGTCCTCTTCATACTAGTGTTGTTCAGTTAATAGAAATAGTTAGCATGATATCTGAATAAAGCTAACTAATTCAAGGTGTCTCCATATATAGGAGGAACTACCAAAATATGACTAGCATAAGTTTCTTCCAAAAGCACAAAATACAAAGGCAACTAGTACAAGTTGCGTCCAAAATAAAAAGGCAACTAGTACTAATTGCCTCCAAAATACAAAGGAAACTAGTACCAGTTGCTTCCAAAAGCACAATTCATTTCATAACATAATGGGAACAACTATCATAAGTCCAGCAGTATATGATGTCTTCAGAACCATTTAACATGTTCCATTGCATTCAACAGCATACAACAAATACTAGTACAGGATGTCTTCAGAACCATATGAAGGAAACTTCTACCAGTTGCTTCCAAACATGGGAACAACTAGCATATAGCTATCTTAAGTTGCTTCCAAATATGGGAGAAACTAGAAGGAGTTGCCTCTACAAATGAAGTCAAAAACTAGCAAAATGGACTAAATATGGGAGAAAATAGTGCAGGATGTCTTTCAGCACCATTTTAACATGTTCCATTGCATTCATAAGTCATTCCAAAGGCATACAACAAGTACTAGTTTTCTAGTTATAAGGCATAGATGCACAAATGACTCAAAATATGCAGCAAAATATTACCAGTTGCTTTAAAATATATGAACAACTAGCATTAGTTGAAAACCTGTTGTCAAATGTGAGGGCAACTACTACCAGTTGCTTGCAAATCTGTAGTAAAATACCTTTTTCCTATAGAATGATTTCAGAGATTCAAAATAAACTACAGTTCTACTTCAACATAATGGAACAAAGTAACGATGAAGTAGAACAAAGTAAATCGAATGAAATTAGTATCACCAGCAGGTTTATTACCTTTACTGATTTCTTTTCACCAACAGAAGCATTTGATTCCTTAAACACCAACAGAGGGAAGGTATTTTCATCACATGCAACATCAAATTGAATGAAATTAGTATCAATAACACTAACAGAATCAGTTGATTTTGTTTTCTTTCATTACATGCAACAAAATCAAAGAAAATCAGTTTGAATCTAGGAGATATCAGTATCGAACTATTTCAAAACTGAAATCAAATGAACCGAACTCTTTATTTGAAGATAAATCATGTATTAAACCCTAAAAATTGAAATCAACTGAAATTCAAACTTCATTCAAACACAGAATCTTTGATTACCTTCGGGTTTTTTTCGTTTGTTCTTATGAAAGTGTTTGATACTTTGATTACCTTCGTTTGATATGTTGCTTCGTTTGTGAGGTTAGATTTGTGCAGAATCTCTGAACTAATCTAGTTTGCTATTCTCTGTAACAAATAATTGGTTTTGTTTTCAGTTTTGTGGTGTAATCTTTCAGTTTTTTTTTGTTGAATTTTTTTCAGTTTTCGATCCAAGTGAGAGAGGAAAGAGAGTGAAAGAAGAAGATAAGAAGGAGAAATGAGAATTAATGGTCGACCGTTTTTTTTCTCCTGGTTCTTTATATTTATTTAAAGGTTATTTTGGTAATGTTGTAATCCGGGTTTGGGCTTTTTCAGGTCTAGGGGTGTTTGTATAAGTTGATAAGGGTATTTTGAAAGGGGCCCTATAGTAAGAGTGTTTAAATAATGTTCCATATATTCTATAGCTAAATCTCGGGGTTCACCGAGTCCAAGAAAATCTTTAAGGCTTTAATCAACCGGTGGTCTTTATATTTAAACGAGCAACTCTTATTCATGTGTTCATATCATAAGGTACATTGATTCTTATTTGAATCTACTTAGAGCATCTCCAACGGTAGGTCAAAAAAAAATCCCACCTGGATGTCATTGTTAGACCCCCATTTATTTAGATTTTATCCCTGGATTTTGATAAGACCCTTTATATTAAAACTCATCTCCAGTAGTCAAGGTTATACAATGTGTTTTAGATTTAGATAAACATTAAAAGAATAATATTTAGCTTGATTCCATATTAAGAATTATTTTTTAAAAATAAAATTGATGACGTGGAATTAGTTAATGGTCATCCCGAAGGTGCAGTTAAGATTTTCTTTAACACCTTCGTATTTGGTATTTGGTACCTCCTAGTTTGTAGGACCTAACCATTTGACATGCTTTTATACTAAATAGGGGTCTAAAATTCTATGTGTCATTCAAAAAAAAATATTTTCACCCTCTGATGGAGATGCTCTTATGTATCTCTAATCTTTATTAATACCGTGAAGCAAGAAGTATACTGATCCTTCCGTTCACTGCATACATCGGATTATCTTTGATTATTCTTGATTTCATCACTATTTTACCTTTTTCTCAATTTTATGCTTGGCAGTTTGTCAATACACAAGGTAGCCCATGTTGTGAGAAGGATATACGTATCTAGGGACGTATTTTTGACTTTTCCCTTTTATGATTTCTAATACTTACCATGTTGTGAGAAGGATATACGTATCTATAAGAATCTAGTGTGCACCTATCTTCCACTTTAGCTATCCGTGTAAAATAGTTTACAGGGGTGTATTGGATCATGATTTATCTAGATAAAATTAGATACTAGTTTTACCCGAATCTACTGGATTTATAATGTTTCTTAAAGAATCTTTAAGATTCTTATAGATATATGATTCTGGATTATAATATATGGTGCCTTAGGAGTAGTTAGATTTTTAAAAATTGAAGTATATTACCAATTAGTAATATATTTGAAAAAACAAGATCATCATGATTCTCTTTAAAAAAATCCAAAAGTTGAGGTGGGGGGTGGAGGTGGTGGTGGGCGGTGTGGTTGGTGTGTGCGGTGTAGTGGTAGGGGTGATGGTTGGTAGTGGCGGAGGTGGTCAGTGTTGGTGGTGGTGGGTGTGGGCGGTGGTGGTTAGTGTGTGCCGGTGATGGTTGGTGGTGGCGGCATTAGTCGATGGTGGTGGTTGTGATGTTGGTTGGTGGTGTGTGGTGGTGGTGGTGGTTTGTAGTGGTGGTGGTGGAAAAACATAGCATTTTGTGATAAAAAGAAATTGGCCATAAGAATCCATGAAACTCTTTGGTTTGGGTTAAGATTAATATGAGTTAATAACATACATATTTTGCCTACAAATATCCATAAGAATATATATATATCTTGTCCCTTAACTATCCTAAGAAATCTTAAATAAATTGAATACCTAGGATATTTGTGAAATCTATAACAATCCTAATTAAATACCATGGATATTTAATGATTCCTTACATATCCTAATTGAATGTCTAGGAGCTTTTAGGATTTATAAATATCCATATAAATCTTAATTCAATACACCCATGTTAATTAATTTGATAGCCATCGATTTGTGGTAAAACCAATTAAAAAACTGATAGTGTAGTTGTTTATTCACCACTCAATCACTCATGATTATTCTAAGCTTATGTTCTGTTTATCCCGACATTTAGGGAGCTAAATACAGTGGATTTATTTTATTTCACCACTCGGGAAAAATATTCCTCATTCTACTACTATCAATCCAGTAAATCATGATTTGCTGGATTTACTCAACAAAATCCATTTTCCTGGCATGGTTCTCCTGCCAGTATAGACGATACATTCCAGCTCATTCCAAGCATGTCTAAGTCAAATATTTAGACGGTACATCAAAGTTCAGTTCAAGTCGGTCAAGTAAAGTTCATATGGTGCAAGATAAAGCTTATAGCCAATTTCATCACCAACTTCATCTCAGCAGCTCGTGGTTAATGATCAACAGACTTCATCTCAGCATCTTGTGGTTAATAATCAACCACACGCAAGTTGCGTTCGACAGCTTTTCAAGTCAAATCAAGTCCTAGTTCCTTTTTTTTTTTTGGGTTAAATGTTCAAGTTACACACTACGTTTCTCTACGTGTCCAACTTGCGGGGGAGTATTAGAGTATATATTATGTATACACAAGGTAGCCGAGGTCATCATATAGAGAAAAACCGAGGGAACCATACATATAGTCAAGACAAGCGCACACAAGTAGCCGAGGTGCAAAGAAGGACCGAGGCAACTGACCGTGAATTGAAGACCAAGTAATTAATTGACGGTGCAGTCAAGGAACGTGAAGTGAAGCACAAGTTATGAAATATACCTAAAAATAACTACCTTCCTAGTTTAGTTTGATTTACAACTCTATAAATAAGAGTTCTTCATGTAATTTTAAATCATCCCAATATAATCTTATTATGGAGATCAATAATATTCATCCTTGGGGGTTTCGTCCATGGATGTAGGTCGAAATGACCAAACCACGTTAAATCATCGTCTTCCATTATTATTTTGGTATGTAGATTTATTTGTTCTTTATCGTTCTCTTATCATTGATTTATCTTATTATTTTCAATCATGATCAATGATATCCATCTTAGTTTTGATCTACATATCAAAATTTAAGATCTTTCGTCTTTTCTTACCGAGGTTTACAATTATTCAAACCCAAAACTCCATTAACTCAGCCACTTCCGAACCTTTTCCATACCCTTCTCATCCAAAACCAATCTAGCCATTTCATTATTGATTTCAATTAAGTAACAACAGACCCCAAGTACGCTCCGTTCATTTTCAAATTTATCAGTTGTATTAAATCCTTACACTGATTGTTTCTTCACGGAACAACAGTGTCTTCTTCCATTCTCTCCAAAATTAAGTTCAGACATAACCCATCTCCTTTCAAACAGAAACAGAAGATAGTGTGTTAATATCATCCCTTTGTTCATTGATGATTTTAACCACATGCGTGTCAAACAGAAATGAAAGGTAGAAATAACAAATAAATTGAAAACTTAATATTGTTTGGTCATTTCCAATTTTAACCAGTTTCTTAACCCAAACTCTAATTAAAATAAATAAATTGGTGACCAAACTCAACTTTGGTCACTTTTGTATACCCCAAAGTCAAAATATCCTTTTTAATAATAAAAAAAAATTACTACTGTGATTATTTGTTACATATAACCCTCGTACAGGAGAAAACGTTAGGAATTATTGAATTATGAAAAGAATTTAGGTCTCAAATAGCAACCATGCATCCACTTTGGGACAAATCCAAGAGTCCAATGAAATTCTTTTTGACCTAGGCCAGGGACGTTTTCGAGAGGTTCCGTTCCTAAGAGATGTTTTCCCCCATAAAAAAATATTACTCACAAACTTGATTACATTCATTTTATTTGAAGTGTGGGTTCACTATCTTTATCACATTTCTTTCCAACAGATTATAATGGGTTTTTTCTTATCATTTTATTTGAAGTGTAGGTTCACTATCTTTATCACATTTCTTTCCAATAGATTAAAATGGGTTTTTCATAGTGCGGGAAGCCAGAATTTGGGTATACTTAGAATCAATTTTTGTGTGCAAGATTGGTATCTAAATTTGACCAGGCGGTCGAAGCTTTTTTTTTTTTTTTTTTTTTTACGACGAGTTTAGTTACATACTTTTTGGTACTGTTATACTTCGGATGCACAAAAGTTTAGCTAATTGTAAATAAAAACGTAAATTAGAAAAACTCACCGAAACATCATGTACACTAACAAAAAATACGCTAAATTAGTATGTTTATCTAGACAAAAAATAAAATTGTGTACGTGATTTTATATGGATTATATTTAATCACCAGTAAATTAAACTTTGATTCCTTAAAATCAATCAATTATAATTAGAAAAAAGGCTACAAGGAAATAAGGGTTATTCAAACAAAAAATGACAAGGATGTAAAAAACTTTGCGAGTTTTAATTAACACCATAACTTATATCCTTATATTTTATATAACTTATATATAAATCTTTGATAATCATTTATGTGATGTAAATCCCCAAATGTAAAAGATATACATTGTTGCCCTACACCCCCTTGTTTCCCCAACGTGGGGCTTGTCTTGCTTTCCTATCAGGACCAGCCCTGTCTCGGATAAAGGTTGTGTATTCATGCCCAAAAAAGATTCATTTTGATTATTTTTACCTCGATGGACCAAAGGGTTACCCGGGATAAAGGAAAGTTTATTCCTCTTATAAGTCTGTCCTAGCATTCACTAGTTTACCATAGAGACGTCTACCGATCTCAATATTTTTCCAAGGTAATGTAAAAAGTGGTATACTCGATAGGTTAAAGAACAGAGTATTATCGTGTCACTTCAAATATTACATATTTTTTTGATCGATAAAGAAAAGTGGATTGATAAAAAAAAGGGTATAAAAGAATTATACCACCCTTGCCAAAGTACAAGAAAAAAAGAAAGAAAAAGTCCTCAAAATAAGCTAAGAGCATTAGGAAACATCAAAATAAATTTTACACCAATTTCTCATCACCTCTTTAGAGTCTACATTCTCTAAGTCTTTGAAAGCCATAGACCAAGTGAACATCACATAAATTGCCTTATGAGCAACAACTACATCAGGATTAGGATTATCATTAAAAACCATGTTATTTCTTTCCTTCCATAAACACCATATGATTGCAACAGAAATAAGTCTCCAAATCTCACTTTTAGCTTAGTCAGAAAGAGTAAGTTGTCAGGCTCGCAAAGTAGGAACAATATTTTCAGGCATTGTATAGAGCCACTTTAATTTAACTGTCAAAATATCCCAAACTGATTTAGCAAAATCACAATGAATGAATGAATGAGATGCAGTTTTTGGAGCAGTACAGAACAAGCAGTTTTGTGGCACTTCAATTCTCCTTATTAGCAACATATAATTAGTTAAGAGTTTGCCATGAGAAATTAACCAAAAAATAAAAACAAATTTTGGAGGGTATTTTAAGCTCTAGATGGAAAAGAACACAGCTGAAGGTGGCAAATCCTCTAAAGAAAGCCTGTCATAGGTTGATTTAACTGAAAAACATTTATTATAAGCCAATACAGTTCATCCTTATGGTTAAGATTAAACTTGAAAGAGTTTAAATTGGCTAGAAAAATATTCCAAGACACAATATTGCCAGTAATGACACCCATCTCAGCCACAGAACATTGCTTAGCTCTTGTTAAAGAAAAATAGTTTGGATAACAAATCTTATTTGATTCCCATACAACCAATTGTCATGCCATAAATTAACTAAGACTCCATCATTAACTTTGAACCTGAATTTTTTTAAGAATATTGAGTTTGTCTTCATAATTGCTTTCCACACAGACCTTACAAAAGTGTACTTAGGAATTTTAGGACACCAAACAATATCACTAACCCCGTACTTTTCATCTATAATATTTTTCCAAAGAACATCATTTTCAGTGGAATATCTCCATGACCATTTGGAGAGCAAAGCATAATTGAATAACTTCAAATTCTTGATGCCCAATCCCCCAAACATTTTATTTTTACACAAAGTACTCCACTTGATAGGATGAACCTTCTTTCTACCGTTATTGTCACTCCAGAGAAAATCTCTCATGATTTTTTCAAGCTTTTTTGAAACAGAAACTGGCAGGTCAAAGAGGGACATATAACAAGCTGGTAGAATAGCAAGCACACTATTATTTAAAGTGATCTTACCAGCTCTTGAAAGCAGTGGTTTCTGCCAACCAGGAAGCATAACAATAAATTTATCCACCACTGTGTCTCATTTAGCAATACCACCACATTTATCTCCCAAAGTCAAGCCAAGATAAGTCATGGGAAGAACAACATTATAGCAACCAAGAAGAAAAGAAAACACATTCAAATCCCCATCATAACCCACTCTAAAAATTTGAATCTTAGCAAAATTAATCTTTAATCTTGTGAGCATCTCCAAAGAGAGAAGAATAAGTATCAGATTTTTCACCTGCTCAATGTCAGCATCCAAAAAGATAAGAGTGTCATATGCAAATTGAAGATGACTAACAAGCAATCCATCAGTCTTTACTTGAAAACCATATAACAAACCTTTCTCTTGAGCTCTTTTAATCATAAAATTAAGAGCTTCCCCTACTAAAAGAAACAAAAAAGGTGAGATTGGGTCTTCTTGCCTAATACCTTTTTTGCTCTTGAAATAACCAGTTGCACTTCAATTAATAAGAATTGAAAATCTTGTGAATTCAACACAACATCTAATCCACTGCCTCCATTTAGTACCAGAACCCATTAACTGAAAATTTTCATCCAAAATATCCCAGTTAACATAATCAAAAGCCTTTTCAAAATCTAATTTGCACAAAATACCTGGCTTTCCTCTTCTGAATCTTGAATCAATTAAATCATTAGCAATTAATACTCCATCTAAGATTTGTCTTTTCTTGACAAAGGCAGTTTGATGCTAAGAAATGACAGTAGACAAAGTTTACTTAAATCTTTCTGCAAGAACTTTAGAAATAATTTTGTAAGCACCATGAATGAGACTAATTGGTGTTAAATATTTAATTTCCTCAATAGAATCTTTCTTTGCGATTAGAGCAATAAAGGTATTCTTCAATCTCCAATCAAGAAAAGATTTCTCCTGCAATTATTTTGCAACATTAAGAAAATCAGTCTTAATAAAATCCCAACAAAGAAGGTAAAAACTTACGGGAAACCTATCTGGCCCTGGAGCTTTGTTTTGACCTAAACTTTTAATTTCTGCCAAGCAGTCCTCCTCATCAATATCTTTCTCCAACCAAGTACATAGTTCTTCAGAAATAGTTGAAAAATTCATACCCTCCATGTTTACTGTCCTTTGAGATTGGGGTTGAAAAATATTTTGAAAATAATCCACAATGCCATTCTTGATTTCACTTTCATCAAAAGTAAGAGAACCATTAACTTTGATTGATCCAATGTAACTTATTCTCCTATCATTAATAATTCTATGAAAATATTTAGTGTTTTGCTCAAATTTTTTTGTATGAGTGACCCTTGCTCTACTTCTCAACTTTTCAGCTCTTAGGATTGTTAGTTTGCAGTACTCTTGCCTGGATGAAGCTCTCTCCTCCCATCGAGTATTTGTGAGACCATTATTAGCATTATCCAAAGCATTCAGATCAACAAAAATATCCTCCAATTCTTCTAATCTCCTTTCAAGAACCCAAAATGCATTTTATTCCATTCTTTCAATTTAGGTTTTGAAAGTTGCAGTTTTTTACAAAAGATGAAACATGCATCTCTTTTTCTTTTCGTTTTACATATTTGACATCTCTATAAGATAGACACCTTCCTGTATATCGTAATATCAATCTTCAAAAAACATGATGATTGAGGATGATCCATAGTTCCAAATGGTAGATTAATTCCTTAAAAGTGGAAAGACACAAACCTTGTTTGAACTATTTTAGAACTAACTGATGGCTTCCTAGTTCTTTCCAAGTGACTGAATTGTTGCTCCAACTTGTATTAAGTAGAAAACAACAATAGCAAGCTAGCTAGGACTAAGATAGAACAACAAGTGCTCTTTCTGTGATTGAACTTGATTCATCAGTCACACACTATTATCCTTAACGTTCCCTACCATTCCTTTTATGACCTTTGTATGCCATGAATATTACACAGCCATGAGTAAAAATGAGTGGGCCCAAAATCTTTGATGGATAACGGAAAATATAAGCTATCCAATTCCATGAGAAGACCTTAGATATCACTTGAACTATAATGTTTGATGAGTTTTTGTGTGTTGGACATATTTACATGTTTGGTTTTATCAAGCAGATTAATATGGTTTTATCTTGTTATAAGTTAGTAAACACGTGTGAACATTTCTTAGTTATGTGTAATCATCATTATTTTACTTTGTTCAGAAACACAAAAGTCTTTTTGTTTGGCCTCATCTCAGCCTTTTTCGTTCTTGAAGACCTTTTTTTCTTGAAGTCATTTTGTTTAACTTACCGGTTTTTTTTATCTTTATTTAAAAAAAAGTATTTATATATATATTCTTAATTACTTTTAGTTTCTCAATCTCTTTATTGTTTTGTCCGCGAAGTAGAAGACATGTACTCTTATTTTTTTATTTTATCCATCATTTTGCAATTTTCTTTCACCCTTATTGGCTTTTAATTATCTTTGATTCCGTTCGGCTCAGGTTTGGCACTTTACAAATCCCTAATAGTGCCTTACTCCAAAATCTCACACGAACCAGGTTTCCGATATATCTTCCCTGAGTTTTTATCCATCTAAACCTATTACCGACACAACTGTTATCCCATATTTCTGTTTACCTATAGAAAACCAATTTCAATACCAAATTCGATTTCATTTCAAATCGAGCGTCGAAGCCCATTAACATTCAATTCTAATCGGTCTTATAGAAATCTCCCTTTACCACTAAATTTTACCAAAGAAACTCAAACTAGCCCAAAGTCGTCCTAGACCCAAGATGAATATTCTAGCCTGGAATTGTCAAGGAATCAACAATCAAACCTCTATTCAACACCTATGGGATCTAGTATCTTTGCATAAACCCGATATCCTTTTCCTTTCAGAAAATTTAGCAAATGAACGACATATGTCGCATCTTGCTCGATCGCTTCAATTCCAAAACCTTACCTCAGTTCCTAAAGTAGGTCGCAGAGGTGGACTATGTCTTATGTGGAACATCCTAAATATTCGGGTTCTTCTACAGTAACAAAGTTACATTCATATAATCATTACTCCACCTGGCCATGCACAACCGTGGCTATATACTGGCATCTACGACCCTCCTCATCCAGATGCAAAAACATATTTGTGGCAAGATTTCCCAACAATCTTCCCAAATATCAACATTTCAACCTCGTGGCTACTAATAGGGGACTTTAATGACATAATGGATCAATCGGATAAAAAAGGTGGCAGACAAGTCACTTATAGTCAGAATCAACCGATCCTAACAATGATCGACCAAATGGGCTTGATTGATCTTGAATTTCAAAGAGATCCATTCACTTGGACAAACAACCAACAAGGTCAATACAACATCATGGAAAGACTAGATAGAGCAATTGCAACCCAACACTGGCGAACATCGAACCCTCATGCAGGAGTCACCCACCTTCCAAGGATTGCATCAGATCACGCACCCATCCTACTACACACCAAAGCAATAGACTGGCAAGGGCAAAAAAACTACAAGTTTGAGCATCTATGGCTGACACATCCATATTGCAAGCAAATCGTCAAAACCTCCTGGACACAACAAAGCGACTCAGATTCTACCTTGGATCTTCAACTCAGGTTAATCACAACGGGATAAAAATTAATGGACTTGAATAAAGATACTTTTGGTCATCTTCCAAAGTTAATTCGAAAATCAACGGCACAGATAAAAATAGCTCAACACCAATGTGCTATTTGTAGTAGCAGGAAATCCCACACTACACCCCTCACAAGAATTCATAATAATCAACACATCTTTTAAAGATTAAGAACAACACTTTTATTAATTGATTCACGAAAATTTTACAAGAAATGGAAGAAAACAAGAATACAATCGCTCTTTAAACTTTCTCTCTCCTAATGACTTGCTCAACACTCGAAAAAGACCTCTCTTTTCCTTACACTTATTCACCTCCTTATATAGGGATTTACATAGTGGGTGACAGCTAATCTGTCCTTTATTTTAGGATCTGACTTGCGATATTCTCGCAAGAGTTCTATTGTCAATCTTCGCGAGCACTACAAACATCGCAGAGTCATCACACTTTTCTCATGTTTCTGCAATCGTCATCTGTTATGTCATTCTTCAAATCATTATACGACGATCACAAAGTGTTGTTAGATAAACTTCGCATATGTGTCCTTCTTGCGATATTCTGATCCTATATCTTGCCTCTTCTTATGTCTTCTCTGCGAATGAGAGAATGTCATGAGAAACTGTTCTTCAAAATGCCGCAGCTGTTCATTTTTTCTTTCAACTTCTTTTTCTATCGACAAGGCTCCGTGAATTAATCATAACTGTCAACACGTGTTGAATATTCCTTTAATTACTGACACATTTTATCATTAACCGGTCATCTTCCTTTGCCTATTTAAAGAGGGATTCGGAAGAAAGAGATTTTTATTTTTTTGTTTCGTTTTCGTTTTCATCTTCTTCATCTTCATATCTTCTACAAATCTTCATCATCTGCAAATTTCCTTATTTACCAAATTCATCTTCTGCTATTGTTCTCTTATATTTCCATGGAGTCACCAAGGTTAGTTCTTCTTCTTTTTCTTCTATTGATTTTGCTGAAACTGATTTTGTTTTGCTGAGATCATCTTGTTTGTTCTTTGTGAAATTCCCATAATATTTCTGTTTCAGCAAAAGCGCTTCCAGTACTAAATTTACAGTTCAAAACCCTAATGCTCCCAAAGGATCGCATCCCAAGGTTCTTGCGAAAAAAGAGAAAGTTTGTGAATGACAAGGTAGTAAGAAACATGGATCTTTTTAATAACAATATTGTTGCCTCTATTTCTTATCTGAGTTGTGATTCGCATGGTGATGCCACTAAACCTCCCAAGAAATCTCGCCAAGCTAAAATTATTGATGTTTCTGTTTCTTTTGCCAAACTTGATCTTTCAACTTCTTCTTCGCAAACTGAACCTCCAATTCCTGTTTGCGAAAATATCGCAATAAGCTCTGATATTTTAAGTAATCCTTCTATGGATGAAATACCTATTGCACAACCTGTTGCGAATGAAATCTCTTCCTCCCCTGCAACCAATACTTCTCAAGTTCATTCTACCATAATCTCAACCCTTGATCTGCCTCACACCTTACCCTCAAATGACGTCTCTTTACCAGAAGATGACGATCATCAACTTTCTATTGTTAATACTTCTTCATCTGAGTATCTCCCTTTCTCTAAGAAAACTGCAGATGGAGTACCTCTTGCCTTAAAGGTCTTATCTGTTCTTTTAGTTGACGCCAAGAAACCATCTATGGACCCTGTCAAATCTGGTGTTTGCGAAATTTTAGGTAAATATCTTGGTTCTGATAGGACAACTTCGCAAACATCCTTAAAGAAGGAAGTTGAAGTCTTGAAGGAGAATCTTTGCCTTGAAAAGCAGAAGTTTCAAAATGCTTCTTTGGACTGCGAACTTATTCGCAAGAAAAATAATAAATTAAAAGGTATGAATTTCTTTTCTTCGTTCTTAACTTTCCTCTTAACAAATTTGTTCTTTTCATGTTGTTCATTCTTAAAGGCTTTTTTCGCTTGTTAAGCTTTAAACCAGAAACGAATGATGGAGAGATTTCAGTTTGAATATGTTGCTGAAGAAATTCGCGTTGATAGAGATAGTTGGACGGATCAATATAACCGATTAGATAATCTTCATACATATTATGTTGATCAAATAGATAATCTTACCAAAGAAAATAAATAAGGAGATGCTGGTGATGAAGCAAATGTTGGTGATAAGCCAAATGTAGAATAAACCAGAGTCGACCAGGATAAGGAAAACACTGGCAAAGATGATAAAGTTAGTGGAGATGATAAGGTTGACGAAGAAGATAAAGATGGTGAAGAAGATATTGAAGTCTGATTTCTAGTTTTATTTTCTTGAATTACTCTTTCTCCTCTTGTGAACAATATACTTTGGAGCTATTTTGGAATCAATTTTTCTTTTGGTATATTAAGAATTTACGAGAAAGATCTTGCGAGAAAGATAATGATATCTTATTTATTAATTCCCATACTTGCCTCTCATTATCTTTCTTGTGATATATGATCTGCATGAAAAATGATTAGTACTTTATAAAAAGAATTTATTTTATTATGTGGTCTTATTTTGCCATCCTAGGTAAAGGTCTTATTTTTCCATCTTTTGTATTGCGACAAAATCGCAGGTCGTTTCTACACTTTCATGTGGAAACCCATTGATCTTGCCTTAACTTTTTATTCTTTTGTATTTTTGCTGCGACAATATGACAGCTCTAAATTTACTTGCGAAATTAATGCCCCATGACATTTCCGTCTTGCGACGAAATCGCAGGACGTCTATACACTTGCATGTAATGACCCCTTGATCTCGTCTTATCTTCTCTTTTGTATTATTGTCTCTTCAGGAATGTTGCACAAATTTGACAAGTCTTAATACTCCCATGAATAAAAAGTCTCATGACATTTGCATCTTAAGACACTTATCAGCTCCCTAATAGAGGGTGCCGCCCTTATCTCCCCCCTGGTTACCCTTTCAATTAGACGTACATCAGCCATACAAGACTAGCTCCTCTCATCCAGTCTTAACAACAACCATTTGTGTTCGCAGCCTCTTATCCCTTTTGCTTATATGGATTATAGTTACGAGACTGCACCCTAAGTGGGGTTTTCTTTGGGCTGAGTGCATCATATCCAAGACTTACCAAGAATTTCCAGGGTAGTTTCATACGACCCGGGCACTCTTGGCTCAACCGTGTACCTCGGCGCCTTGGTCATACTTTGCACCCCTTAGGAGAGATATTATTACCTTAGTCGCCCAACTCAAGTCATATGCTCAAGTTGAGAATCCAAGGTGTCTCTCCTGGATGGGCTTTCATTGACCCCAAATCTCCATGACTCGAGTTCCAGCAGCGGTGTAACCTTATCGCTGAGCTATGCAACAGATACCCCCTTCTATGATGTACTTTAGATCTTACACTTGCCTCTAGCGAAATTTTATTCGCGAGCTAGGGTGTACGCCATAAAGGTTCGTCCCATTCTGGATCTTAAATGATCATTTCTTGCGAAATTTTCGCACATTCTTATTTTAAATTGATCTTGAATAATCTCGCAGTAATTTTTTCATAATTTTTTTTTGTTAATACTTACTTTGTTGCATCATACATCATTTCATCAACTAGGGATTCTCAAAGTTCCTCATGGGTAATATCTCTTTAAATATAATCTATTCCATGGTCTATCAAGTTTTTGACCAACATATTTACCCTCTGGATCCATCAATTTGTATGCCCCTGTTCCAATTACCTCTTTTATAATGTAAGGTCCATCCTATTTTCTCGCTAATTTTACACCACCTTCTCGCTGATAATTTGGCGTCTCGCGAAGAACCAAATCACCTGGCTGAAATTCACGTGGTTTGACACGCTTATTGTATTCTCGTGATAATCTCCGTTTATAATTCTCCGTATGATGTAAAGGTTTTTCTCTCTTCTCTTCTAATTCATCCAGTTTTCTTAGGATCATTCTAGCACTAAGATTCTTTTCCCATGCCTCTCTTTTTGTCGTGGGTATAGCAACTTCTGTTGGTAACACTGCTACAACCCCATATGTTAGACAAAAAGGTGACATTCCCGTTGCTTCTCGCCTAGTTGTGTTGTAATCCCATACTGCGTTATGTACTTGTTCGTACCATGCCCTATTATGTCCCTCCAACTTCTTCTTTAATATATCTGCGAATGTCTTATTTGTTGCCTCTGCTTGCCCATTAGCCTGTGGGTATAAAGGAGTAGATTTTCCATATTTTATCTTAAATGCATTAAGCAACATGTCTATATTTTTCCCTTCAAATTGCTTCCCATTATCAGATACCAACTGTGCTGGAATTCCAAATCTACAAATGATATTCTCAAATATAAATGTAAATATGTCTTTGTCGCGAATGTGCTGTACTTCTTTTACTTCTGCCCATTTTGTGAAATAATCTGTTGCGACAATTAAGTATTTTTTTTGTCCAGATCCTGGTACAAATGGTCCCACAATATCTAACCCCCACTTTCTAAAAGGCCACACACTGGTTGAGGATGATAAGGTTGCTCCAGGTGCATGTATTCTCTTTCCATGTCGTTGACAATCTTCGCAACGCCTTGATACTTGTTTTGCATCTTCATGCATATATGGCCAATAATAACCTTGTATTTTTGCTCTATATGCCAAAGATCTTCCTCCGCCGTGGTTGCCAGCATCTCCACTATGCAGAATTTTTAACACTTTATCTCCTTATTATCGTGTCAAACATCTAAGTGATGGTCCATTAAATAATTTTCTATACAATATCCCATCTCTTAATTCATAATTTGTTGCACGACTCTTCAATTTGTGTGCCTCCAATCTGTTTCTTGGTATTTCCCCTCTTTCTAAATATGCATGAAGTTCTGTTCTCCAATCTGCGATATTTTCATTTGGCCCTTCTTCACCACCTTCTACTATCATTATATCTATTTCTTGTTCCTCTTCTTCATTGATTGATGGCGATAAAAGTGTCTGTATCTTTATGCATCTTGCAGTTGGATCTGTCATCATGCTTGAAATGAAAGCATAAGCATCTGCCAGCCTATTATCTTTCCTTGATATATGCCTCCATTTTATTTTTAGGATTTTCGCTGACAATTCTTCAACAAGTTTCTTGTATTCCTTCAAGGATGATTCATTTGTTGTGTATTCTCCTTTTATATGGAGAATGACTAGCTGCGAATCACTGGTAATTCTAGCATTTTCTAATTTCATTTCTATTGCGAATTTTAGGGCATGTACCACAGCTTCATATTCTGTTTCATTATTAGTGGATGCGAACTCCAACCTAAATAAAAAAAATCCATCTTTGTTCCCTCTGGTGAAATCAAGATAATTCCAACTCCATTACCTTCCCCATTTGAGGATCCATCCACCAATATCTCCCATCAATTTGGTTCTGTTAACAAGTCTTTTGGATCTGTAATACGAGTCCCAATTTCAAGGGCATTTATGTCATTTTACTAATAGGGGTATTTTAGACATTTTGTCTCAAAATTCTTTTTAAGTGGGTAATAATGTAATACCCACGTTCTTTTTCTTAAAATATTAGGGTGCGAGCCCAATTCATTTGAATTGGAAGACTAGAAGTAACATAATGTGGAGTGTGAAATCTAGTTGTCGTGGTGTTTCGGTTGTGAAATACTTGATATTTTGTCTGAGAAATTATATTTCTCTTTGTGTGAGCTTTCCCGTAGCATGTACGAACGCTAATAGAGTTATTTATCCTTGAAATTGCGATAAATCGACACATGCTAAGGGGATGTGTCTTGTTTGTGTTGAAAGAAGGGCATTTTGGTCTTTTTATTTATTTCAATAAAACTTTCACAACTGATTTTTATTAACACATGAGTTCTTTCTCTTCAATTTCAAGTTCTACTTCTTCCTACAACAAAAATAAAACTTTTCATAAAACTCAAAAATTTCGAAACTTAGCTACGAATTTTGCTTTGACTTGGTTCTTTGAGAGCTTTGATTTGGTTCTTTGAGAGCTTCAATTACACAAAAGGTAGTGGGAAAAACTCTCCTTTAAAATTTATTTGGATTGAATTTCATTACTTTAATTCTTTGATTTCATATTCATACTCTTATGAAACTCTACTTGATGGGTTTGTGATGTTTTAAATGAATTCATGATTGTTCATCTTGATATTAAATTTAGGGCTCATGAAAAGTTAGGGGTTTCTTATAATATGAGGTTTGAAATTTATTATTCCTAAAAATTATCCATGGGTACTTGTAATTTATTGGTTTGATCTCTAATTTTTTTCTTGAAAATCTGTTTTGAGAAATTCAAAGATTTCTGAAATAGTTTTTTGTCCTGTTTTAGGGAATATTTCTCATCCATTTCGTTCGACACTTATTTTTGGTTATATTTTTTTTTATAAAATAGTGTCTTTCCATCTTTAAAACTAGCCAAGAATCAACTGATTCCGATAAGTAATGAAGTCTGGGTGAATTTTTGAGTATAGACTTCCAAAACTATAATCTCTAAAGAGCTTTGTCACTGTCTTGTTTATTTGAGACTTTTTAAATCAGATTGATACTTGATTTATTCTGGTTATTATTTTTATTTCAAAGTAGAGTCTTTCATCTTTTCAACAAGACCAAGTTTGCTAAATTCCATTGTGTAATGATTTTTGCACGAATTTTTGATTACAGACCATCAAAACTGAATTTTCTAAAGGACAGCACTTCTGTCCGTTTTGGTTGAGAGATTTAAACATAGTTATGTATCTTATCACCTATGTTTATCATTTTTATATTAAAGTTGGGTTTTTTAGCTTTCTAATGGTACCAAAACTTCTGAATTTCATTGTGTAATGATTTTTATATGAATTTTTGAATGTACACTGTCGAAACTGCAATTTCTGAGAAACGTGATCTCTGTTCTGTTTTTGTGAAACATTTTGAGATATATATAAAACTCATTGATTTTACATATAATTTTTATATGAAATCTTATGTTTTGTTCTTTAAAATGAACCAAGAACCAATGCAATTGGTTGAGTAATGAATCTTGTGTGAATTTTTAAGTTGGAACTCCCAAAACTGTAGTTTCTCTATGACGTTTTTACTGTCGAACTTCCCGATGAGATTTCAACTTGGTTTCTGAATTTATTGTTTTACCTATAATTTTTATGTTAAAGGTTATCTACTTTTCTTTAAAAAGAGCCAAGAATCAATATATTCCGATAAATAATGAAGCTTGTGTGAATTTTCTAGCAAAGACTATGAAAACTGTTAGTTTTCTGTGGACAGTTTACTGTCAGACTTTTCTTGCATAATTTAGACCTGTTCTTTAACTTGTTGTTTTTGCTGATGATTTTTATATAATACCTTATTTATTCTTCTTTAAAATGAGATAAGAATCACTCATTTTCGTTGTGTAATGAAGTTTATCTGATTATCTTTTTATTAGTATATTAAAAGAAAAAGTTTTTGAAAATAAAAATTTTATCTGATTATCTTTTGATTAATATATTAAAAGAAAAATAAAAAGAAAAAGAAAAAGTTTTTATGTAATGATTATGTTTTGTGTAATAATAACTAATGATTATATTTTGTGTAATTATAACTTATTAGTGGTAAGCTAAACAAATCCAAAACAACAAAAGCCAAACTCAGAGTAAACTAAATAAGAGTTAGAATGAGAGTTAGTAAAGAGGGAGAGCTAAGTTTAGAGTTAAAGTGAAAGAGTCCTCCAAAAGACGATTTCTTCGGTAATAATCTCTTCCTTCTATTGTTGATAGTTTTTGGATTGCGATTCGATGTAAGCGCAACACAATCTAAAACTCTTTTTATTTATGGTTTTGTTAATTAAATTCATATTTACAAGTTTTCAATAATATATGAGTGATAATCGATGTTGTGAGCATGATTATGAAGGTTGGGTTGCGGTCCATAGATTGATTCTTCAAAAAATTATTTATGACGGGATACGGGATATCCTTGGTAACGGTTTTGTTTCCTAAACCCACGTGGGGCTCCCTGGGGCGAGCGGATTGATTGAATTTATTGTTGTATTATATTTTTTGATGGGATACGAGATATCCTTGGGAACGGTTTTGTTTCCTAAACCCACGTGGGGATCCCTGGGGCGAACGGATTGATTGAATTTATTATTTTTTATGGATGTGGTGTTTCCATATGTTGGCTCCCTGGGGAGAGCACATTGATTGAATTTATTATTGTTTATGGATGTGGTGTTTCCATATGTTGGCTCCCTGGGGCGAGCGGATTGATTGAATTTATTATTGTTTATGAATGTGGTGTTTCCATATATTGGCTCCCTGGGGCGAGCGGATTGATTGAATTTATTATTGTTTATGGATGTGGTGTTTCCATATGTTGGCTCCCTGGGGTGAGCGGATTGATTGAATTTATTATTGTTTATGGATGTGGTGTTTCCATATGTTGGCTCCCGGGGGCGAACGGATTGATTGAATTTATTATTGTTTATGGATGTGGTGTTTCCATATGTTGGCTCCTTGGGGCGAGCGGATTAATTAATTTAATTATTGTTTATGGATGTGGTGTTTCCATGTGTTGGCTCCCTGGGGCGAGCAGTTGATTAATTTGGTTCTCTTTTATTCATTTGATATGGGCTCCCATAGGAGGAGCAATATTTTAAATGGGTCGAACAAGTGTCTTGGGTAAGTTTAACCTTAATTATTTGATCATCTTAAAATTGTTGATTGTGTATTTGGTGCATCGTCTGATGAACTACGGTCGTGCTTGATCCTTTTGGGTACGTAGGCAGCCGCTTAGCAGTCCAGCACGTAGAGTCATAAAAATTTAGATTAAATCAACGGTTAGATCTTCCGAAATGAATTTCTAAGTTTTCCGCTGCGACAGAAATGATAACATGAACACAAACTAAATAAGACTGAATAAATTATTTAATGAGCTTGGGCTTAGTAGCCGGGCCTCGGCTATGGTATCCAAGTGGTACATCGGGTTTTGAAAACCGGGGCGTCACAAAATGGTATCAGAGCAGCGATTAGATCCTTCGGGGAACTAGTTGTTGCACAAACAGTTAATAAATGTTAATTGTGTTTCGACAAAATTAGTTGTGTTTTTCTGTTTAACTTGAAATTTGTTCAGAGTGTTACCTTAAATTTAGGGACTAAATTTCCGAAGTGGGAGAGATTGTAATACGAGTCCCAATTTCAAGGGAATTTATGTCATTTTACTAATAGGGGTATTTTAGACATTTTGTCTCGAAATTATTTTTAAGTGGGTAATAATGTAATACCCACGTTCTTTTTCTTAAAATATTAGGGTGCAAGCCCAATTCATTTGAATTGGAAAACTAGAAGTAACATAATGTGGAGTGTGAAATCTAGTTGTCGTGGTGTTTCGGTTGTGAAATACTTGATATTTTGTCTGAGAAATTATATTTCCCTTTGTGTGAGCTTTCCCGTAGCGTGTACGAACGCTAATAGAGTTATTTATCCTCGAAATTGCGACAAATCGACACATGCTAAGGGGATGTGTCTTGTTTGTGTTGAAAGAAGGGCATTTTGGTCTTTTTATTTATTTTAATAAAACTTTCACAACTGAATTTTATCAACACATTAGTTCTTTCTCTTAAATTTCAAGTTCTTCTTCTTCCTACAACAAAAAAAACAACTTTTCATTAAACTCAAAAATTCGAAGCTTAGTTACGAATTTTGCTTTGATTTGGTTCTTTGAGAGCTTTGATTTGGTTCTTTTAGAGCTTCAATTACACAAAAGGTAGTGGGAAGAACTCTTCGTTAAAATTGATTTGGATTGAATTTCATTACTTTAATTCTTTGATTTCATATTCATATTCTTATGAAACCCTACTTGATGGGTTTGTGATGTTTTAAATGAATTCATGATTGTTCATCTTGATATTAAATTTTGGGTTCATGAAAAGTTAGGGGTTTCTTATAATATGAGGTTTGAAATTTATTTTTCCTAAAAATTATCAATGGGTACTTGTAATTTATTCGGTTTGATATCTATTTTTTTCTTGAAACTCTGTTTTGAGAAATTCAAAGATTTCTGAAATAGTTTTCTGTCCTGTTTTAGGGCATATTTCTCATCCAGTTCGTTCGACTCTTATTTTTGGATATATTTTTTTTTATAAAAGAGTGTCTTTACATCTTTAAAACTAGCCAAGAATCAACTGATTCCGATAAGTAATGAAGTCTGGGTGAATTTCTGAGTATAGACTTCCAAAACTATAATCTCTGAAGAGCTTTGTCACTGTCTTGTTTATTTGAGACTTTTCAAATCAGATTGATACTTGATTTCTTCTAGTTATTATTTTTATTTCAAATTAGAGTCTTTCATATTTTCAACAAGACCAAGTTTGCTGAATTCCATTGTGTAATGATTTTTGCACGAATTTTTGATTACAAACCATCAAAACTGAATTTTCTAAAGGACAACACTTCTGTCCGTTTTGGTTGAGAGATTTAAACATAGTTATGTATCTTATCACCTATGTTTATCATTTTTTTGTTAAAGTTGGGTTTCTTAACTTTCTAATGGTACCAAAACTTCTGAATTTCATTGTGTAATGATTTTTATATGAATTTTTGAATGTACACTGTCGAAACTGCAATTTCTGAGAAACGTGATCTCTGTTCTGTTTTTGTGAAACACTTTGAGATAGATATAAAACTCATTGATTTTACATATAATGTTTATATGAAACCTTATGTTTTGTTCTTTAAAATGATCCAAGAACCAATGCATTTGGTTGAGTAATGAATCTTGTGTGAATTTTTAAGTTGGAACTCCCAAAACTGTAGTTTCGCTATGACGTTTTTACTGTCGGACTTCCCGATGAGATTTCAACTTGGTTTCTGAATTTATTGTTTTACCTATAATTTTTATGTTAAAGGTTATCTTCTTTTCTTTAAAAAGAGCCAAGAATCAATAGATTCCGATAAATAATGAAGCTTGTGTGAATTTTCAAGCAAAGACTATCAAAACTGTTAGTTTTCTGTGGACAGTTTATTGTCAGACTTTTCTTTCATAATTTAGACCTGTTCTTTAACTTGTTGTTTTTGCTGATGATTTTTATATAATACCTTATTTATTCTTCTTTAAAATGAGATAAGAATCACTCATTTTCGTTGTGTAATGAAGTTTATCTGATTATATTTTAATTAGTTTATTAAAAGAAAACGTTTTTGAAAAGAAAAAGTTTATCTGATTATATTTTGATTAATATATTAAAAGAAAAAGAAAAAGTTTTTATGTAATGATTATGTTTTGTGTAATAATAACTAATGATTATGTTTTGTGTAATTATAACTTATTAGTGGTAAGCTAAACAAATCCAAAAAAACAAAAGCCAAACTCAAAGTGAGTAAACTAAATAAGAGTTAGAATGAGAGTTAGTAAAGAGGGAGAGCTAAGTTTAGAGTGAAAGTGAAAGAGTCCTCCAAAATACGATTTCTTCGGTAATAATCTCTTCCTTGTATTGTGGATAGTTTTTGGATTGCGATTCGAGGTAGGCGCAACACAATCTAAAACTCTTTTTATTTATGGTTTTGTTAATTAAATTCATATTTACAAGTTTTCAATAATATATGAATGATAATCGATGTTGTGAGCATGATTATGAAGGTTGGGCCGCGGTCCATAGATTGATTCTTAAAAAAATTATTTATGACGGGATACGAGATATCCTTGGGAACGATTTTGTTTCCTAAACCCACGTGGGGCTCCCTGGGGCGAACGGATTGATTGAATTTATTGTTGTATTATATTTTTTGATGGGATACGAGATATCCTTGGGAACAGTTTTGTTTCCTAAACCCACGTGGGGCTCCCTGGGGCGAGCGGATTGATTGAATTTATTATTGTTTATGGATGCGGTGTTTCCATATGTTGGCTCCCTGGGGCGAGCAGAATGATTGAATTTATTATTGTTTATGGATGTGGTGTTTCCATATGTTGGCTCCCTGGGGCGAGCATATTGATTGAATTTATTATTGTTTATGAATGTGGTGTTTCCATATGTTGGCTCCCTGGGGCGAGCGGATTGATTGAATTTATTATTGTTTATGGATGTGGTGTTTCCAAATGTTGGCTCCCTGGGGCGAGCGGATTGATTAATTTAATTATTATTTATGGATGTGGTGTTTCCATGTGTTGGCTCCCTAGGGCGAGCATTTGATTAATTTGGTTCTCTTTTCTTCATTTGATATGGGCTCCCAGAGGAGGATAAATATTTTAAATGGGTCGAACAAGTGTCTTGGGTAAGTTTAACCTTAATGATTTGATCATCTTAAAATTGTTGATTGTGTATTTGGTGCATCGTCTGATGAACTACGGTCGTGCTTGATCCTTTTGGGTACGTAGGAAGCCGCTTAGCGGTTCAGCACGTAGAGACATAAAAATTTAGATTAAATCAACGATTAGATCTTCCGAAATGAATTTATAAGTTTTCCGATGCGACAGAAATGGTAACATGAACATAAACTAAATAAGACTAAATAAATTATTTAATGAGCTTGGGCTTAGTAGTCGGGCCTCGGATATGGTATCCAAGTGGCACCTCGGGTTTTGAAAACCGAGGCGTCACAAAATGGTATCAGAGCAGCGATTAGATCCTTCGGGGAACTAGTTGTTGCGCAGACAGTTAATAAATGTTAATTGTGTTTCGACAAAATTAGTTGTGTTTTTCTGTTTAACTTGAATTTTTTTTCACAGTGTTACCTTAAATTTAGGGACTAAATTTCCGAAGTGGGAGAGATTGTAATACGAGTCCCAATTTCAAGGGCATTTATGTCATTTTACTAATAAGGTATTTTAGATATTTTGTCTCGAAATTATTTTTAAGTGGGTAATAATGTAATACCCGCGTTGTTTTTCTTAAAATATTAGGGTGCGAGCCCAATTCATTTGAATTGGAAGACTAGAAGTAACATAATGTGGAGTGTGAAATCTAGTTGTCGTGGTGTTTCGGTTGTGAAATACATGATATTTTGTCTGAGAAATTATATTTCTCTTTGTGTGAGCTTTCCCGTAGCGTGTACGAACGCTAATAGATTTATTTATCCTCGAAATTGTGACAAATCGACACATGCTAAGGGGATGTGTCTTGTTTGTGTTGAAAGAAGGGCATTTTGGTATTTTTATTTATTTTAATAAAACTTTTACAACTAATTTTTATCAACACATGAGTTCTTTCTCTTCAATTTCAAGTTCTTCTTCTTCCTACAACAAAAAAAAAAACTTTTCATTAAACTCAAAAATTCGAAGCTTAGTTACGAATTTTGCTTTGATTTGGTTCTTTGAGAGCTTCAATGACACAAAAGGTAGTGGGAAGAACTCTTCTTTAAAACTGATTTGGATTGAATTTCATTACTTTAATTCTTTGATTTCATATTCATACTCTTATGAAACTCTACTTGATGGGTTTGTGATGTTTTAAATAAATTGATGATTGTTCATCTTGATATTAAATTTAGGGTTCATGAAAAGTTAGAGGTTTCTTATAATATGAGGTTTGAAATTTATTATTCCTAAAAAATATCCATGGGTACTTGTAATTTATTGGGTTTAATCTCTATTTTTTTTCTTGAAACTCTGTTTTGAGAAATTCAAAGTTTTCTGAAATAATTTTCTGTCCTGTTTTAGGGCATATTTCTCATCCAGTTCGTTCGACTCTTATTTTTGGTTATATTTTTTTTTATAAAAGAGTGTCTTTCCATCTTTAAAACTAGCCAAGAATCAACTGATTCCGACAAGTAATGAAGTCTGGGTGAATTTTTGAGTATAGACTTCCAAAACTATAATCTCTAAAGAGCTTTGTCACTGTCTTGTTTATTTGAGACTTTTCAAATCAGATTGATACTTGATTTCTTCTGATTATTATTTTTATTCCAAACTAGAGTCTTTCATCTTTTCAACAAGACCAAGTTTACTAAATTCCATTGTGTAATGATTTTTGCACGAATTTTTGATTACAGACCATCAAAACTGAATTTTCTGAAGGACAGCACTTCTGTCCGTTTTGGTTGAGAGATTTAAACATAGTTATGTATCTTATCACCTATGTTTATCATTTTTATGTTAAATTTGGGTTTCTTATCTTTCTAGTGGTACCAAAACTTCTGAATTTCATTGTGTAATGATTTTTATATTAATTTTTGAATGTACACTGTCGAAACTGCAATTTCTGAGAAACGTGATCTCTGTTCTGTTTTTGTGAAACACTTTGAGATAGATATAAAACTCATTGATTTTACATATAATGTTTATATGAAACCTTATGTTTTTTTCTTTAAAATGAGCCAAGAACCAATGCATTTGGTTGAGTAATGAATCTTGTGTGAATTTTTAAGTTGGAACTCCCAAAACTGTAGTTTCGCTGTGACGTTTTTACTGTCGGACTTCCCGATGAGATTTCAACTTGGTTTCTGAATTTTTTGTTTTACCTATAATTTTTATGTTAAAGGTTATCTTCTTTTCTTTAAAAACAGCCAAGAATCAATAGATTCCGATAAATAATGAAGCTTGTGTGAATTTTCTAGCAAAGACTATCAAAACTGTTAGTTTTCTGTGGATAGTTTACTGTCAGACTTTTCTTGCATAATTTAGACATGTTCTTTAACTTGTTGTTTTTGCTGATGATTTTTATATAATACCTTATTTATTCTTCTTTAAAATGAGATAAGAATCACTCATTTTCGTTGTGTAATGAAGTTTATCTGATTATCTTTTGATTAGTATATTAAAAGAAAAAGTTTTTGAAAAAAAAAAGTTTATTTGATTATATTTTGATTAATATATTACAAGAAAAAGAAAAAGAAAAAGAAAAAGTTTTTATGTAATGATTATGTTTTGTGTAATTATAACTTATTAGTGGTAAGCTAAACGAATCCAAAACAAGAAAAGCCAAACTCAAAGTGAGTAAACTAAATAAGAGTTTGAATGAGAGTTTGTAAAGAGGGAGAGCTAAGTTTAGAGTGAAGGTGAAAGACTCCTCCAAAAGACGATTTCTTCGGTAATAAGCTCTTCCTTCTATTGTTGATAGTTTTTGAATTGCGATTCGAGGTAGGCGCAACACAATCTAAAACTCTTTTTATTTATGGTTTTGTTAATTAAATTCATATTTACAAGTTTTTAATAATATATGAATGATAATCGATGTTGTGAGCATGATTATGAAGGTTGGGCTGCGGTCCATAGATTGATTCTTAAATTTTTTATTTATGACGGGATACGAGATATCCTTGGGAACTGTTTTGTTTCCTAAACCCACGTGGGGCTCGCTGGGGCGAGCGGATTGATTGAATTTATTATTGTTTATGGATGTGGTGTTTCCATATGTTGGCTCCCTGGGGCGAGCGGATTGATTGAATTTATTATTGTTTATGGATTTGGTTTTTCCATATGTTGGCTCCTTGGGGCGAGCGGATTGATTGAATTTATTATTGTTTATGGATGTGGTGTTTCCATATGTTGGCTGCCTGGGGTGAGCGGATTGATTGAATTTATTATTGTTTATGGATGTGGTGTTTCCATATGCTAGCTCCCTGGGACGAGCAAATTGATCGAATTTATTATTGTTTATGGATGTGGTATTTCCATATGTTGGCTCCCTAGGGCGAGCGGATTGATTAATTTAATTATTGTTTATGGATGTGGTGTTTCCATGTGTTGGCTCCCTGGGGCGAGCAGTTGATTAATTTGGTTCTCTTTTCATCATTTGATATGGGCTCCCAGAGGAGGAGCAATATTTTAAATGGGTCGAACAATTATCTTGGGTAAGGTTAACCTTAATGATTTGATCATCTTAAAATTGTTGATTGTGTATTTGGTGCATCGTCTGATGAACTACGGTTGTGCTTGATCCTTTTGGGTACATAGGCAGCCGCTTAGCGGTCCAGCAAGTAGAGTCATAAAAATTTAGATTAAATCAACGGTTAGATCTTCCGAAATGAATTTCTAAGTTTTTCGCTGCGACATAAATGGTAACATGAACATAAACTAAATAAGAATGAATAAATTATTTAATGAGCTTGGGCTTAGTAGCCGGGCCTCGGCTATGGTATCCAAGTGGCACCTCGGGTTTTGAAAACCGGGGCGTCACATGATCTCGTTGTTCTTCTTCTAGATCCATCATGTCCTCAACAACTTCATCATCTTCTAAAGGAAATTCTGCTAAAAAGTCTGCAACAACCTGCGACTTTGGTGAAGATAACACTTCATATTTAATTTCGAAATGTCCTACTTGCGCATTCCATCTCTCTACTCTGCCTGATCTTTTTCAGTTCTTCATTATTGATTCAATTGGTACCTTTGTTAACACTTTAACTTTATGTGCCTGAAAATATATGCGGATCTTAAAGGTCGCATACACCAATGCTAGAATTAGTTTTTCAATCTTAGAATAATTTCTTTCTGCGGCATTGAACATCTTGCTGATGTAGTACATTGGTTTTTCAACTCATGCATCTACTCGCAATAACACAACACTTAATGCATGCGAAGTTGTCGCAAGATAGATTAGCAGCTCTTCTCCCGGTTCTGCCTTTTGTAAAATAGATGTATTCTCCATGTATTCTTTTATTCCTTGAAAAGATTTCTCACATTCATCTGTCCATCTAAATTTTGTTCCCTTTTTTAGTATGCTGAAGAAATGTTTACATTTATCAGATAATCGCGAGACGAACCTTCCCAGCGAAGCTAAGAGTCCATTTAACTTTTGCACATCTTTTACTGTTGCTGGTGTTGGCATATCGCGAACTGCTTGCACTTTTTCTGGATCAACTTGTATTCCTTCCTTGGATACAATGTATTCTAAGAATTTTCCTGACGCAACTCCAAAAATGCATTTTTCTGGATTCACCTTGATGTCCTTCAGATCTTGTACATGGTTTTTAGCTTATCTACTATTTATCAACATGTTATCTACATACACCTCTAATGTTTTGTGTATCCACTTTGCGAATACCTTCTTTACCATCCTTTGATATGTTTCTCCTGCGTTTCGCAAACTAAATGACATTTTTGTATAACAATATAATCCTCTTGGAGCGAAAAAAGCAGTATGTTCTTTGATCTTCTTCAGCGAGAGGAATCTGGTTGTATCCTTTATACCCATCGAAAGAAGATATTTTATTATTTCTTGCTGCTGATTCGACCATTTGAGGTATATCTGGTAATGGAAAGTTGTCTTTAGGACAAGCTTTGTTTAGATCAGTAAAGTATATGCAAATTCTTATCCCATTATTTTCTTTGGAACCACAACCATATTTGCTATCCACTCCGGGTATTTTGCTTGTCTTCTAAATCCTGCATCAATCATTTTCTGCAGTTCCTCTTCTATTTTGGGATGGTAAGTTGTTGCGATTTTTCTTATCCTTTGTTTAAATGGTCTTGCGTCTTTGTTGATCTCCAATTTATGACATGCAACTGATGGATCTATTCCAGGCATTTCATCCATGTTCCATGTGAAAATATATTTATATTCTCGCAAGAGATTGACGGTTCTTTCTTCCTCATCTGTATCCATCTTAGTTCCAATTTTCAACATTTTAGGTTCTTCTTCAGTTCCAATATTTACTTCTTTTGTTGGTTCTGCTTCAGTGTAACTTGCTTCAAGTTCTCCCATTGGTGTTGGTTCTTTTATAATTTTCGTTGGTTTATCTCCTTCCTGCGAAATTTCGATGGGTATTCCTTTTCCTTCTTCTGCTCTTATCATGTGGATTTTAAACTCCTCATCTTTCTTTGCCTCTTTCGCTATCTTCCTGCGAGCTTTTCTCTTCTTCACTCGTCATTCATAATTTTTTACTTCAATTTGATAACATAGTTACGAACCTTCAATATCTTTCCTAATTTCGCCAATCCCGCTTGGCATAGGAAACTTGATGTAATGTTGATGCTATAACTTTGATCGCGTGTATCCATGATCCTCCCAACAGCATCTTATATGGTGACTCCATATCCACCACACATAGCGTTATTTGTGTTTCAATTTCTCCCAACGAAATTCTCACTGTTATTTCTCCTTTTGGTTTAGTTGTGGACTTGCCGAAACCATGAATATGATATGTTGGATGAGACATTTGTTCATCTTTGTATCCCATTCCTTTATATGCATGATAAAATATTACATCCACCGAGATTCCCATATCTACCAAAGTTCTATCCACCGCCCATTCTTCCATAGATTTTGCTGATTTCTCCTTTTCTTTTCGTATAGTTGTTACTGTGATTACCAAAGGAGATGTGTGGCTCAAATTTTCTTCTGGTATCTCTGTCGCTGTGAATGTAATTTTCTGCTTTTCCCAATCCTTCAATGGAGATATTTTTTCTACCGTCATAATCTTCTTTCCTTTAAAATCTTGTTTATGTATCCTCCCTCTAATGTTTTCATGAAATTCATTAACCATCGTTTTTGTGATTACATTACACTCCAATCTTCTTTTATTCTCATTGATCTTAACCATCTTTTCTCCAACTGATTTTTTGTTTTCTTTTATCATTTTCTCGATTTAAACAGTTTTCACAATAATCTTCATAATCTCTAATCAAATTTTCTTAGTTTGATAATCTTCAGTCCCTATTTCTAGCGCCAATATGTAGTAGCAGGAAATCCCACACTACACCCCTCACAAGAATTCATAATAATCAACACATCTTTTAAAGATTAAGAACAACATTTTTATTAATTAATTCACAGAAATGTTACAAGAAATGGAAGAAAACAAGAATACAATCGCTCTTTAAACTTTCTATCTCCTAATGACTTGCTCAACACTCGAAAAAGATCTCTCTCTTCCTTACACTTATTCACCTCCTTATATAGGGATTTACATAGTGGGTGACAGCTAATCTGTACTTTATTTTAGGATCTGACTTGCGATATTCTCGCAAGAGTTCTATTATCAATCTTCGCGAGCACTACAAACATTGCAGAGTCATCACACTTTTCTCATGTTTTTGCAATCGTCATCTATTATGTCATTCTTCAAATCATTCTGCGACACTCGCACAGTATTGTTAGCTAAACTTCGCAAATGTGTCCTTCTTGCGATATTCTGATCCTACACTATTCACAGCGGTGAAGAACTAAATTTTTGGTTACATCGAGAGAAGGAACTTCGCAATCATCACCTAACCTTACTTCAATGCCATGCAACATACTGGCAGCATAGGTCCAGAATTCAATAGCTCCAATCAGGATACAATAATACCACCTTCTTCAACACCAAGGCAACCATCCACCATAGCCGCAACAACATAAAGCAGTTATAGGATCAAAACAACAACTTGGTCGGTGATAAAGACGAAGTGGTCCAAATCATCCTTGATCATTTCACCACTCAATATACGGCCCCAAATACAACTTTGGATGAGGAAATCTTTGAAGACGTAGCTCCATGATTGACTCCATCACAATGTGACCGGCTCTCGACAACGGTAACGATAAAGGAAATCAAGGAAGCATTGTTCTCCATCAACTATGAAAGTGCTCCTGGTCCAGATGGATACACAAGTAAGTTTTTTAAAGTTTTATGGGAAACCACTCATATTCAATTAATTGCTATGGTTCGAAGTTTTTTCGATAATTTGAACATCCACCCTCTTATGAATCATACAAATATAACTCTTATCCCAAAAGTAGACAACCCAACGAAACCATCCTAGTTCAGACCGATAAGCCTTTGCAATGTCACCTACAAAATCATCTCAAAAATACTAGTCAACCGCTTGCGTCCTCTCTTACCTTTCTTAATAAGTCCATATCAAAGTGCTTTCGTCCCTAAGAGATCAATAAATGATAACATCACAATTTCCAGTGAATTATTTCATCACATCAAAAGATCATCAACCACAAAAAACCCCAAAGTATCTCTCAAACTTGACATCCAAAAAGCTTATGAAAGCCTAAACTGGGGATTCATCAAAAAGACTTTTACAAAATTAGGTTTTCCATCAATATTTGTAGAATATATCATGCTCTGTATCAGACCGGTAACCTACTCAGTCAACGTCAATGGTACACCGTATGGATTCATTACTCCTACCAGAGGCATAAGACAAGGTGATCACATATCCTCCTACATTTTCATCATTTGTGCGGAAAGTCTTTCAACAAATCTTGCCAAACTGGAAGCAAAAAATCTGATTCAAGATATCAGAATTTCAAAAAAGGCACCCCCATCCTTCACTTAATGTATGATGATGATTTTCTCATCACATACACATCTAACCAAGAAAGTAATAATCACCTCCAAAGAATACTTCAATCATACGGTTCTTCAGCTGGTCAAATTATCAATGCAGCAAAATCAACCATCATTCACTGCCCAAGGCTATAACAGCATCACATAGATAACCTCCACCAATTCTTTGGCATGCCGAATACTTCAATCCCACCTGTTTGCTTAGGATTTCAATTCAAGCATGGGAGGACCTCAAGTCACATCTTTGAACCACTTCTCCAGAGATTGGCACGTAAAGCACAAGGATGGATCTCAAAATGCCTTACCCCTGCAGGAAGACTAGTTCTAATAAAAACCTCCTTAACACCAACCTCAAATCACCTAATGCAAGCACAAATTTTCCCCACCCATGTTGACAAACAAATTAATAGGATCACCAGGATTTTTTTCTAGGGTCACGATTCTTCGGTCCGGAAGCTTCACCCATTAGGATGGAACAAGCTAAACGAACCAATAGCGGAAGGAGGACTATATATCAGAAAGAGTAGTCATCACAATAAATCTCTGTTCATTAAAACATTTTGGAATATTCAAGACCAACCACATACCATTTTCTCAAGCCTCTTCAACCATAAATACCTACACCACCAGCCGATATTGCAAGGTGAGGTATCGATACCCACTACCGCCAGCCCACAATGGAAACAAATGGCATCTCTCATACCGACTGTCAAAAACCATATATTTCACCAAATAGGAAATGGTTTGGATACCCCTATCCAAGCAAACTGGATACCTAATTTTCAGAATCTTGATCCAATCCAATGCGACCCAATTCAATATGTCGCAGACTTAATCGACCCATATTCCCATAAATGAAATCAAGATCAACTGAGCATCCTCCCCAACAATGTTACCCAACATATTATAAAAATTCACCTCCCCCTAAACAACACATCAGACAAAATTATTTGGCCTCAATCTAAATCTGGTCAATATACCACAGCATCCGGATATAGTTGTCTAATCCAACAGGAAAACCGCTCCCAAACACAAAATTCCTTTGGACCTTACCGTGTCCTCCAAAAATTCAGCTTTTCTTGTGGAAAGTTATAAACGAAGGTTTACCAACCTTATCTCTGCTCCATCACATCAATCTATCAACCTCCACTTTATGCCCCCGTTGCAATTATGAACCTGAAACAACCAATCACATGTTGATTCATTGTCCAATGATTCTGTCCACTTGGAACACCTTATCTAACCGCTTATCAACAAACCATCCCCAAGGTAACCACCAACCAATTATCATAAACAACCAAACAACAATTTCTCAATTAATGCAACCTCGAGGTAAAACCTCTTCTATCACATATTGTTGTTTTCTCCTTTGGTCTATATGGAATACTAGGAATGAGCTTGTATTCAACCAAAAGCAGTCCACCCATGACGACATCCTTGCGAGATATTTCGCACACCAACATGAATTTGAATGGGAAAAAAAGACCTCCCCTCCAGTTCTCCCTGGTGAGAGTCCTTCTGGATTCCCAACAAACATCACAAAATCCCATACAACCATTCAAGTGGGTTGGAGTATACCATCACCAGACTGGTACAAAATAAATATTGATGGTGCAGCGAGAGGCAACCCAGGTATGGCAGGAGCAGGATTCAGTTGCAGGGACTCGAGCGCACACACGGTACTGGCTTTGGCACAACCTATAGGTATAACTGCAGCATTAACAGCAGAAACATGGGCTACAGTGTTAGCAACCAGAGCAGCAAATGAAAGAAATTGGACTAAAGTCATATTCGAAACGGACTCAGAAAACCTCGTGCACTTCATCAACAATCCAAGGGAAGCTCCATGGTATATCTCTGAAATGATTAAAGAAATCATACATCGAATGCAACAAATTCCATGTTGTGCTATTCAACATAACTATAGAAAAGGAAACTAAGCCACAGATGGACTGGCAAACTTTGCAGCCGATGGTAGCCAAGAAGGAAACCTATCAACATCAATTTGGGAACAGACGATTCCAGTTTTTCTTAATCAAATTCTTTGAGCGACTATGTGGGAATCACATTCCCACGTGTAATAACAGTGTAATTGATTTATTTTTATTAATATCATGCTTCAAAACAAAAATGATGCTCTTTGTTGTTGTTGTTGTTTTTTTTTATTATTTGAATGTCTATGGACCACATTCATTCATTCATGTTTACATCAAATGGTTCAAGGTCCTTACTCAAAATCTAAAGACTTAAAGGCTAGACAAATAAAGCTCCCACATTGAACGGTGAGGAAATCCTCGCTTCCTATTGGTCAAAATATGTCATTTTTTAGTTTTGTGAAACGAGCGAGCGTTTTGGTGTGGACACTTGGCAAAGTATGGTTGGTTTAAAAAGAATATGAAAAATATTAAAAAAAGGAAACCAATTTCAATATTTAAGTGAGGACACTTGGCAACGTATGATTGGTTTAAAAATTACAAACTTAAAAGGAAAACCTAACTTACATGTGTTTGGAATTTTATGGAAGTCCGAATTCAACTTAAAAATCGAGTAACTATTATATTAGGACTTTTTTTTCCAAATTAATACATAAAGGGGAAAAAATCCACATATTTTTTACAAAAATAAATATTAGGACTCTTTTTTCCAAATTAATATATAAAAGGGAAAAAAATTCACATTTTCTGCAAAAATAAAAGGAAAAAATAAAAAAAAATCTACACATATTATCCACCAATTTAATGTATTTGCCCCGCCACACCAAACCAAAATTGCGTCACCACGGGGTGGGGCGGGGTGATGCCCCAAGCTCAACAAATCAAAAATCCATTGCCACGGGGCAGGGCGAAGCCCTGCGCACACCAAGTTAAAAGCAAAAAAAAAAATCTGCACATATTCTCCACCTATTTGCCACGCCACACCAAATCAAAAATACATCGCCAAGGGGCGGGACGAAGCCCAGCGCACACCAAATCAAAAATGCATTGTCACGGGGTGGGGCGAAGCCCGCGCATACCAAATCAAAAACATTGTCATGAGGCAGGGCAAAGCCCCACGCACACCAAGTTAAAAGAAAAAAATAAATAAAACGTACACATATTCTCCACCTATTTAGTGTATTTGCCCCGCCTCACCAAATCAAAAATACATCGCCACGGGCCGGAGTGAAGCCAAATAAACAATGCATCGACGAAGCCCATCGCACACCAAATCAAATAAATATTGCCACGGGCGGGCCTAAGTCCCGCGCACACCAAATTAAAAGAAAAAAATATGCCTGATGCATAGCACGGGCACAAATCTAGTAGGTACTGAAAACTAATTGGAATACTACATCTATTGACACACCATCGGCATCTCTCCCAGCCGGCCGGCATGCATCTGTGATCTTCTAGTCTTCACATGAACTAGAGAAATAACAAATGTGATGTCAGTAATTAATCTATTCCCGGTAATGCGATGAGACACTCGTACTAAGAACTAGCACTACACTAGCACCAGTTGGAGACATCTAATGCTCTCTCGTTCCGCCACATGCGACGTACGCACCTTCTCAAATATATGTCTGAATCAATCTATATCTAAATCTTCATCAGTAACCCACGGCTATCTCAGTCATTTCCTTCAATTTTTTGTATTATGAGATCCATAATGCTGTACTTAAACCATGTTTAATCTTTATTTTTGTTGCTCATAAGTAACTAATTGTAAGTGTTTCCTCTGTCTAATACACTTTAATAAATGGTGTCTCTCTCACCTGCATTAGATCTGCTTTCTTCTACTTTCTACTCCTAGGAATTAATGCTACTTTGCCACCCATCCCTAAATATAGTAGTATTATACTGGGTGATTAAAGTCAATGACTTCCAAATTTTTTACTTAATAAGCACGATTTATAAATGGGATATCAGTATTATTTGGGGTGATACCAATCCATATATGACAAATAAATATTAATAGATTTTGACCGTCGGATTGCTGAATTGATATCACCATGTTAATAGTAGTATCTCCTTTATAAAGCATATTAATAAGGGCTTCTAATGCCTTCAAAAGACAAAAACCGTGGCATAAGAATTTTGCCTAGTTTTTTTTCTTTTTCATAAAAGATGATAAAACCTCATAACACATTACAATAGCCGATTATGTAAATCGGAAAAATTATAGTGTTTTTCAAGATCATTACACCATCATCGAGTACATAATATTTCCACAAATTCTTAACCATCCTAAATTTACATACTTAAAAACTTTTTCAGAAATCCAAGAGGACCAAATCGTATCACAGGATCTAACTAGTTTTGAAACAAAAATAATTTGCTTGACTGTGCAAAGAAGTGGTTGGATCATCCAACCCCGTGATGTCAAGAACATGTAGGCTAGGTTTACATAATTTTTCCTAGCTAAACAGCAACATTTACCTATGTTCTAGTATTTCGAATTATATACATAAATTAGTTAACTAAACACTATACAAAAGATACCTGACATAAAAAATGAACAAAAAAAGAATTTAAGGGAGAGATATAGGGAGACAAACTAATTAGGCAATGAGATTAAGGTAAAAAATGAAAGAAAATAAGAAATTAGAGACAAATAATTAACATTAACAAGAAATTAATCATTTTATTTATTGAATTTTTGATGAACTGTATAAAATTATGGTTATACAAAGAATGTCTAAAACCCTAAGAAAAGCCTCATCTTCCTCTGTACAAAAATGCCCAAAACATAGGGCTTTTTGGAGAGGGCTGGTCTGTGTGCTGTGCTACATATATTGTATATATATTCTTTTCATATATATATATATATTTTTTTTTTTTTTTTTCCTTTCCTTATGATGTTATTTTTTTCGTATTTTTGTAAAGAAGAAACAAAGCATACAGTTGTGATGTATGTGTAAATTGAATTTTTTTTTCTAAAAAAAAAAACAAAAAATTAAAACTGTGAAATGCATCTTCTATGACAAGCAGCTTTGGTTGTTTTCTTTTGCTTAGTTTCTTCTTTCCATACTTGCCCAATATCTTGGGCAATTTTTGTAGCATCAAAGGAAGCACCAGACAGACCTCTCCTTGTAAACCCTACTGCATACAATCCTGATTGTCCTTTCCATGCATTTGGGAATGAGGCTTTTGGAAATCCATTCTTGGAAAAGAATTCACTTTCCTGTTAACCAAAAATAACAAAAACAAATTTAGTACATTTTATTCGTACGAATAATATCAATTTCATCCAAGAAAATATGACAAGTAATAAATATTTGTATTTAGAAAAAAATTCTCACCTGTAACCAAGTGGGAACATTGCTGCGATATCCAGTTGCTAATATAACAGCATCGATATCCAAAATTTCGCCATTAACGAGTTGAACGGAGCTTTTAGAGAACTTGTGAATTGCTGGAACAACTTCAATATCACCAGATTTGATTCTTTCTAAGGCACCAACGTCCAAAACAGGAGTTTTTCCAATAGCACCTTTGAGTGTCAATGGACCCATTGTTGGCCTCTTCAATCCGTATTTCTCCATGCTTCCGAATTTTAACCAAGCCATAATCAGTATCAAGATATCGACAAGCCATAACGGTAACCAAGCCATCAACATAGCAGCTAATTCATATGTTGAAATTCCGAGAATTTCTCTTGGTAAAATATGAACCTATAGAAGAGAACAAAGAAAAAAAAAATCAGTCACTCGGAAAAATAAAGTGACCGCGAAGCGAATAGTAGTACCAATTATAATTAAAAAAAAAAAAAAAGACAAGGTAATAAGAATGTGAACTTACAGAAGAGCGAACGACCATTGATGGAAAGGCATTATGGTTGCAAAGATCAAGAGATAGTTCCATTCCTGAGTTCCCGCATCCAACGACAAGAACCTTTTTGCCGCAGTAATCTTCACCAGATTTGTAATCACAAGCATGGACAATTTCACCGGCAAATTCATGAGACAAACCTTCAATTTCAGGTACTACATTTTCGGCATTCTCCCCGGTAGCAACGACAAGCCATCTGCAAATGTACTCAACTTCAGCGCGGTTACCGGTCCCGAAAGGATCAGTAGAAACTGTTTTGACTCTCCATAACCCACAAGTTTCATCGTACTTGGCTGACTGAACACTTTCATTAAATTGCGGGGTTATGTCGAATTTCTTTGCATAATTCTCGAGGTAAGAAATGAATTGTTTCTTAGATGGGTATTCAGGGTAATCTTCAGGGAAGGGAAGGTTAGGAAGCTGGCAGAATTTTTTAGGTAGATGAAGTTTAAGACGATCGTACGTACGTTTTTGCCATAAAGATGCAATACAATCAGCTCTTTCGAGAACCACGAATGGAACTCCTTGTTCCTTTAAACATGCCCCGACGGCAAGTCCTGATGGCCCAGCTCCAACAATTACTGGACCATTAACCCAAACACATCTTTTTGAAGAGAACTCTTCATGATCTGATACTACACGAAACATTTTCGATAGCTAGATTTTGATTTTGAAAACAAACTACTATATGTATGTGTGTATGTATGTAAGTGTATGGTTTTCTTTTCTTCTCCTTTTTTTGTATGTATAAGGAAAATTGTTGTAATCTGAATTTGTTTTTTGTTTTGAAAGTTTTTTTTTTTTTCTTTTTTGGTTTTTGTTTTGAGGTTTTTGAATGAAGCTGTAAAAGAGAAGAGAGATGTTGGTTTGATGAATTTAGGATGGAGATGGTAGGAGGTTTAAATAGAGTCCATAAGAGTTGCATGTGATGAGCAGAAGTTGTGAGAGAGAATACCTTTAATGTAGAAGAGAGAGTCATTCTCAAATGATAAGCCCTCTCTTTGTCTTCTTATTATATTAATTTATTACAAGTCTACATTATTAAAAAAATATTTGTTAATAATTTTTAATATTTTCACGATACAAAATGTATTTTTATTTTAATAAAATTGTTAGTTCTCATTATTACTCTAATTAGTAAAATATATATATATACACGAAGTGGGAGATCTATGGACACTATCATACATGATTTGTGTTATTTTTCCAGCAAACCCAAACGACAATTAGTTTAAATCTAATATCTTGATGATACGTTCCTCTTATGATACTCTACATTCCTACAAAAAATGAGGATAATTCGAGATACCAAACCTCACCATCTAACGATCTTAATTTCAACCGTTAACTTTTAACGGCTGATATCCGAAGGGGATAGATAGTGGTGTTATACGTCTCGAATTGTGCTCATTTTTGGTAGGAATGTTGAAGAGGAACTTATCATCTAAATATTAGATTCAAATTCGTTGTCATTCGGGTTTTGCTGAAAAAATAACGCAAATCATATATGATAGTTTCCATCTAAAAATGTCCACGGATCCTCTCTCATATATGAAATCCTAATATTCTTAGATTGATAAAACCCACATATTCATAGGACTCTTTAGTCTCTTCTTCACCACCACCATTATGCCCTCCAAATAAATGAACCCTTGCCCTTGCCTTTCATGGAAAAATAAAACCTTGCTTACACATACTAACAACTTTCATAGTGAAACCCTACTAATCTTGTGAACTTTTTATAGCCAATTGATTTGAGCATCTTCCATCATGCCATAAATGTATTTATTTGATAAGATTTTTTCTTATTCGACGACCAGCAAGAACAAGCTCAAAAGGTCATGGTTCAAAGAACCAATAAATCAAACGTTAGAATTTTTTTTTTAATACCAATTGATAAGAATCGATAATAATAAGACCACGTCTTATCGGTTATGTCGACGTTGCTGACCAGATACGTCAATTAAGCATTTTTATTCTTATTGGTCCATTATACGGGTCAAGTCTAGCAAAAATATGGAAGCCTCCTTGGCCAGTGACTGCGGAACGTGGGAATATGGAATTTATGGAGAACTCGATATTTATTATTAGATTTATTACGAGTTTATTATTAATTAAAATTTGTTACAGGGCCTGCGGCCCATGGATGTGCGGTCCATCTAGTTACCTAGTGTTTTCCCTTTATATATATTGTATCCATGTAACCCTAAGTGACTGATGAATAGAAACTCTCTTGCCTCTTTGTCTTTCCTATATTTCCACTACAACACGTTATCACCACGATCTCTAACCCTGTTGTTGATGGTGGATTTTAGTTCAGGGCTATATTTTGTACAGCAGTCCTGCAGAGGATAAGGCTGTTTGATAAGTGATGAATACTTCTTCGCTTTATTGATTCACCTTGAATAGAGCATGTAGCAACAATTCCCAAATATTCTGTGAATCTCAGCATTACTAGTTAATGCATAAATGCCTTGTATTTCCTGTGTTGTTCTCAGCAGAACTCTCATTATTGGTGCGGCATGATGACTGACTGTTGCTCTCAGTAAAGTAGCATGAATATCCAAGTGCCAACAGTGAGGCATGCACGAAATACCAGTACAGGCTACACCATTCTATAAATAGAATCATCTCTCGGTGTGTTATACTAGCCCGATTGATCATATTACTCTCGGTGTGCTATACTAGACCGATTGAGCATATTCGAATTTGGACTGTCTATGTCAGTCTCAGAAACGATCACGACCATCCAACTTCACCAGCATGATTGGATAGCTTAGATCGGATCCATGACCCCCAAGAAGGTATTGGAATATTCACTGCCGAACAAACGCGGACCCCGCACGGTCGGCCTCCCTAAAAGGTTGGCATAGCTTGCCAAAACTTCCAAGCCAAAGCAGTATGGACAAAACCCTAAATTAGGGTTTGCGACACATTATGTGTCGCAAAACGGTTTCAACTATCCATCTTCGCAGGCATAGATAGAGGGTGTAGATGTAGATTCAAAGGGCCCAGAGCATGTCAACACAAACACTGTGGGCCTGCCTACACACATGACTAATCGGTCAAAATCAACCATGGTTGGCCGTCACAATTCGTGCGCCCAAACAAGCCATGACGCATGGCCAGTGAAACCCTAAAATTAGGGTTTGTATCGATCACGAGCGTCCGTTTTTTCCTGCACGAATGAAGAGTCCAGGATTAGACTAAGCAGGTCTGGTGCGCATCAACATGACCACTGTGGGCCCATCTATCCCCTCATGTGATCGTCCAAGGCGTACCATGCCTGGTTATCCCAAATCGCACGCCCAAACTAGCATGGTCACACTTCCCAATTAGAAACTAATCTCGACCACTCAACTTCGCCAGACAAATTGAGTGGCTTAGGTCACGTTTTCATGGGACATTCAGGTATAGGCGTGAACATTAGCCTACCACCTACACGCCGAGCCAATCGTCCAAGACCGACCAAGCTTGGTCGTCTGGGAACGCGCGCCCGAAGTTGGCACGATGCGTGGCTTTTGCGGCACAATTTTCTATAGCAAATTAATCTCGACCACTCAACTTCGCCGGACGAATTGAGTGGCCCAGGTCACACTTTCATGAGACAATGAGGTAAGTGCGCCTACACCATCATGCCATCTACATGCATGCATGATCGGCATGGCCAAAATCATGTCCCATGCTTGGATTCGACCAAGCTGAAGAGTGATGCTTGCGCACCTCTTCATAAACCCTAATTCCACTAACGATCGCAGATGAGCGTCTCAAAGATCATCTCGTCCGTTCAACTTCACATGCTTGGTTATACAACCCTAGTCAGGAGTTAATTGGTCAATGAGGCGTCATGGTGATTACCATCCGCCAATCTATCACACCATGTGATCGGCCAAGGGAGGGATTGCTAGCGGATCCTCCAAACCATCACATGAAGTAGGCCGGACATGATACTCAACAGCGATGCTTCATACATGTTGAATACATTCGATGCATTACATGCATAGAATACACACGATACTCCACAAGTATCGACTTCCTAAATAACTTAGTTATTTAACCAAGCATTACATGCTACTTTATGTGGGTCCCACGATCCACACACTCAAGACATCAATCATGTCACAAACTGGGGGATACATACTGGGGTATTGGTCTGGTGGTTTACAGCGTGCAGCGTGCAACGCGCCATCACAAGAACGTGTCAAGAAGGCATGGACGGTTAGTGATGATGGGAGAAGTGGGCAAGACTGATCATGTGACGCTAACACACAACTCCACTACTCCATCACTCCACATTCTCCACTTCCCACGAGAGACGTGAATGAGGCTCAAATGACTTGTATAAATAGGTTCTCCTCCATATTTCCAAGATAGAGAACAGAATACAGAAACCAAGTGTTAATACGAAGCGTATTCAAACACCCAGAGCCTGCTTGCATTATTCGTAAGCCTGCTCACCTTTCTGTTACAAGTCATAAAATAGCCTATACCTTCACAATCTCAACACCTTCTTCGCTTCCCTCCCTAAGATCAACCCCATCTCCTTCACTTTGTGACCGAAACAAGTCTTGAACAGCCATTTCTTGGTTTAGGCCAGAATTGTATAGATTGATCTCTCGAATCAAAAGCACTCCCGTGCAGTGCATTTGTTTAGGGTTTAGATTCATTTCTCATCCACACACCCCAAATTACCAAAACCGGCAGAAATAGTTTTCACCCATAAACACCTGCAACAATGGATTTTTTTTTTTTTTGGGTTGATATCAAATCCTTGAAGGAATTATTGGAATTGTTGGAATCAAGGTCTGGAATCGTTATCATCAAATCAACTGTCATCAACTTCCAAGGCACCATGTCCGATCTGTTAACCTGATACAACAAAGATAAGTTTATTTCCATCCCCTAACCCGTCTTTAGATTCGATTTATAAATGAACCCTTCATCTGGTCTATAATTGAAATCCAGATTTGTGTTTGTCTTGTTTTTTTTTTTTAGTTTCGTTTTAGAAGTTTAACAAAATTTTGGGGTTTAAAACGAAAATTCAATCAGCCTCTCGATTCTTGACCAAGCTTCTGATTTATAAACACTACACCATGATCATTATTACCCATTAAATCATATTCAATTTTATTTATTATGAGTTTTCTTTCATCTGACCTACACATACATCTATGTTTGAATGTTTTTTTTTATAGTCTTAACTCAAAAAAAAAAAAATTAGTTCTTCGCTGAGACGAAGTAATAAGGTATTCAATGATGAATTATAACTAATTAATTAAGGAAATTTGGCTCCCTGTTTCCGGAGTAGGTAAGGAAGGAGATGTATATGAGGGGTCAGAAGGATACCGGCGATCCATATCTCAATTACCAGTTTAATACTTCCTAAGTGTTTGATAAAATTTGCAAAAGAGCTCTCCTGAACTCCACAGCCTCCTAGCGCCAGTTTTATCGGCTGTCAGCTTCACCACTTGACTGCACCAAATCTACCTCTCTTCTAACAGGACCTCAGCACCTGAACCATTTATCCATAACTGATACTATCTCAATTGGCGATGACACTATCAGGGATTTCCACTTGCGTAAGGCCACCAGTCCTAAGAACAAAAATACACCTTGGACCTATTCTACGAAGATAAGTACCTACTATCTCTCTGAATCTCACTTGGCATTTGTCTTATAGTTTTTGATTTCTCTCGAGTATGAATATTGGCATAGGGTCTTACTTAAATTCATATCACTATTTCAATAATGATGAGCATCTTTCTGTTAGAAAAATCAAAAAAGAAAAACTAAGCCTACATGTAGTTAACTGCTTGATCAAATGTTGCTCGTATCCTAATTTCTAAATGGTAATGGTGAAAATTAATCTGATGTATGTTCTTAAACTAAGTAGCACATGAGGTCGAATACATGTACCATTCTTACACTAATTTCTAAATGGTATTGGTGAAAATTAATATGATGTCTGTTCATATGTATATGCATTCCACAATCAATTGGTTAAATCCATGGTGAAAATTATCTTGATATGTACAAGTCATGTCTATGCATCTTATATCAATTGGGTTGGATCTTATAATTAATGTACGTATGTTTCTGTGTGCAATGATTGATTGGTGGTTATGTCAATGGGATGATAGTCTGTGGATTGGAATCATCTGGGAAAAGAGGAGATGGAAAAGTTACACCCCAGATGATCATGTATGACTCGGCGTTCCAACTCGGTCTGATCCTGTCCCGTTTCAACTCGTACCGGTCCACCTGATCCAAGTTGTACCGGTTCCAACCAGTGTGACTGCGTCCTGTACTGACTCTAACCCGGTTCTGGGGTGTGCGGAACCAAGCCAGTTCCGGTTTTGTATAAATGCAATGGGAAACAAAGTTTGAGGTATGTGACAATACTTTTTGGGCTTTATTTGTTTGTCCATTTTTTTTAGAACATGCCTAGTTCTATTTTTTTTCTTAAGATAAGTCCATAGGCGGTCAATTTAAACTATGTTATTGATCTCGACCATTAAAAAAATTTGGTTATATTATTATTTTGTTCTCTTGAATATGATATTGTCTATTTTTGAATGATGTTTATTTTTTTGTTCAATTGGTTGTACCAACTCAATTCCAATGTATTCATTTGGGGCTTAGAAGTACTTGAGCACCATTATTGGATACTTGATAATTTCTCAAAAAAATTTGAATGTTTAAGTTGTTTCAAAATATACATTCAAATAAAATCACATGTATTCCCAATTTTTGTGGAAGAACTCACAAAAGATTATATAAGTCAGAAAATTTTCATTTCTCTACTTCATCCATAATACTAACGAACCGGTATATGTTGAAGTATGACAACAAGAGAATTAATTATTTTTAATAATATATTCAACCTAAAGTAAGTGGTTGACATGTGTAGTGAGATTCTCTTGGCCTATTGAGATAAAGAAATCTCTGAAATTAAGCTAAATTTAGCAAAATTGAAAATGGAAAGAATCCCGAAGTGATAAGGGTTAGACGTAATGACTCATATAAAGCATGTGAAAAGGGACATATATATCATGAGACGGAAATGTATTTTTTCCCAGTAGTAATGACACCAAAGTACCGGTATCAGCTGGATATGGGATGAAGCTAAGATGTAATTCTAGCTCACATCATAAATGAAAGAGTTGAAAATGCACCTGGTCATAGGTGTTGATATATACAATGTAATGTGTGTATCATAGTAGCAACAAATTTTCACATCAACTATAATGGCAACAAGAACTTTGCCTGGCCAATTGACTATCTTATTGAACTAGATCATATGTCTGCCCTTACAGTGAGAATGGATTTGATTGCATCTATAAAATTATTTCTAATGAATGTGGAAGGAAGCATATTCTTAGAAAATTAATGTGTTAATCCAGTGAATTATAGATCACTGGAACTTGAATTACTGAATCCTTATTAACCCCAACAATGAAATGATTGGGATTGATTCATAAAGACTTTGACATAACTATAAGGCACATTGGTTGTGACACGATGTTCGGTTTTGAAAGTACTAACACGAGCATCACTTAATTTGAGTATATAAGAAAATGAACTTATAGAATGCGAAGTTACGACATCTATCATAATCAGTGATTTCTAAAGTTGCTAGATTTGCACTGCCTCTCCCCATTATGCTTTAGAGTAAGAAAGCACGTCACTCATCTTACAAAGTCTCTCTTTATTGAAACATGATTGAGACCATCTTGTTTTACTTATATGGAAACGCTAAATAACTCATTCTCCAAAGAAATAAAGTGTTGTTAGTGAACATATATCCATGCAGAATGCGAACCATTCAAGTGATTTATGGCTCTGGTGGATGATTTGATGCGTTGAATCAGTTATTGTTCATAACAAATAGTGCGTTTAATTTTTGTAAAATTCGTAGCACATATTATACAACGCAAAGTGCAAAGGCTCACCACCCTTGTTAATGCTAGAGAATTTACATCAAAAGGGATTGATGAGTATTGCATGTTTAATAAGATCAATATAGAACATCTTATACCCAAATGGTCTCGCATATGCTACTATCAAAGGTTACAGATGGTGTCTAAGGAATAGGTTATGCGTACCAATCTTCCTTTTATTGCTTTGGGGATATGCAATATTGCGTGCATCTTTACTTAATTCGTTTTAGAACCCAATATTATTCAACCTTTTATGGGTACCAGTTGGTAACTGAATTCAAGCCTAACATTTGTGTTATTACGCATTTTTGGTTGCATTATATATGTGCCATTACGAGTCCACGTCGTACTATGATGGGTCTTAAGTAATTTTGTTGGATATTTACTCTCAACAATTATCCGCATTTTAAAAACCTTTGGCAGGAGATCTCTTACCGCTAGATTTGCGGGTTGTCATTTAATGAGACAGTCTTCCTGTCGTTAGGGGGAGATAAGAAAATGTATTTTCCAAGGGAACGCCAAGAATTGTCGTGGTGTGTTCCCACTGTGCCTCTTGTACTCCACAAATGTAAATATGAAGTGACAAAGAATAATCAATTTTCAGAATATACACTGATGTCGCTAAAGGGACAAGTGTAGGACCAGAATATGGCCATGATATTATTCTTGCGAGATTAACAATGCTTCTACGAATGTCATCGCAAGTTCTTCAACAACACTTCACGAATGTCACAGAATAATTTAAAGAAATGACGTAATAGCTGACGAATGAAGAGACATGGAAAGAGTGTGATTATCCTGTGATGGTCACGATGCTTGCGAGAATGGACATTATAACTACTGCGATAATATCGCGAGTCAAATCCGAAATTAAATGACAGATTAGTTGTCATCCACTATATAACTATCCTATATAAAGAGACCCAGTAAATTCAGAGAGGAGGATGATGTATTTTTTAGAGTGTTGAGAAAGCCTTGAGGAGAGACAAAATTCAAGAGAGCGTTTGTATTCTTGATTTCTTTCGTTTCTTGTAAACATTTCTGAGAACCAAATAATAAAGTGTTGTTTTTAATCTTCAAGTATGTCTTAATTACAGTAAATTCTTATCAAGGGTGTAGTGTAGGATTTCCTGCAACTATATTTTGGCGCCCGAAACAGGGATGAATTGTTGATTTTCTGAAGAAAAAGATAAGAATTGACATTGTGATTGAGAAGAATTTGGAATAGATAGTGAAGGATTTTTACACGATTTCCAACAACTCTTGAAGATTAATGGCTAGAAGAAGAAATACATCAGAATCGCCAACAACCGTAAGGAGGAGTAAAAGACTTGCAGGTGGAGAAACAAACGAAATGGGAGAATCTTCAAGGATAAGAACAAGAAGAAATATAACAAGGAATGAAGGAAAAAATCAAATTCAACATCCGAATCAACAAACACCAATACAAGATAGAGCTGTGGATTACGACAGATTGAGTGTGCATACTTGGCGATCAGATTCGATGGAAGAAGCAGAAGATCGACAATTAAGAAATGAAAGAAGAGAATAAAAAAGCCGAGAAGTAAATGGAGGATTAGTACATGGAGATGATGGAAATGAAACAGTAGAGATTTTAAGACAAAGAATACAAGAGGAAAGGAGGTTAGAGACGGCAGAATGTGCGAATCTAGCAAGACAAAATCATGAGTTAAGAATGGAGAATTTGAGATTACAAAGTAGGAGATCAAGAAGTAATGCTAGATCAAGTTCAAGATCATTTAGAGAAGAATCAAGGCGAAATTCCCCTATGAGAAATGTTGGAGCAAATATCCGAGATGAAATGCAAAATCCAAATGAAGAGCAGCACCATGAAGAAGAAGAGATGATTAATGATCGCTACGTTCCACACGGAGAAACTGTGAATGATAGACATGATAATAGAAATCAAGAGCGTGGACATAACCAAGATGGTGAAGAAAATCGAGAAGAAGGTAGAAGAATATTACATGGGCGAGAAATCCAAAGAAATCAAAGAATCATTGAGGAGGAAATTGAGAGGCATTATGCTGAACAAGCACGTCTAGCTTGCGAGAGAGAAAGATTAAGAGCAGAAGTGGAAGAACAAGAGTTTCAAGAAGCAATAAGGCAAAATAATCATGACAATCGAGAAAGGAGACGCACACAAAATCATCATAGAAATAATATCAATGAGGAATATGACTGAATACAGAGAAGAATAGAAAGACAACGAAGAGAAATGGTGAGGAATGAAGAAATTCGCAGGGAAGAAATTGGAAGGCATAATCAGTTGAGAATTTAAGAAGGAGATGAAGAGGAAAATCGCAGGAGAAGGCATAATGAAGATGCTGAAGAAGAAGCACAAAATCTCGCGGGACAAGAAAGACACGAGCGCAGAACAAGAGAAGCTGCATTGAAAATACCAATTGAGAAAAATTCAGCTGGGAATGAACAAATTTTAAGAGAATTAGTGGAAATTAGGGGAATGTTGAATAACAAAAGAGAGAGAAAGCATTACAACATATGGAAAATTATCAGTGAAGGTTGGCTCGCGAATATAATAAGCGAGTCAAAAAACGTGAGTTTCAACCAGACGATTTAGCTCTGCGAGAAACACCAGAGTACCAGCGAGAATGTGGTGGAAAGTTGGAGAGAAAATGGGATAGACCATATATCATTAAAGAAATAGTTGGAACAGGGGCGTACAGGTTGGTGGACCCAGAATGCATAGATGTTGGTCAAAGACTTGGTAGACCATGGAACAGATTATATTTAAAAATATATTATCAGTAACAAATTTTTAATGAAACAAAGAGGAAATGGGTACAACAAATTTTTACAGCTGCGAGTTTATTTGCAAGATTATTCAAGATTACATAAAGAATGAAAGATTGCGATATACGCAAAAGAAACAAAGAACTGGAAAAACCTTTATGGCGTACACCCTAGTTCGCGAATACAATTTCGTAAGAGGCAAATATAAGACCTAAAGTACGTCATATTAGGGGGTATCTCTTTGGTGCCTCAGGGATAAGGTTATACCGCTGCTGGAACCTGAGACATGGAGACTGGGGTCCATCTCTTTGAGATACCTATCCAGGAGAGATACTTTGGATTTCCAACTATATATGGTTATACCCTGTTTGGACGACCAAGGGACTCTTCTAAGGGGTGCATATTATGACCAAGGTGCCGAGGTACACGGTTGAGCCAAGGGTGCCCGGGATGGACGAACCTACCCTGGCCATTCTTGGTAAGTCTTGGTTATGATACACTCGGCCTAAAGAAAACCCCACTTAGGGTGCAGTCTCGTAACTATAAGCCATATAGGAATAAAGGATAAGAGATTGCGAAAACGACTGGTTGTTGTTAAGACTGGATGGGAGGATCTAGTCTTGTATGTCCGATGTGCCCTCCTTGAAGGGGCAACCAGGGGGAGTAAGGGCGGCACCCTCCATTAGGGAGATGATAAGTGTCTTAAGACGACAATGTCATGGGACTTTATGTTTGCAAGAACATTTAGGCCTGTCATATTGTCGTGTGACAAATACAGAGGAAACAAACCATAAGAAAAAGTTATGATGAGATCAATGAGTTTTTACATGAAAGTGTAAAGGCGTCCTGCGATTTCATCGCAAGACGGCTATGTCATGGGGCTTTGTTCTCGCAAGGGAATTTAGGCTTATCATATAGTCGCAGAAAATTAACAAAATACAAGAGCTAAGGCAAGATCAATTGGTCACTACATATGAATGTAAGGACGTCCTGCGACTTTATCGCAGAAAGAAACGTGGCGAAATAAGACCTTTAATTAGGAAGGCAAAATATGACTACAAGAATAATCATACCCATTAACTATTTCATTTTTCTAAGATGCATGAAATATTTATTCATTCCAAGAAAGATAATGAGGGGAAATTATGGGAATTGATAAATAAAATATCATTATCTTTCTCGCAGAGTATTGAGAAGGACAGAAATTTAACAGAGCTCCAGAATGAGTTTTAAAATTAAAAAGGGTTACATCATTCGCAAGAAAGAGAACTAAAAGAAAGCAAAAACAAAATTCAAGCATTATCTTTTCCAGAGTTATTAGGCTCGCCAACATTCTTCTCATGATCATCTTGAGTTTCTTCCTCATTTAGTGACTCATTAACGGTTTTCCCATCGCCAGTAGCTACTTTAGTAGGGGAAGATTTTTCTTTATCCACTTAATTTTCTTGAGAAACAACTTCTTCATCACTTACATATTCCAGATCACTAGCCATGGGAAGAGGAATTTCATCATCATCTACTGGAAGAGGATCGACTGATATAGGGGAGAGACAGTTGGATATTAAGATATCATTCAAGAGAACTTCAGCACTGAGATGAACTTTGCGAAGGAAGCCTCTATCGCGATTCCTAATTTCCACGTTCTTATAGTATTCAAGATAGTCATATCTTCTTTCTGCACGATCACGAGATTTGACATAATTGGCTAGAAGTTGGCCATTTTCTTTGCGGACTGAAGCCAGTTTGTCAGACAAGTCAGAAATGGTGGTTTGAAGACTTTTCTCAGATTCTGCGAGAAAAATAGATAAGCCAGAAAAACATTCATATGAAGATCTTGCAAAAATATAGTAGAAAAATTTGAAGAAAAAAAGATAACAATTAAGGCAGTCAAAATGACTACCTTCTCTTTACGAAGATAAGTTTTGAATTAATGATAAGACACAACTCTCTCATTGGTTCATGGCATTATCAAATTTATCTCCAATTATACCCTTCAGGAGAGATTTTATATTTTCTTATTCATAAAGGAGATAAGCATTTTCTTTCTCCAATAAGGAATGAGATTCTTTCAATCGATAGAAACGTTCTTTGGGTTTACTAGCCTTTACACTTAGAGCTATTCTACCCTGGATGATTTTATCCTTCTCAGCTATTGATGATTCAGTTACTTCTTTGAGTTCTTATTTCAATGAAGACAGAGATTGTTCTTGATTGTTACACACTTTCTGAAGAATACTTAAATGTTGTGAGGAGATCGCTATCTTATTTGAGAAGTTACGCTTTTCTTGAGATAAAGTCTCATTTTCATCTGATAAAGTTTCTATCGCCAAATTAGCTTGGGTCAACAAATAAGAAAGACGAGTAATTTTGCTATTTAACAGACTTTGCCTTTGTATTAGTTGGTTATTCTCATTGGTAAGATTATCTATTTGGTCGATAGAATATGAATGAAGGTTATCTAATCTATTATATTGGTCCATCCAAGAGTCTTTCTCAGCACGAGCTTCTTCAGCGAAAGACTCAAACCGGAATCTCTCCAAGAATCGTGTCTGATTAACAACTAAATATACGAACCAAGGATTCAAAAGAGAATTAAGCATATAAAAAATAAGAATTTACTAAAATAGAAAAACTAAGAGGTAAAAGAAGGAAAAATATACCTTTTAGTTCTTCATTATTATTGCGAAGATTCTCGCAATTCAGTAAAGAGTTGCGAAGCTTGTGATGAAGAGTATCACACTCTGAAGACTTAACCCGAAGACTCTCTTTTAAAATTTCAATTTCGTTTTCTAGAGATGTCTTCGCATCCGATTGCTCAGAACCAAAATACTTGCTTAAAACTTCGCAGACTCCACGTTTGACAGGATTAATGGAGGATTTTCTAGTTTCATCCAGAATGTCAGATAAGACTCTAAAGGCAACGTCTATATCAATCGAAGCTTCTCTAACAGGAGGAAGAGATGTAGGTGGTGAAGTGGTAACAATGGAGAGTTGAAGGTATGAATTATTTGTGACATCAGGAGGGGGAGTGTCTGGAAAGGTCATATTTGGAAGTGAAAACGAATCAACTTGAGAAGTGGATACAGTATAAGAAGAAGGATCTTCATTGAAAACAATATGGGGAGTTTCACTTATGAGAGGTTTAATTGAGGTAGGAGTATTAGGAGTGACACCATCGCAAGCAAAAGGTTAGGACACAATTTGCGATGCTATAGGAGCGGATTTTGAAGAAGATAATGAGGGAAGAGTAATTCCGTATTCAATGGGTTTAACCTTGCGAGATCGCTTGCGAGGTTCAACAACATTCTCATCATCCTGCGAATAATAAACTAGATAAGAAACAGAGGAAACAATATTATTATTAAGAAAACGAGTGTTTCTTACTACCTTATGATTCGCACGATTCCTCTTCTTTTCAGCGAGTGTTTGTTGCGAATTTTTGAGAATATTAGGGTTTTGAGATGCAGGTTGCACGTTAGAAGTAGTTTCACTGAAAAGAAGACACGGTATGGGAATTATGAAAAATCAAATAGAAGAGATCAAATAAAATAGATAAACATAGTTTAGACAAGCAGAATCGAATTTAATAATGACAGAAGAGAATGTTTCTACCTTTGAGACTCCATTAGAACAGCAGCAGATGAATCTGTGAAAGAAGGAAAATTGCAGACGGGAAAGTTTACAGAGAAGAGAAGGGATGAAGAAGACGAAGAAGTAAAAGAAAAATAATGTTTCTTAACAAGTTATCTCTTTTATAGACAAAAGAAGGGTAACTGGGTAATAAAGGATTAACTGGTTAAAAGAGGAGCATTCAACACGTGTAAGCGGTCATACCTAATTTATAGGGTTTTGTCGGAGAAAAGAGAAGGTAAACTAGGTAGCTGCGGCATTTTAATTCTCATAGTCTTCCCTTCTTCGCAGAAAAGACATGAGAAGAGGCAAGATATAAGATCAGAATATCGCCATGATATTATTCTTGCGATATTATGATGCGTGTCGTAACCACAACAAATTAATTATTATTCTACTACCTAATTAACAAGTAATATAGGGTAGTCAAGATCATTCCCACGAGGAGAAATAGGTTTTAGTTGTCTTATAATGTCACAAAAGGGGGGTTTTGGTTTTAGATTTTATAAGCAAAGGAAAGTAAATAAAGCAATTAAAAATATAAAGGAAATCAATAAGAGAGATTAGATCAAGGAATCCTTCTTCGTTGCAAAACAATGATTCAAGTTATGTTCTTTTCCACTTCTTATTAGTCACAGATTATCACCAACCGTAGATATAGCAGCTAGATCAGTGCTAACCCCTAAATCCCTTGTATCACCAGATACGGAAGTTCTCGACTACCGGATTCTATTTACCAAACCACCAAGTAGTAGATCACTCAAGATGTAATTTAGTCAAACGCATTAAGATTTATGAATTTATTAGGTTGATATTAGTAGTTAGACTCTTAGATCAAGGTCCACTTGCTAACGTTGTTTTTACACACTATTGCTCCACGGAATCCCTCCGCAAAGTCTCGTGTTTTCTACTTATGTAAATAGTTAAGAAACAATTATTTATCCCCTAACTTTCACTAGCTATAGATCAAATTAACAAATCAATTTAGTTGCGCACCTAAACAATCTATCAATCAACCATGAATGTATAAACATTCCTATTAGTAAAAACAAACGATAATCATGTGAAAACTTCAAAGTAGATTTGAAACAAAAATCAAAACATGTTAAGAACTAGGAATTTATCCTCAATCAATAAAATTAGTTACTCATGTTAAGGAGTTCACACAAAGAATAAAGAAAAGAAAAGTGTTGTGTGTGTAGAAGTGTGCAAAGATGTGTAAACATGTGTGTAAAATGGGTATAGAAAAGTAGAGAACTTCTCTATTTATAGGCTTCATGTTCTCCATATAAATCCCTTTCCTTTAGCAATTCAATTTCCAAATCCAAGCCTTTCTCAAATCTCTCATCTTCTCTTTCCTTTTTCATACCAAATTCTTCATCCAATTCTTCACATCCCATGAGAGAAATCCACACAAAATTCTGTAACTTTGGCTCGCCGGAAAACTGTGTTTTTGGTCGGAATCCGTCATTGCCGGCAACCTGAAAACTCTGTTCATTGACGGAATATTCCGTCAGTCCACCGTTAAGGATAACGGTCAAACAGGTCAACCGTTAGTCAAGGGAGAAGAGTCAGCTAACCCAAGTCAGCTTCTTAGTCAGGGCTGAGTGGTCTTAATCGGCTGAGTCACTGAGCTGGATCGGTTCGAATCGTCAGCTTCCGAGTCAACTCGCCGGAGTGGAAAACCGGCCGAGTTTCAGATGTTTACAGGACATTCCCGGCCAAATTCAGGCCTCTAATTTTGGTCTTCTCCTGTGACATTCAATCCCTAACATTCATATAATCAATTTCATATGACTTCATCTGTTTTTCACAGTGTCAGTACCCATATCTGATTCTTCTCAAATTCAACATATCAATCAAGATTTCAATTAATTACATTCTCCAAACCAAACCCCATCCTGTTTTGTTCAACATCAGCTGCTTCCATTTCTTCTTAGTTCATCACGTTCAACAACTGCAATAACAAATTCAGGGTAAACCCATTATGCCTCTGAACCAAAAACCCATCTCAAATTGCAACTCGATATTCACAGCGGCAAAAGCAACACCACAACTCATTAACACCTTCATATGATTTCCAACAACAGAACCATTGTTCTTCAATCGAACCAATAATATCCTGTGATTTACTGACTTCGAACTCAATCAACAGATTCCAGCAAATCTCGCCACTGAACTTCGATACAACCTCATACCCATTTCACCAGAACTTCAAACAGAGATCTAATTCAACAGCAGGTTCACTTCTTCGATTCAGAAACCCTATTTTCACTTTAAGTTCTTTAATCATCTTGAATAAATCCTTGTTGTGTCTCATATCAACATCTTCGTCTTCTTTAATCAATCAACAGCAGAATCACTTCGTCTTTCTGCAATTTTAGAGATTTCACTTCTCGATTTCTTCTCTCTACACAGCAACAGCCCCATTGTTTTCTCTTCTCGGTTTTAGGAACATATGATTGAAAATTGATTTCTCAATTTAGGGTTAGGAAATAACAGCTGGGTCTGGATCCGGATAATATTATGGGCCGCACAAACATCCCCAGTTAGCTATATAGATTCCACGAGCGCCTAAGCTGGTGCTTTTAACACTTCCAGGTTATCCCTTAACTGTGTCTGGGCTCCGGATAGTATTCGTCCAAAGAGCTGCCCCTTAACCATTGTCGGGCTCCAGATAGTGTTCGCCCCTGAAATGACCTTTTTGCCCTTTTTGCTCAAATTTGGGTGATTCCTTCTTCTTTTCCTCCGTGAAACTCCAGAGTTCCTAATAGCTCAAAAACACACGTAAAATACATAATTTACAAGAAAAATAGCAAAGAAAGCATAAACTACTAGATAGTAAATTAGGTGTATTCTACACCTATCAAATTCCCCCACACTTAGACTTTGCTAGCCCTCGAGCAAATCAAACTAAAACTTACAACTTAAAAGCGTTCTAGCATCCCAAGCATTCAAAGAGCTATGAGGACATAGAGTTTCTGCATGCTAATAATAAGAAGTTAGAAATACTAAAGAACATATTCTCATTCTTAAATGTTGAGTGAGAAATAACCACGCCATAATGAGAGAACACGTGTTTGAGAAACGATCAATAAGCATTTCGCCTCGACTTCTGCCTCACCAAAAAGGATTTTATGATAATTACACTCAAAAAGACGGCTTTTTTATGGGTCTCACATGGTGGGAAGGACTACTTCCGAAATATTTTAAAAACCCACATCTTTTAACATTTTGAAAAACCATTTTTTCTGACGATCTCTAAGAAAGGAAATCAACCACTATTATCGAGGATGAGATTACTTACTTACCTTCACATCCGATTTCCAATTATGATAACACCACTCTCACGGCATCCAATAGAAACCTCTTTGTCTCCTTGTCTTCATCTTCTTAGTCTTCATCTTCGGTTTCAACTATTGATGATAAACTTTTTGAATTTCGTAGATCCTTGACAATTTATAACATTTTTCCTTAAAATCCTTGTCGCTTGAAACTTCCTTATAGATTTTCCTTCCCCACGGCTTATTCAAATAAAACAAAATAAAACAAAACAAAAATAGATATTTCGCTTGTCTCATTTTTTTTTCAATACTTTTTTTTTCTTTTTTTTTTTCATTTTTTTTTTCAATTTCAATTTATTTATTTTTTAGGCAAGAAAAACACAATACAAATCAAAGTGAAAAATAAAACAAACATGGCCGTGGAAAAGTATTTTACCGCTTGATTCTTCACAACTTGTATCATCTCGAAACCATAAACTTCAATAATTCTCACCTTTTTCTTTTCTTTGCTATTGTAAATAAGTCTTCATACTTGGATATAGAATTACCTCATTGTATTTTAAGTCTTCAACACATATGTAAAAATATGCTCATTGTATGTTGCTTTACTTGGATTTGAAATTTAGCTTCTTTTTTTCTTGTTTCGTTGCTTGTAAACCTTAAACGTCTTCAACTTTCCTTGTAAATTTTGATGTCGCTCCCTTGTTGATGATAATGGTGTTTTTATGGACCCGTTGTTGTCGAAAGAGATAATGGTGTTAACTGCAAATCGAACTACAAGAAGGAGGCTTTCATCCATAGACGTCACCCTCATGATTGACAAAAATTAGCACTCAAGAGATCAAAAAATAGTGCTGAAATTGGTGTGAAGTTGGGTAGCTCACCATTCTACCCGGAATTAACGTACGGTGACACACACTCAAAAGAAAGCTTTTTAGTCAAATGGAAAAATTCTGGTCGGTGCCTCACATGATATAAATAGGGTAATCTCCACTAATGATTGATCAGCAACTCTAATAACGCACTTCTCCCTGAACCAAATTTGCATCACCGGCATGGTTAAATGCATTATTTAACACTCTAACAAGTAAGAAATCCGAACGTAGTTCCCTAACACTTCCAAGTTCAGTTATGTCGGTCAGAATTCTCTATGTAAACATACCTAAAAGTATGCTAGTGACTCTAAAATCTCTAAAAGTTAAAGGTTTTATGCAAAAAAAAAAAAACAAATTAAATATATGCTTAGCCACTCGCCCACACTTAAACTTTACATTGTCCTCAATGTAATTGAATCTTCCAAGTAAAGTCAACGTGGGAAATCCTAATATGATATGAAACAAGAAAAATAAATAACAAAAATAAAAAGCAAAGGGATAAGAAATACAAAACCTATGGGTTGCCTCCCATTTAGCGCTTGTTTTAAAGTTGACGGCCCGACTTAGCTCTTGTAAGATTCACTCCCCATATACTAACAGTCGAAAAATTTGGGGATCCATTCATAGTACCTGTTTTGCAAACAATAGCTTCATACAAATGTTAGCACAAGAAAAGAATAGTAAAGTTATTGCTCGATAGAAATTTCCCCCACACTTAGTCTTGTCCACACCCGGAAGTGTATAAAGAACATAGAATTTGGGAACTTCCATGTATTCCTCTTGGCAAACCTGCATAGTGTTAGCATCAAGTGTTTCCAATGGTGGATATCGAGAAACAAATTCATTCAAAAATACTTTCTAAGCACATACATTCAAACCAATAATAGGTAAAGGAGAAGAATCAATATGCAAAGGGTTAGACAAACCTTGCACAATTTCTTGTATTACGGTATCCTCCTCATCCTTAAAAAATTCAAGTGAATTACTTACCTCTTGCATATCATGGTCCTCTATCAAACTTTGCGACCATTCTTCATCATTTTCTACCTTAACTAAATTCTTGGCATCATCATAATCATTAGCAAGTTCAATTGGGTCTTCCATGAATTCAATCAATTCGGTTTCATTATCGAGCATCATCTCTTCAATATCTTCATCATCAGAATCGGGCCATTCTTCTCTCATAAAATCTTCCTCGGTGTAAATTGTAAGATCTTCTTATGAGGGTGTTACACCATTTATAACAATAGGCAAGTCACACCCAATCTCCTCCTTTTGAATAGGTGAAGGATCCTTATTATGATCCGGAGTTGGAATAACTTCCTCATTGTTGCAACGCTCATACACTTCCCCGGACTCATATCTTTCCCTAAGGAATTGTAATGCATCTTTCTCAAGCTCTACCTTTTGAATAGGTGATTGATCATTATTAAGATCAAGGCTCGAGTAAGCTACACTAGCGTCATCAAAAGTCTCCAAAGGTTGGTCCTTTTCAACACAATCATCTTCACTTTCGGAATCACCATAATAAGAATCTTTATCGGTTTCATAACCTTTATCCCGACGTCGTTTAAGTTCCATATGAATGGTCCTACTAATTTCTGCGACAAGCTCTTCCGAGTCTCCATTATCTTCCAATTTGTATAATTTCTGTGCAAGTTTCCTGACGTTCACACGCTTACCACCATTGGATGCAATAGGTTCTCTTTCCCATGACTCTTCCGTTTGAATAGGTGAATGATCATAACTACGATCCGGAGTCAGGTAAGAAAAAGTGTTGCAGTAATTGGTTTGTGCGACGTTCTTTCTTTCACGGTCTAGTATTTGTCGCAAGTCTTGCAATTCATTGATAATCTGCATACAACTTGAATGAAGCCAATTAGAAATAGATTTATCCCACCTTAGTGCTTGACTTACATACCCATTACAAGGTTGTTGATATGTATGATAGTATCCATAAGGTTCCGTAGGATATTGATCATAGCCAAAAGATTGGTTTTGATTATATCCTAAGGATGGTTGCAAGTTGTCATAATATTGAGGTTGAAACCCGTATTGATTGTTGTAATATGCTTGCTCTTTTCCACCATACATGGAAAACCGGTACCTGAAAAAACAATTCTCAAAAACTAAGTTAGATACGATATAGAATCTAACAAAGCAAGAAAAAAAATAAAAATAAAAACAACTAAAATCGCCCGCTGCTCTCCGGCAACGGCGCCAAAATTTGATGCGTGTCGTAACCACAACAAATTAATTATTATTTTACTACCTAATTAACAAGTAATATAGGGTAGTCAAGATCGTTCCCACGAGGAGCAAGAGGTTTTAGTTGTCTTATAATGTCACAAAAGGGGGGTTTTGGTTTTAGATTTTATAAGCAAAGGAAAGTAAATAAAGCAATTAAAAAGATAAAGGAAATCAATAAGAGAGATTAGATCAAGGAATCCTTCTTCGTTGCAAAACAATGATTCAAGTTATGTTATTTTCCACTTCTTATTAGTCACAGATTATCACCAACCATAGATATAGCATCTAGATCAGTGCTAACCCCTAAATCCCTTGTATCACCGGATACGGAAGTTCTCGACTACCGGATTATATTTACCAAACCACCAAGTATTAGATCACTCAAGATGTAATTTAGTCAAACGCATTAAGATTTATGAATTTATTAGGTTGATATTAGTAGTTAGACTCTTAGATCAAGGTCCACTTGCTAACGTTGTTTTTACACACAATTGCTCCACGAAATCCCTCCGCAAAGTCTCGTGTTTTCTACTTATGTAAATAGTCAAGAAACAATTACTTATCCCATAACTTTCACTAGCTATAGATCAAATTAACAAATCAATTTAGTTGCGCACCTAAACAATCTATCAATCAACCATGAATGTATAAACATTCCTATTAGTAAAAACAAACGATAAACGATAATCATGTGAAAACTTCAAAGTAGATTTAAAACAAAACTCAAAACATATTAAGAACTAGGAATTTATCCCCAATCAATAAAATTAGTTACTCATGTTTAGGAGTCCACACAAAGAATAAAGAAAAGAAAAGTGTTGTGTGTTTAGAAGTGTGCAAAGATGTGTAAAGATGTGTGTAAAATGTGTATAGAAAAGTAGAGAACTTCTCTATTTATAGGCTTCGTGTTCTCCATATAAATCCCTTTCCTTTAGCAATTCAATTTCCAAATCCAAGCCTTTCTCAAATCTCCCATCTTCTCTTTCCTTTTTCAAACCAAATTCTTCATCCAATTCCAAGTCCAATTCTTCACATCCCATGAGAGAAATCCACATAAAATTCTACAACTTTGGCGCGCCGGAAAACTGTGTTTTTGGCCGGAATCCGTCACCGCCGGCAACTTGAAATCTCTGTCCATTGACGGAATATTCCGTCAGTCCACCGTTAAGGATAACGGTCAAACAGGTCAACCATTAGTCAAGGGAGAAGAGTCAGCTAACCCAAGTCAGCTTCTTAGTCAGGGCTGAGTGGTCTTAATCGGCTGAGTCACTGAGCTGGATCGGTTCGAATCGTCGGCTTCCGAGTCAACTCGCCGGAGTGGAAAACCGGCCGAGTTTCGGATGTTTACAGGACATTCCCGGCCAAATTCAGGCCTCTAATTTTGGTCTTCTCCTGTGACATTCAATCCCTAACATTCATCTAATTAATTTCATATGACTTCATCTGTTCTTCACAGTGTCAGTACCCATATCCGATTCTTCTCAAATTCAACACATCGATCAAGATTTCAATTAATTACATTCTCCAAACCAAACCCCATCCTATTTTTTTCAACATCAGCTGCTTCCATTTCTTCTTAGTTCATCACGTTCAACAGCTGCAATAACAAATTCAGGGTAAACCCATTCTGCCTCTGAACCAAAAACCCATCTCAAATTGCAACTCGATCTTCACAGCGGCAAAAGCAACACTACAACTCATTAACACCTTCATATGATTTCCAACAACAGAACCATTGTTCTTCAATCGAACCAACAATATCCTGTGATTTACTGACTTCGAACTCAATCAACAGATTCCAGCAAATCTCGCCACTGAACTTCGATACAACCTCATACCCATTCCACTAGAACTTCAAACAGAGATCTTATTCAACAGCAGGTTCACTTCTTCGATTCAGAAACCCTATTTTCACTTTCAGTTCTTTAATCATCTTGAATAAATCCTTGTTGTGTCTCATATCAACATCTTCGTCTTCTTTAATCAATCAACAGCAGAATCACTTCGTCTTTCTGCAATTTTAGAGATTTCACTTCTCGATTTCTTCTCTCGGACAGAGCAACAACATCCCCTATTGTTTTCTCTTCTCAGTTTTAGGAACATATGATTGAGAATTGATTTCTCAATTTAGGGTTAGGAAATAACAGCTGGGTCTGGATCCGGATAATATTATGGGCCGCACAAACATGCCCAGTTAGCTATATAGATGCCACGAGCGCCTAAGCTGGTGCTTTTAACACTTCCAGGCTATCCCTTAACTGTGGCTGGGCTCTGGATAGTATTCGTACAAAGAGCTGCCCCTTAACCATTTCCGGGCTCCAGATATTGTTCGCCCCTAAAATGACCTTTTTGCCCTTTTTGCTCAAATTTGGGTGATTCCTTCTTCTTTTCCTCCGTGCAACTCCAGAGTTCCTAACAGCTCAAAAACACACGTAAAATACATAATTTACAAGAAAAATAGCAAAGAAAGCATAAACTACTAGATAGTAAATTAGGTGTATTCTACACCTATCAGATTAACAACGCTTCTGCGAACGTCATCGCAAGTTCTTCAACAACACTTCACGAGTGTCACAGAATAATTTAAAGAAATGACATAATAGCTGACGAATGAAGAGACATGGGAAGAGCGTGATTATCCTGCGATGGTCACGATGCTTGCGAGAATGGACATTATAACTACTGCGATAATATCGCGAGTCAGATCCGAAATTAAAGGACATATTAGATGTCATCCACTATGTAACTATCCTATATAAAGAGACCCAGTAAATTCAGAGAGTTGGATGATGTATTTTTTAGAGTGTTGAGAAAGCCTTGAGGAGAGAGAAAATTCAAGAGAGCGTTTGTATTCTTGATTTCTTTCGTTTCTTGTAAACATTTCTGAGAACCAAATAATAAAGTGTTGTTTTTAATCTTCAAGTATGTCTTAATTACATTAAATTCTTATCAAGGGTGTAGTGTAGGATTTCATGCAACTACAACAAGATCACACATACCAGCTAAAAATATCCCTGCAAGGTTAGAAATCCTCAATATGGGGTACACCATAGACTAAGGTGTTGCAATTACACTTGGTGGAAGTGTAGTTGAGGTCGTGGCTCCATAAAAGAAGTTGGAGAGACCACCAGGTCGATCAATGATCACCTAGAAAGGAAGTAGATGAGAAAGGCACAACCTAATTTGTATCATTAATGAAATCATCTCATTTGATTGTCTCTGACTATGTCCATGAATCAATATGGAGGACGCTCCGAAGTTTTAAATGATTCTAGAGAAACAATAAAATCCTGACGGATTATGAGAATGCACATGAGTCAATGAAAGGATCATGCGTACACAATAATGATATAATCCATAAATAATTGCTCCAGAAGTAGAGCACAATGAGATCGAACCATGCTTTATTTTGATTAATTTCAAATAGATAGCATATTTGGCTTACACAATCCAGGTATAACTTAGTTATTTGGCAGATATATGGGTATTTGGTGTGGTAGTGCTAACCAACCAAGTGTAAATCCTATGGTACATACATAATTATTTGTCATAAAGCACAGCGGTAATAATGAAGTATCAAAGGATCAAGACTCGCCTTGTGGCGCAAGGTTTCTCATAAAGCCCTGGAATTGTCCTCTTGTAATGAACGTTACAGCGTTCCGCTACTTAGTTAGCTTGGTAATTTCAAAAGGAATTGAAATGCATCACATGTAAGTGGTTATTACGTATCTATGAAAGAGTCAAGAGATAACATATATTTACAAAAGTACAAGTAGTCTTTTGTTTCCCAAATCAAGTGACTCTAAACCACAGAGTGCGTTTAAAGTTAGATATAACACTCACTTATAAATTAGAGAATCAGGCGGATGTGGTATACCCTTCTAAGTGACTATTTGATTTGTAGGGGATAGATAAGTAAGTTATTTTTCCTTGCATATCCATAAGAAAGTTCCTTATTTGGAATTGTAGCTATCTATGTCGATGGTACAAACATGATAGGTACTTTTAATGCAATAATAGACCTTAAAAGCTATTTGAAATCCAAATTTGAGATGAAAAATCTGGGGAAAACTCGACCGAATACTGAGCTTGTGGTATATTATTCCACCAATTTGCATATGTTTAAAGTTTTCAGGAAATTTAATAAAGACATGCATCCTGATAGCACTCCCATGATTAGTCGAGGTTCAAATGTAAGTAAGTTACCATTTCGTCTAAATGAAGATGACGAATATGTGCTGGGAGATGAAATTCCCATATCTGAGTACAATAGACGCATTGTTGTACTTAGAATAGTAATATACTCGATTAAATTTTACATCCTTAGGGAACTTGTTAACTAGATATAGCTCAGCGCCAACGCAATATCATTGGAATGGTATAGTGAATGTAATCATGTACTTAAAAGTAACCATTGACATAAATTTGTTTTATCCCTGCAAAGACATTAAAAGAAATGCTAATGAAAGTGCAATCCAAAATTTATTGATTATGAAGGAACAATAATCTCTTCTCCAATGAAAGTAATCAGTTGGAGATATGGTAGATTATTTTCTAGGTTATTACCAATATTCAGTTTCGAAAAGTACATGACTAAAGAAACTGTGTGGAACAACTCTGAAAGTAATCAGGGGGAGATGCCGACATCAGGGGGGAGGATCTAAGGATATGATGTCGACATATTTTACTTCGAAATTGAAGATGTGTTGTACTCTTTTTCCCTTCGATCGAGAATAATTTTTCCCAAAGGGTTTTTCACTCGACAAGGTTTTTAGCGAGACAACACTAAAAACATCAAGTATGTTGAACGTTGAAGACATAAAAATCGTGTTGATATTACTTAAAATATCTGAATCAAAGAAATGATTCGTGATAGTCAGTTAAGCAACGTAACTTCCAGAATCAACAATAAGGTCTTATAAACATTCAAGTCACCAAAGTAATGTGTGATGAACTCCTTTTGACTTCGTTAAACTAAAGAAAATTGTCCGACATCAGGGGGAGCATCTAATGGTGTGTTTAACTCTTTTCCTTCACCGAGGTTACTTTTTCCCACAAGGTTTTGTTACTCAACACGGTTTTTAATGAGACAACAACAAACACCTGGAATGTAATTTCCCAGCTAAGGTTATTTTATTTCCCACGAGGATTCTCTGCCTTAAAATTTGTGAAGCAACTAGTCAACTTCAACGGAGAAAAGTGATCATCTGCAACGGATCACCTTTAATTGCATCTGCCACGTTGTACTCTTTTCCCTTCGTCAAGATTTTTTCCCAATGGGTTTTCCTTGTCAAGGTTTTTAATGAGGCAACATATTCGATTCCAACTATGTTTTAAGTTTGCTTCATATTGTACTCTTTTCTTTAGTTCAAGTTTTGTCCCTCTAGGTTTTTCCTGAGGAAGTTTTAACGAGGCAATTAACTTAGACTCAACGATCTTTGAAGATCGTAATGCATGTGATGAACTACATGTAAAGTACGAGACAACATGTGAAGAATTGTACCAAATTTTTATCCCACTGGGTTTTTCCTTGTCAAACTTTTAGTAAGGAAATTGATAACAGCATTAGTCATCAAGGAGAGGACAACATTTGAAGAACTACATTCGAAGCACTATATGTGAAGCACCATGTATAAAGTTTTGTTATTGAACCACACAAGGGGGAGTGTTACAGGGCCTACGGCCCATGGATGTGCGGTCCATCTAGTTACCTAGTGTTTTCCCTTTATATATATTGTATCCATGTAACCCTAAGTGACTGATGAATAGAAACTCTCTTTCCTCTTTGTCTTCCCTATATTTCCACTACAATAAAATTAGTATTTTATGGTTTGTTTTCTTATTTTCCAAGTATTGTAGCCTATTAAATAGGCCTTTTTCTATTTTATAATAATCAAGAGAAATATTAAGAAAAGTGTTACTGTTTGGTGCATTGGTTCTTAAAATCATGAGCTTTTGAGCTTGAATCTGTTGGTCGTTGAATAAGAAACAAATCGCTTCTTATCATTATCATATATTTCACTTAACCATATCTACAAAATCTTGATGATCATAGTGCAATTCCCACATGAATTTTATATGTTCTAGCTTATAACTGTGAGATAATCTTAAATGGATGGTCTTGATTTATAAAAAGATATTTTGATGTATAAATTATTAAGTAATTTATCGGATTTTGGGGGCTTTATTGGGTCATGAAATAGTAAATCCAATATCCCATATCCTATTATTTATTAATGTCTAATATACCCTCAATTGAATTAGTGTTAATTAGGATGATTAACTAAATTACTTATGATTAGTGTATGCATTAGGATTAATCATTGCACTAATTTTATAAAAAATCAAAATCTTTTTTTTCATCAAATTAATTTTTTTTCTCTTTTTTTTTGTTTGATTAAGTTGGAGGATTATGAGAATTGTTTTTTAACTTTTTTGAAAATAACCATTAATATGGTGAAGCATATCCTTAAATTACTCAAGATTACCTTATATACATAGGATTTTCTTGATTCAAATCGGAAAACATCCATTAAAAATCTGGGTTTTTTACAGTTTCGGCTAGAAAAACATCATATCTCAGCCGCAACAGACACTTATTCGGATGAGAAATGATGAACTTCCAACTGAAAATATAGTATAGGCTGGGATAACATTGTATCCCAGACGCAACTCGATACTTTAGGCTAGGAAAACCCAGCCGTAAGTACTCTCGGCTAGGAAAACTTGGTCGTAGATCTATACGTCTGATTTTTATTATCAGAACCATTTATGGCTGGGAAACACTAGCCATAATTGTTTTCGGATGGGAAAAACAATACGTAATCTAGATTCACGGTTGAGAATCTAAGAACTCCCGTCCGTAAACACCTTCAGAAACTGTTTTTTTTTTACCCGAAATTCATCGAATCCAAATTTTTAACCATTCAAAAGCAAAAATAAATGATGGGTTTTCTTAGTTTTTTATTTTTATGATGATTATTTTCATCATGATGAAAATATGATCATCATCTTTATCATGATCTATGAATGAGAAGGATAATGAGAAGATAATAGTTTTGGGTTTTCTTTATGATCATCATGATGAAGAGAAGGATGAGGAGAAGATAATATATTTAGTTTTTTTTTATGATCTTCATCTTCATCATGATGAAATCGTGATCATCATCTTCATCATGATTTGTCATTGGGAAGATTATAAATTATAGATTTTGGATTATTTTATTTTTTTGACAACTTTGTATCACAACTTTGACAACAATACTATGGTGATATGTATCACTCCCCCTTAGTCAATACTTCATATCGACATGAAAACCAATCCCGCTTACACAATGATCCGTAAACCAAATGTATTTGTAATATGAAACTACACATTAATTTCCCCCCTTTTTGTCAATATAAATTGGCAATGGTACGAAAACTAGTGGGATCCTCATGAAATTTTCATAGAGATACTTCATGACCAAAAGAGAATAACATACCAACTTATTTAGATGCAATCATATAGCCGAAGCTAAATGCATTCATCAAGAAGTTTATAAAGATACAAGATAACCCATATAATATTCCATAGTCTCACTCCCCACAAAGATTTGGCAATTAAGCACAAGTTCAAAAAGAACTCTCCCCAATAAAATGTCCTTCCCGAAAGAACAACAAGAATGACCTTACTTTTACGATAAAACAAGGATTTCTTTGGACATAATCAAATCTCATGAGAACATGAATTTGTATCCAAAAATCATAATTGAATTACCCACGAAAATGATCAATTCAATTGGACATGCTCAACATAAGAGAACTTACAGAGCAACACAGTATATGCACAAAGATGTGGATCAGTGAAGGACCAATACTGCGGAATAAACAAAGATTCATTCTATTTTTCATCACTATTTGCACAATGACATTTAATAGACTTAATATTTGTAAACAAAAGTTCATCTTATCTTCCATCAATATTGCATAATGACATAATAGGCTTAACTTTTGTTGTCAAAAGTTCATTTTATTTTTTATTAATAAAGACATGTGATAGACTTAACTTTTGAGAAAATATGGGATAGTCAAGGTTCACGGACGTAAACAACACATCCCATAACAATTTTCAATATATAAAACCATAAAGATTAATACTGCAAAAATCAATCTTTGCCCTAAGAAGGTAGAATCAATCTTTTTCACACGGATTTACACCAAGAATAGCTACCAAAGGCGTATAAAAGGATTTTCTTAACAAATAAGAACATACAAAGTCATTAATGATCATGCACCATAGTTCACATAAGATGATTGTGAACATTCAAGAATCCCATAGCAATGCGTACTACTATCCATTCTTGAACTTCCTTCTTTGTGATTCACCAACAACATTATTTTAAAAGCTGCAAATGAGCTTAGATGAGTAGTACTCCAAGAATCCAAATGCCCAAGTCCAAGAGAAGTGGAACAAGTGCGACGAAACAAAGCAAAACACTCAAAAACAAGAGACATGACAAATAACAATCTTAACTCACCCAAATTCAAGAATTCTCATCTACATTTTGAAGGTAATTCAAAAAGGAAGAGAATGCAAAAATAATGAGGTAATTCCTAGTTCGGACGAATACGTTACGGCCAAAACAAGTTTACCGAATATAAACGTTTACGGCCAAGTATGCATACCGGTTTGCAAACGAATTTTCATGACCTGGAGCAGTATGAAAATGGGTATGCGTACTAAAATCCCTGGATTTTGATTTTAAATGATGGTATGCATACGTGGTATGTGTACCATGAAGTCCAAACATCCCGAACTGTTAGAGCATAGCTCAGTTGAACCCACCAAGCACCGGTATGTCAAGTTTGGTTGTCATATTTTATTGAAGCAAAACTCATTTAAAGAGTCGCTTTATTATTTACTAGAGTCAACTTCGTATAGGTTATCTAGAAAGTTACTAGGATATGAGACTTACAAGTATTACGTGAAGACTTAAAGAATGTGAAGAAGTAAATAGATACATCGACGACATCATACTTCCTCTTGAGGTTGGTAATATTTGAGTTGAACTGTTTCATTCCTAACGTATCTTTCAAGGCGTGTATATTGAAAACATAACTGTGCAGCTGTGAATGATTATACTCTAACTAGACATAGTATTAAGGAATTACAATACGAAGTATAACGTCTATCTTTTGAACTTCGTATATAAGACATCGACATAATCGTATGAATGCTATTGTGATTATGTATGGGTATGGGTGAATATATTTTCCTAGGAAACAATGTTTTACATTCGTTTAAAGGAAGTACAATTCATAAACTTGTTTTGTGAATCGAAAGGGGAATCGCTAGGCTTATTGGTATTGTTATCCATTACATATATTTGGATTACCAATATGTGTGTTTAGCATAACCGCTCATAACTTGTTTATGTATCTTGGTAAAACTATTCACAATGCCTGACTTTTGTATTGGTATGACTTTTATTAGTTAAACCGATCTTAAGTAATCATCTGAGATGGTATGGTCGATATTTTGTAATTGGTATAACCAACTCTAGACATTGGGGAACCGATCTTAGTAAGAGGTGAAACCAATCACAAGTATGTGGAACCGATCCTTGTAAGAGGTACAACAAGTCTTAGGAATTGGTAACCGATCCTATGACTTGTGCAACCGATCACAAGTAAAATACCATAAATATGTGGTAACCGATCCTAGTACCTAGTCAACCAATTTTTGGAAAGCTAGTGTGACTGATCCTAGTACCCACATGGAGGTAGAACCGAAACCTTTTGTTTTGGTAGAACCATGAAACCCATTAATTAATGGTGATTTGATAGGATAATCAATCACATAGTTCTTGGAAGTCAGATGAACCAATTTTAAACTTGTTTGGAAGTGTGGCAAATCGGTTCCAAGATTGTAAATATGAAAAAAGGATTTACAAAGTAAAGATGTCGACATACGTTGAAAATGTGCAGTAACTCTTATATTTTATTATTCAAAGATGTTCCTTAATAACTAAAGGAGAATCCCGGATATAAATAAATTGAGAATCTTTTAATTAAGGTTTTTAGTTTTATATGCTTTTAGTTTCCAGCAATTATTGCATATCTTTAGAAAATAAAAATTAGTAATGTGCATTTACTAATTGGAGATTTTCTACTGAGATTTCGGTCAATATTTGGACAGAGCATTTCTAGGAATTACGAAAACCGTATTTGGACTTTATTGCATATTATTGAGAATATTCGGTTTTGGAAATTCCTTGGTGTCCAAACTTCCTTGGTCTATACATATTGAAGTTTGCATTTCGAGCAAACTAATCCTTAGAGATAGCAAAACTACCTAATTGTGTTGTTACTGGTGAAGCCGTCTATTCGTAGAGGAAAGTACCCTAATTAGGAGAAATCTCTTACGACCGCTCGTTTTAAATACTTCTTTGTGATTGAGAATCTCTACGAGTACCGTTGGTGGGAAACTAGATAATTGTAGTTTATTATTAGTTTTCGATTTATTTGATTGACTAACGGTTGTTGAACTTTGATTGCACCTAGTTTTTTATGCTTGAGAATCTTCTCTTCTGATATAAGATTCGTTTAAACTAGATCGAAGTGTCGACGGGGAGTTTTAGAACTGTTGGTAGATCTAAAAACGTCTTATGGTAATCTATCGTTAACAAACTCCGTTCTGTGTGTGGTTGATCACAAGAGATTCAAGTTATTTGTGTGCAGGTGTTTATTTAAGATCTAAGAAGATTTGAAGACAAAAAAGATTTCTTATTTGAGTTCATAATCTTTGGTGTGTACAAAACTTGATCGGATGGATGGATCCAACTATAATCGGTTTATCTTTGTGATAACCTTGATTGATTAGTTGAGTAGATCGACATCAATATATTTATTTGTGATTAAGTATTGATTGCGTAGTCTAAAAAATTACTTTGGTATTTATTGAAGATATTGATCTAAGAACCCGACAAAGGAGTTTATTGGGATAAACGGAAGAGCATTTTTTCAAACTCATATCACTTTGTTTTAAAAGAGTTGTTACCGAACAGATTTGTTGTTCATTTACTGTTTGGAATACGAACCAAAGGAATTGTTCCAAATGCGTGACTTATAACAAGTTGGAGGCGCAGGGATACTGAGGGAACTAGGTGAGCTATAGGTTTAGTTATTTGGTCTCAAATATACGAAGTTGGTTTAGATTTAGTATAGTGGCTTAATTCTGAGAGTATTCGATTCAGGACAAGGTCCCGGGGTTTTTCTGCATTTTCGGTTTCCTCGTTAACAAATCTTGTTGTGTCTTTTACTTTTCTGTTTCCGTAATTATAATTGTTTTATTATAATTAGAAGTAAAATACACAAACGTTAATTCCTAATTACTTGATAGCAATCCTATAGTGTTTGGTGAAGTCTGAATCTATTATCAAGTAATCATACTTCGCTGTTGTATTGTCTCGATCTTGTATCCATAGTCAATCACACAAGTTATCTTGTTGTCTTATTGTCTCGATCTCGTATCCATAGACAATCACACGAAGTATGAACCGATTAGTTGTATTATCTCGACTCAGTCCATAGACAATCACTTTCGAAAAAAGGACTTATAGGTGGAAATGTTTTAGATTGAGGTTTATTTGGGTACCCTCATCTTTTCATGAACTACTATTTTCAAACCTAAATATTTAAGAACCTTAAACACATATCAAGTTAGGTAGAAATGAACGATAAGAAAGGTACATAGATAATTATAAGTACTTTAAGAAAATAAAAACACAAATATTGTTCAAGTTTATAGACATACCTTTTTAGAAGAATCCAATCGAATTCTACAGCCTTACCGAACATAATTTGTGTGCCCCAATTCTCGTGCTTCCCTCACCGTATACATAGCAGGTAATTCCTTAGTGAGGATGCATTTACAACACAATCAAGTTGTGTTGAGGTGAACAATGTCTTGCTCACCACAAGTGACTTTTAGATTATCATGAAAGAGATCGCTTTTAGAACCTTTCACATCCAAATCCATATTTCCAAAGAAATTTTTAAGTTCCAACATCATGGATACTACCTTCTCCGTAGTCATGGAATTTTCTAGGAGATCATTCCTTTTCACACTCAAAGCATCATAGGATTTCTTTGGTACCCACTTCTGAGTGCGTTTAGAAACAGCCGAAACCTTCTTCCCATTACTCTCTTCAAGATATCTCGAAACAGAATTGGATTGACTATTCTTTTGAAAGTAGTTTTTCACTAATTGGGGGCATCGGATATTTCTTCTCCTTTACGAAGTTATCTTTTTGATAACCATTACGATTGTGAAAAAGATTCGTATGATGTTTATAGGAAAATATAAGATTATCACAGCGCTGATTCCTTTGCCTAAAGGTTGGAAAGTTACAACCTATAATGTTAAGGGGATTATCCTTAGCATATGATCTTGGTTTCACAACTTCTTGTGATGCCCAAACAAGAACATCACGAAGTTTCTCATTCCTTATACGAAAACGACATCTCCTTTCCAGGTGACCTTTATTTCCGCAATAGTGGCAAACATAAGGAATGTTCTTAGCTCTATCTGTATGTGCTGACTTTGGAGGTAGATATACATTTTTCTTTCGAACTTTAACTGCCGGTGAAGGTATTTCACTTTTTTCATCAGTGTAAACCTTTTGTTGAGAAGAATCTCTAGCCTTGAAATTTTTTACCTCTTTGCTAGTACTTGGAGCATCTATTCCCTTATAACCCAATCCTCGTGTATCACGATAATTTTTACTTGCTCCTATTATAGTGGTTAATTTGCTTGAACTAGTATTGAACTTTTTCAAGTCATCTTACAACATCTTGATTTTATCAAGACCAGCAGCTAAATCAGCCTCAAGGCATTTTTCTCTAGCGAGATACGCGCCTTCTCTGTCATCAAAACTTGCTTGCTGGGAGTTAATCCTTGCTTCAATTTCTGCAAGTTTCACTTCTAACAAGAAGTATTTTTTATAAACACGGTCACATTCAAGTGACTTTCTACTCAGGTTTTCCTTGGTATCTTTGAGGATCGATTCGCAAGAGCGATTCCAAACATTTTTCAATTTCTTGTTCTCGACATAGGGGAGTCAGAAAAGGTGTGACATGAGAAGTTCTAATCTTCTTCATTTTCAATGAATCCAAAAACCTAACATACTCTGAGACTTCCTCATCGACATCTCTATCAATATTTGAGTCACCTTCATCAAAAAGTTCATCCAACTTTTCTTCTAGGCGTGTTTCCCAATCAACAGTTTCTACATTCAAAGAATGTTTAAATATTGACTTAGATGTGACAGTTTTCTCAGGTGAATTCAAGCTTTGAATATCATCTGGTAATTTCTGACCTGGTACATTATTGGAGATAGACTCATCCATAATAATCAGATTGCTACAAACACGGACTTATGAGGTCTTTAATATGTTTGCCTGCTCTGATACCAATTGAAAATGCGGGGGTCTAACAACCACACCCAACAATTTATTTGGAAATCTGAGAAGACTTTCTCCAATATACTTTCTAGAGAATCAACTAGACAGTCAGACTCAATCTATAGAAAAGTATATACAAGAGTTTATACCTCTATCTCTCAATTCAATCTGCAATCAACAAATAGGAATTTGCAAGCCCGGTTGAATATAATAGAAGTAACTTGAATGGTACCAAAGACCAATGTTCAAGGAACAATCAATTTCAATCAGCAACCAAAGGTTGGATTTCCTAATTGATAGATACAATGCACAACCTGTGATATTTCAATTATATAACAAAATATGATGCAGAAAGAAGTAACACAAACTCCAGAATTTTGTCAACGAGGAAAACTGCAAATGCATAAAAATCCCGGGACTAAGTCCAGCTTTGAACACCACACTGTATTAAGCCGCTACAGACACTAGCCTACTTCCAATGAACTTCAGACTGGACTGTAGTTGAACCCTAATCAATCTCACACTTATTCAAGGTACAATTGCATTCTTTATGTCTCTGATCCCAGCAGGATACTACAAACTTGATTCCATTAGTTGATCTCACCCAAAACCAAGAGTTGCTACGGCCCAAAGTCGAAGACTTGATAAACAAATCTGTCTCACACAGAAAATTCTATTGAAATAGATAAATCTGTCTCCCGCAGAAATACCTATGAGTTTTTGTTCCATATTTTGATAAATCAAGGTGAAAAAGAACCAATTGATAAACCGGTCTTATATTCCCAAAGAACAGCCTAGTATTATCAATCACCTCACAATAATCTTAATCTATTAACAAAAAAAGATATTGTGGAATCACAAACGATGAGACAAAGTTGTTTGTGATTACTTTTCTATCTTTCCTATCAGAGATATAAATCTCAAGCCAATCTTATGATTTCACTCACACACGATAGAAATAACAAGATCAGATCACGCAACTACAGATAAAATAGTTGGGTCTGGCTTCACAATCCCTATAAAGTATTTAAATCGTTAACCTGCGGGGTCTCGTTAGAAACCTAAGGTTAAAGAAGAATCGATTCTAGCTTATGCAACTAGCAACACACAAAAGTGTGGGGATTAGGTTTCCAAGTTGCTAGAGTTCTCCTTTATATAATTTTCAAATCATGGTTTGCAATCTAAGTTACCTTGGTAACAAAGCATTTAATATTCACCGTTAGCTGAAAAACCTGATTCAACCAAGCTAATATCTTTCAACCGTTAGATCAAACTTAGCTTGTTACACACAAATGAAATGTACCCTCATTTAGGTTTATGTAACCGTACCTAAACGTGTACACCATGTTGGCTCAACAATAGTTAACCGAGGTTAGCCATATGAACACTCTCATATCAACCTTATTCATCTTAACCATAACCAGTTCAAATGACTCAAATGAAACTAGTTAAAGAGTTGTTCAATTGCTATATTCTCATAGAAGTATTCAATAACACAATTGAAGCAAAATCAATTTTATTCACTTGAATAAATTCATGAACATTATAGCCACAGTTTGCAAAGATTGCATTCCTTATTTCATAAATGTTTAATTTCATGTACACAACCGATTTTAGAACTTTAACCTTCAAGTATGCAAACGGGTACGCATACTTGAAATACCCGGACCAATATTGGGTTTCGCCAGTACGCAAATGGGTACGCGTACTTCCAATCCCAGCATAAATATTCATATATGAACCTTATGCCAGTACGCAAACGGGTGCGCATACTTAGGTTCCCGGATTTCTCAAGCCAACAAGTATGCGTACGGGTACGCATACTATGGTTCCGGACAAGGATTACATATGTGCAAGAGTATATAACATGTCATGTCCAATAATAGTTAAGTGTTCTAAAATCTTATTTCAATCATTCAAACTTTCTTAGAGGATGATAATAGCCATTTTCACACACTATTAGCATCAAAGCAATTTTCAAGTTATTGAAATAATCATAACGAAACATTCCAAGTCTATACCAAATAATTGTATCACACAAACCATGTAAGATGTTACTCGGAAATTTTCACATGATCATCTTTTGACTTGCGTCAAGAATATAAGATGAACTTGGTCGAAGCGAAAGCTTGCCAACACATATTTCAAGTCTATATGGCCAGATTTTATGGAAATGTATTGGAGGGATCTTTGCATTTAAAAATCCCAAGTCCTTTAAAGATATCATAAATACTTGCAAGATGAAAAGTTCTGTAATATTGGAGATTTGGTATATAACTGCTTTTAACATCATGGTAGACATATGGTTTACTAGAAATAGAGTTTACTTTGAGAATACTATACCTGACAGTACAGCAACACAGAAAAGGATATTCACAATGATTCAAGAGTGTGAAGTAAGACTCAAAGGCTGTATGAACAACTCTTCTTATGATTTACAAATCCTTAAACACTTTAGTATGAGCTACAGAAAGGTTATAAATAACAAAGCTATTGAATGTACTTTCTCCCTGTCTGATCCTGATAATACTTTACTTTGTTGTGATAATGCATCTAGAGGGAATCCTGTTAATACTGGGTATGGTATTATTTCCAGAGATAGTGAAGGAAAATTCTTATCAGCTGAAAGTGGAGGTCTTGATGTTTCAACAAATTTTGTTGCTGAAGTGATGGGAACTATAAATGCATTAGAATGGGCAGTGACTGAACTCAAGAATAAGGTAACTATCAACTCTGATTCCACAAATTCAATAACAGCTTTTACTAAAAATAAAATACCCTGGTTTATCTGGAGTAGATGGAAATATGTTTGCAGCAAGTTGACTTTTATACACTTCAATCATGTGTTCAGAGAGGTAAACTTTTCTGCTAACTTCTTTGCAAAAAAAGGTGTTCTTTTGTCTATGGGACAAGTTCTAAAATTCACAGAGTGACCTCTAAACATGCACATAATGGAGTTTCCTGAAAATACCTATTACAAGTTTGATTGATGGGCTAGGTAGTTTATTGGGATTTCTCTTTCAACTTTGGTTATTTCCTTTTAGTCTGGACATGTTGTCCCCTTTTGTTTTATGTTATTGATCCTTTGTAACTGTTTATTTTTTTATCAATAAATTTTCCTTTTGGTAAAAATAAAATAAAAAAATCCAGATAGTTTAAGTCTTTATTAACTGAGATAAAAAAAAAAAAGATTTGTTATTGTTGAATTCGTATCTTGAAAGATAGATCGCAAGTTTCATACTTGTTAGAATTCGGATCCTCTTGATTTGAATATGACTACATTGATCTTTGATTTGTGAGATTGTCCAAAAAAAAAAAAACTACACAATCGGGTTCACGGATCTTTGATCAAGGAAAGAGAAAAACTCTATATACGTATTTTTCAAGGATCTTTAATCTTCAATTGTATTAGGTTTTGTCCATACAGGTTGCCGAACGAAAAATTTAGTTGTGTACTTGGTACACTCTCTTTTTCATCTTCAATTAACCAAGGAGTATATATATATTAAACAGAAGATCCTTTATACTCAACTTATCTCTAATTAGATTCTTGAGATTGATAGAGTGGTTATTGAAAGAGTTTAGTCCTTTACTATTACAGATTACTATCCAGAGGAGTTGAGAAGCAGAAGTCTTCACAGCAGGTGAAGCGACTTAAGATAGTGGAATCTATCTTTGGATTCACGTGCGTAGATGATAGACACAGTCTTAATTATATATCTTGTTAGTGCTCATTTTTATACTTATTATAGTGTTTATGTGTGTAGGTGTTTTTGGGAAATAATTATTTTTTTTTGGAAAAATTGGCTCGTAAAAGTGTTAAACGCACCCGGAAATTACTAAAGGCATCCCCAGGGCATTTGCTATAGGGAATCTCATTTCGGATAGGGGGACTCAACTTTCGTCTCAAACTTAAAAACTGGAAATTGCTTTGTCTTTATAATTAAAGTAAGTACGCTTGTACGCTAATCAAACACTTGGTACGATCCCTTAGATTCGTTTGGTTCCGAAGTTACGCTATATACAAAATGTACATCTTGTTGAAATAATCTTTTTACAGTTATTTCCTTTATAATATTATATAAGGTGTGTCTTTAGTAGGTTGATATCAAAAAAATTGCGGCGTACTGAGTACTCTCGTCATTTCACTCTGATCATGTCTCGTGGAAGTTTGTGGATGACGTTCTAGTAATTATGGGTTTCAGTGAATATTAGAGGAAATTGGTTCAAGATTGTATCAACAACACTCCAACTTTTGTCTTAATTAATGGTTCAATGTTGTAGCGCCCCAAAACCTAACATCTTATTAATCCAAGAGATCAACTACATAATGAGGCACTAAGGATCTAAAATCATTTACTTAAACATTCAAAATGGAAAATTTGATACAATACTTAACCCAAAAATTAACGGATACACTCTAATATTATATAAATGAAAATCTCTCGAGTGATATGAATATAATAACGTGTTGTTTTACAGATAAACAAAACAATACAAATATAAGCGATAAACTAACATCTTTGATCGATAAAACTTTAATCTTTGAAAACGAAAATCTTCACGCACACCATTCCTTCTGATTACTGAAACTGAAGTGGGAATAAGTGAGAATATCAACGCAAAAGGGGGCTCAGCAGATACTAATATAACCTTCAAGTAATCACTAACATGCTACACAGTTCTACTAGAGATAATGATTAAAACATCTTTTACACACAACACAAAGCAGAAGATCATTTCAATATAATTCCTTTAGACAAAAGAACACCGCGAAGATGTTCTACAAAATGACATTATAAAAACCTAAACATATGTTAATCTAACCTTGCCTCACTCAATGGAGAAGAATATGCTAGATCAACTCCAGTCTCAAATGATAACGCCATCCACATGAAATACGTACATCTCATGAATCAGGAACCACCATCTAAGTCTAGACATGTAATAAAGTGACCACCACATCATATGCATGAATATACCTATCCGCTCATGCATATAATTAAAGGAATATGACTATAAAAACTCAATCATTCTACTAAGATTGAACAATCAAGCGTGATATGCAACCGACCAATCTCCCCAGATAAAAATATGTATATAATTTTGGATACCCAATAATAGTTGCATAAAATAGATATAAAATAATAATATCAACCCCGGGTGCCACCGAACAACTTCGAGATTCTAGTAAATCTATAAAAAGCAATAATTTGTTGTAGTAAAATTGGCTGCAATTCCGTGCCTATTTAATATTGAAAACCCAATACTACCAATTCCAGTAGTATTGAATTCCTAGTATTCCTGGCACCAAATTACAGTGTCAACAATAGTAAGAAGCTGTGGAGAAACACATACACTCCTCACGAGGAGACCAGACAACGCAAATAAGGCAGCATACTCATTCAATTGCACACAAACATAAATTGCATATAACGTACAATTACATTCAAACTTTCTCAAAATAATAAAGACACATCATGCTTGCCATTTAAAGTAATTTAATAATTACAAGAAAGTTACAAGAGTTCCCACCTGATTTAAGGAAAACCAGTCCAATACACGACTCCCAATATACAAATTCATATTCACGATCATCCTCAACATTGTCACCATCTTGAACGAGTAATTACCATTTGAATCAACATGACAATGATACATAAATTGTCTTTAATAATCCCATTCGATATCTTTTGCTCTATCTCTATATTAGTTCTAGAATTTCCCTATCTTTTTCTTTACTAAATTCTCATTTCTAGTTCTACGTCCCAATTTGTTAACAAAAGGAGATGCAAAAGTGACTGAAAACTGGCCGGAAAGTCACCGAAAAATAACTCAGGTGACCAGAAAACTCACAGGTCAACACTAACGATCAATGTATGGTCACTGTTCAAACTAACGGTCAAAGTCCAGTCTCAATCAACTCAGCCAAGGTCAGGTCAACAGTTAAATAAAAGTTATACTGAGTCAACCCAGTCAGACAAACTGAGTCAGACAGAAAAAACCTGAGTTAAACTGAATCTGATTCAGTCAGACAAGCTAATGCTTCTGGCCCGATCCATTGCATGGGCTAAAGACTCTATATACGGCAGAAAAATACTCTACCAACCTAATTTACAGGCTTGCAATTATAGTTTCATCATTCTCTTTGTGAATTCATCAACTTTAACCCATGAACTGCAACACCACTATCTATCCCCTAAACACCACCAGTTAACACTTTACCTGCAATACTAGAAATACCATCATTACCTCACTAATTCTGAGTTCATCTTATCCCTTCATTTGCACTGCAATATCATTACCCATTCAAATGCATTCCAGGCATCCTTCATGTATTGTATAACACTACCAAGTTCAATTTGAGCATCATCAACTCATACACTCATATCCAACATCATCTATAGTTGCAGGAAATCCCACAACTACACCCTCATGAGATTCTATTAATTTGATTTGATGATCTAATTTATTTGATATGAAAATGAAGATTAAAGTACTAAAATTGTAAAAGAGACACGAAGATTTTTACATGGTTCGATCATTGTGATCTACATCCATGGTTCTTCACTAGTGATTATATGTAATTACATGATTTTACAATTGAGACTCCATTAAAGAATATTTGGAGCTCTAGATTTTTGGGGAATAAGATCATCAAGAAAATAAGTCTCTCTCTCTCTCTACAAAATTCTAACTTCAAATGTCTCTCCAAAATCTATTCTCCAAAAGAACTCTCCATTTCTCTTATGCATAAATGGCTATTTATATGATTTTACATAAAATATGACAGTTGTGTTGTCCCGCAATTTCGGATCTAAAATATGTCATGCGAGTCTTCGCAGCCTTGCTCGCAAGATGTCTTTTCTCTCCATAATTTCGCAAGCTATCATTTGTTGCGTCGTTAATTATTTGCAAGCATAATAATGCTGCGAGATTCTGCTCCTACATCATCCTCATCTATAATCATCTGTAAAACCACACTTCAAAGTCAACACAATCTATACCTCAATTTGTTCATTGCCTCCACCAATAACCTTTCTTTCTCACTGCAGTTTCAAACATCACAATTCCCATATCACACCGGAAACAACAACACCAACAACTCACTGTTCTTCTTCTCATCCTCTGTAACTAAACATGACCTAAACTACAATCACAACTATATCTTCTTCACTCAACATCATCAACAAAACTCCACTGCAACTCCCTTTCATTTCACTTATCAAAACCAACACTCATTTTAACTCAACATTCACAGCTCAGCTAAATCTCAGCCACAAATCTTTTCTTTCTGTTTCATTCATACACCACCTGCAGCTCTTATCAACTAAATATTCTACCAAAACCCATAGTACCATCCTTCAATTTATGACTAATACAACATTTACTTCCATTTTGATAACACATCTTAATAAGAGAATCAATTACCTTAGAAGAATTAACTTAGACACTGGTCATAATCCTTAGTGATTGCTTAACCTCCACCTGATTCAGATTCAATTCACAACTAATTCAACTCCAACACCTACAACTTAGACAAACCTAAGGAATCTTCTTTTTCATCGAATCTCACCATTGAGTTCATATTCTTCACCTGAACATCACCCATAAACCTTGGGTATTCATTTAATTAAGAAACCATAATTGAAATTATTTACTTGTTCTTCATTAAATAAAATTCATAACATTAACACGACAAACCATAATTTCTATCTTCGGTAATTTCCCATTTAATTCTCAACCTTCTTTAGAAACCCTAAGTTACCTGGTGTTGTGATCCTTCATAAGAACAACTTCACATCAACAAATTAACATCAAACCTTTTTGTTCTTCATTACCAACCACTCGAATCCGCCTTTAGTTACTCAATTCTTCTATGGATGGAATCCAAACTCAAACCCTACTAACTTCCCTATTCTCTCTAGATATCACTTCCTCTCCTTCTCGTAACAAATCGACATCCACAACCCTACCAACAGTCACGGCTTGATCTTTTCCTAATATTCACGATCTGAAAACTCCATTTCACCACTCAAAACTCGAACAAAAGGAGAACAGAAAAAAAGCAGAAAAGGAAAGAAGAAACAAGAAGAAATAAAGATGAAGATAAGAAGAAATGACTTTTCTTCGGTTGGTTTTGTTGATACAATCGTCAGATTTACTGAGGCACCCAACGGAAGGATAAGGTCAGACGCTCGGTGCCCAGATAAAAAAATCAGATGTCTTAATAAAATTTGTTGTAAAATGACCATTTTACCCTTTACACAAATACGATGATATCTTCTTCGTTCGATATCCAAATGACACGTTCGAGTAGTCCATTTCGCACAACTTTTCGAGATCTATCCAATGGTACTAATTTTATTTCTAGATTATGCTTGGATTAATTTCTATTAATTAAGGTTCATATTAACTAATCGAGTCATTAGCGTCTACTTCGGCTCTTGACCAGTCTAATAGCGTTGACGTGCTTGGTATTACTCAAGGTGATCCATTCTTATCTTTCCTCTTCCTTATCTTCTCCGAATAGAGCGGAGCTAGAATTTCAAGAAAAGTCCATTGCTTGTGCTTGTACGTATTGGAATGAGAAATATAGCTTGGCCTTTTTAAGGGTAGGCTTAACTTTTATTTTTTTTAAATTATTTATTTGGGCTTGCAAATATATAGGATGTTGGAGAAATGGGGCAGCCCAGGGTAGGAAATTCTTGGGTAGCCTCCGTCCCTGCCTCTGAAGGTCTTAAAAACTGTTGAAAGGTTATTATAAACTTATGTGGGACTCCACACAAACTAATAAAGGGCATCATTATGTGGCTTGGAAGACTTGCTACACTCCTCTCAAAAAAGATGGTTTTGGCATCAAATCATTAAAGAACATGAATAAAGTCTTAATTTCAAAATGGTGGAGGCGCTTTTATAAAGAAGAATCAGCCCCGCCGAGAATTTTTTTTTCTTCAAAATATAACTCTTCTCAGTTCGATAGAGAGAGTGAAAATTTTAAACCCCATAAAAAAAATATGGGGTATAGAACCTAGGTAGTAATTCTCCAAATCATTCCCGAATGATTCACGAATGTATCTGAACTGATCGAATTCGAATGATATTTCCGAACTATTTGAACTCCAAACCTAGTTCGTGGATTATATGGGCCTCACGAATGATTCACGAACGTATCCTAACTGGCCTAATCCGAATGATATTCCGAACTAGAACTCCCATAAGTAACTCTCTGACCAGAGTTCTCTTAATTGGTTTTTGTTTGATTTTGTATATACTTTATATTTAAATATAATTACTCAGTTAAAATTTTCTATAAGTAGTTGTTTAACCAGTGTTTTATTTGTTGATTTTTGTTTAAAAGTCTATAAACTCATTTTATAATACATTTATGTGATTAAATTGTTTACTTCTTCTTAAATAATCACGCTAAAATGTTTTTTTTTCCATCTTATAAATCATATACAAATAAAATTAGTCTCGTAATAAAGTCGTAATATTTATCAATTTATCATATATGTAAGCCGAATTTTAAGTGCCGAACTCACATTTATAAAACGAATATACACGTACGCATGTCATTCCGAACTACTGTCCGAACAACGAACCGTTGACCGGATTTTTGACCGAATCCGACCTATCTGGATCCGTATAATTCCCATACGTATACCGTCCTGAACTACTACCCGTACCCTGAATTTCTAACTAGGGTATATAATGGTATTTAGGTACCCTCTTCGACTCTAAATACTCATTGTATGTGTTATTTCCACTACAATGTACTAGACTGTCATTGAGGCGTGCCAAGTCCCAAATCGAAAATGCTAGATGACCCCCACTCCCTTCCATCACTCTCTTCCCCCACCTATGTGTCATGCATGTATTAGCCGAAGCCAATAATAATGGGACCCCCTGCTCTTTCACGGGGATCAAAGTTGATGGAATCAAGGGTCCAGATAGTGCCAACTAATGGTGGAAGAGAGTGGGGGAAGGTGGTGGGGGAGTGTAGCAGCTTCGGTCTCAAATGAATGGGGGTGTTTGGAAAGAAGACTACAAGAAAATCAGATCAATTAGGTGTCTATTAATTCACGGTCATCTAAAACATTAAGTTGGAACAATGAAAAGTTCATTTCTTGAAATTTGATGAGAAACTTTTTTACGGTGAAACCAGCTTACACTTGGTTTAGTCCAGAGCATGAAATTATAAGGGAAAAATACGGTTTAGTCCAAAATTTCATCCAAATATACTAGTTAGTCCACACCCATTCAACTAGGTACAAATTAGTCATTTATTAATTTGAAATATGGAAAGTACATTAATAACCCTTAATATTTATAATTTAGTCCAAATATTTTCAGTCTAGTCCATGGTGACTTATGATGATGTCACCAATTTTAAATAATATAAAAATGATTTATCTTTCGAACCGCTTATCCAAAATTCACAAACTTTATATATTCGGAAAGCTATTTCCGAGAGCTACAAAAAGAGTACCCATATGACTATATAATTTTCATTTAAAAAAAAAAATAGTTTACATTGGTGTACAAACACTACAAAAATCCAAAAAATCCAAAGACATAGAAATCTCAAGCTAATTATTACAATTGTACTCGTACGATAGAAATAGCAAGATCAGATCACACAAATAAAAGAAAAGTAGTATCGGTCTAGCTTCACAATCCCAATGAAATCTTTAAGTCGTTAACCTGGCTTTAGAAGAAGAAACCCAAAGGTTAAAGGAGAATCGACTCTAGCTTTAGCAAACTAGTATCACATAGAATGTGTGGGGATTAGGTTTCCCAGTTGCTAGAGTTCTCCCTTATATAGTCTTTCAAATCAGGGTTGGCAATCAATGTTATCTTAGTAACAAAGCATTCAATATTCATCGTTAGATGAAAACCTGATTAGATACAAGCTAATATCTCTCAACCGTTAGATCTAAAACTTAACTTGTCATACACACATGTACTTGACGTTTTGAGTACGTGTAACCGTACCCAAACAGGTACAATGGTTGGTTCAATGTTAGTCAACCAAATGGTTAGCCAAATGATAACTTTCATATCAACCATATTCTTCTTCATCATAACTAGTCCAAATGACTCAAATGAACTAGTTAGAGAGTTGTTCAATTGCTATGAGATCTCAAGTACTACAAGAGACACAATTGAATCAAAAACGATATGATTCACTCGAATCATTTCATGAACTATAAAGCCACGGTTTGAAAAAGCATTCCTTAGTAATTTAAGATAAGTTCACGAACAACGTTTTCAGACATAACCTATTGAGTTCGCGGATTGAGTTCGCGGACTCAAGCTAACCGGTTGAAGTTAATAAACTCCAGCAGAATTTCTCGGGATGAGAACTTCCGTCAGTTCGCGGACTGAGTTGATGCTCACGTTCCGGTTCCACTTGATCAACAAAGTTCGCAAACTTCGGTTCAAGTGTTAAGGACTTATACATATATGTGTTGCCACAATAATGTTTATATCCCCCAATGGTTATATAGTCTAAACTCTCATTTCAATCATTAAAATATTCTTAGAGGACATCATATAGCTGTTTTCATGAACTAGTTTTCGTCAGAGCGATTTCCAAAGTGATTGAAACACAACATGACTTTCGTCACTAGGCAAATATGTACTTGGCTAAAGCGAAAGATTTACCAACACACATTTCTAGAAATAGATAAGTGAGATATACCCAGCTCGAAATTTCACATGTGCATATCTTTAGTCTATATAGTAAAACGACTTTTGTCTCAAGATAGGAGATAGAGTAGATAGACTTTTGAGTGATAGATAAGTTCAAGTCTCCACATAAATTTTAGTCGATGAAGATCCACTGGTTCCTTGAGTAGTCATTCGTCTTGTATGATGATCGCCATGGAGTTATTGAGCTCAACTACACTTTCGATCCTGTCCGTGACCTTAGATATAGTAGACTAGAAATCAAGACTATATAGTTTTGATCACTAAGATTGACAAACATGCTTGAGATAGCAACGCATGCGAGTTTGACCGAGCAGTGCTCTAACAATCTCCCCCTTTTTCAATTTTAGTGGCAAAACTATTAATACATATGGAATACAAAAATTATATAAATAAACTTTGTAGCTCTCATTCCACATGTCTAATCTTCAACAATACTCGAAATCTTCGTCACTTCCAAGTAGTCCAATGATCCCAAAGCTTGTAAGTTTAGTATCATCGTTGTTGAAAATCCGTAGCTATAACAATGAGAAAAGCATTGGTTCTCAATCATTATTACACAGTGTCATAGTATTATTACACAGCGTCTAAGTCCAATTGCATCACAACTTCAACAAAAATACTATGGTGATACTCCCTTAGTCAATACTCCATCTCACATGGAAACCACTCCCCCTTACATAATGATCCGAAAACCATATGTATTTGTAGTGTGAACTACAATTAATTCTCCCCATTTTTGTCAATAAAATTGGCAAATGTACAAGAACGAGATCCTAATGAAATTTCCGTAAGAGACATTTCATGACCAAAGGTAAATGTTCTATCATCTTGTTTAGATGCAATCATAAAGCCGAGGCTAAATACATTCATCAAGGAGTTTATAAAGATACAAGATAACCCCTAAAAATTCCACATCCGCACTCCCCACAAAGATTTGGAAATTAAGCGCAAGTTCAAAAGAACTCTCCCCCATAAGATGTCATTCCCTAAGGAACAACAAGAGCGACCTTAATTTCAAGAGAAAATAATGATTTCTTTAGACTCAACAAATTGCATACAAGTATGAATTTGGAATCCAAAATATTCAATCATATTAACCAAAGCGAACCAAGATTAATTTGACTAAATATGCTCAACACAAGTAAATTTATGGAGACTTAATTCATCGATTAGATTATTCACAAGAGAACCCATAAATATTTTAACCGGATTACACAATAAACTAATCACAAGTTAATCAATTCAATTATCCACACTCCACACGAGAAAAATCTATGGAGTGCTAACTAAATAATCACACAAGATGATTGATTTAGTTCATTTGGGCTCAACATAAGAGATTATGGAACCCCGACTAAGATTATCATAGGAAATGACAACCTTAACCGTACATGTACTCAACATGAGAGAACTCATGGAATACAAACTAAATAACCACACAAGTTGATTAATTTAGTTCTTAATGCTCAACATATAGCTTCTCATGGAACAACCAACCGTGCCAATAAGAAATCGACTTAGTTGTATCGTGCTCAACATGAGATACACAATGGAACCTTCACGGTAATACATAATAATATGGAACAATTAAGATCTATGCCGTGGATAACAAACAAGGACCTATTCTATTTTTCCATCACAAAGTGACATAATAGACTTTATCCTTGAATCACAAAAGATTTTAACCTATCTTACATAAATAATTGACAATATAGTCTTAACTTTTGTGTTTTTACAAAAGTCCATTCATTCCTTTATCAATATTTGCATACCAATACGTGAACGACTTTACTTTTGAAAAAATATGGGATAATCAAGTTCACGGACGTAAACATACAAATCCCATCAAAAAATTGCAATATATAAACCATAAAGATTAATACTGCAACCATCATCTTCCAAACAACTTTAGAATTTAAACCAATAAATCTAAAAACAAGAAGATGAAATCATTGGATATAGCTTTGTGTAATCACAATCATTGCTATTCCAAAACACTAGTTATTCTTCTAAATAAAACGGAAAATATAGAAGATTTACTAGACAATAATACCTTTGAAGAATTCATTATCATCCCTGAACTCCTTGTTGTCAACAGCCATTGGAACACAGGGTTCATTAAGAAAGGAGTTTATATCAATGAACCTTCTTGGCTACTGTTGTCGAACCAGGTCCTTCTGAATCTCATGAGTCTTATACACAAAAGCCTTTATTTGTTGAATCTCCTTTTGCAGCTCCTTCAACACTTCAAGAACATCAGAAAACTTCTGAGAATTTGAAGGAACAACTCTTGGCTTCCTCGTATTCCTTCTTTTTCTTTTCAAGGTTGGAGGCAATGGAGATTTTTCTTTTTCCTTCATGATTGATGGCTTAACAATCATATTACCTTCTTTTTCATCAGAAGACATCATTCTTGGAGCTTCCATATGGGTTTGTGAGAGGAATTCACAATTAGCTCAACAAGTAGTCTTAAGATAAATAGAGGTTTTAGAGAAGGAAAAGGAATGTAAGGTTCAAACCCTAAAACAGGTTCGTGGACGATCAACTCTTATCCCTATAAAGAGCAAAATTGTCGATAGCACTCTTTTTCTTTTGTTTGATAGACAAAAATAAGACAAAACTAAGAAAAAAAAACAAAACTTTTCTTAAAGCCTGAGAGGTACAAAATCATTGTCTCTTTTGATTAGGCACATGAGATAAGATTTTAGACAAAAAACAATTAAGTTGTGCTGTGGTGAACAACAATTTGTCTACCAATTTCCTCTTGGGAGGAATCCACAGACCTCTGTCTATCAAAACGATTTGACCATATTTTATTTTCAAATGGTCTTGATTTTTCCTTGGAAACTAACTTCCTAGATGAAGATAAAATACCACATACCGCTGTAGTCTTCTAAGCAAGTTTAAGCTTTCTTGCTGGATGATTTGCTCATCGTTGAAGTTTGTTGACATGCCTTTGCTTGTGTTTAAACTTGTAACACCTTGAGAGTTCATGACCTTTTAATGAACAATATGAGCACGTCACACTTGGATAATAATCAGGCTTCTGAATTATGCAGGCGGCTAGGCACATAATGTATCCTGAGATATTATAAACAGTATTTCCAAGAAAATGGTCAACTTTTTCCTTCCAGAACGGTTGGATTATCTTCTGAAAGAATATAAAAATTGATATGCGTATTGCTACAATTATCAAAATCAAAATTTTCTCCAAGAAGTGCAACACTTGATTTCTCATCTTCATTTGAATCATAGTCGTCAGACATTTCATCAAGAGTTGCAGCAAGACCTTTGTTCCCAGTGTATTTTCTCCGATTTGGACACTCGTTCGAAAAATGACCAAATCCTTTACACTTAAAGCACTGAGGCATATCCTCATCATCAGTTTCATCAATATCCCTATTTTTAGGAGGAACACGATTATGAGGTTTGACTGATGCCTTAGGCTTATCTCTGGAGAACCATTTACTTCTCTTAAAAAGAAGATCCCTAAATTGTCTTGTGATCATTGAGACCGATTTTTCAAGATCTTCATCTGATGAATCTATCTAAGAGTGATCATCTTTAGATATATACACTTTTTTTACTTTTATCAAGTAATTTAGTGTCCTTTAGTGCTTTGAACGCAACATCCTTAGCCTTGGATAAAAGTTCGTGCTCAAAGATCTTAAGCTTACCAACCAGCGTGTTTCTGGAGAGATTATCTAGGTTATTTCCCTCAACGATGGCATGCTTCTTAGCATCATATCTAGATGGCAGTGATCTGAGAATTTTCATCACAATGTCCTTTTCAGGAATAGTCTTACCCAATGCAAAAGATGCATTAATAATTTCAGACACTTTGTGATTAAACTCATCAAATGTTTCTTCATCTGCCATACGAAGGTTTTCCCAATCGGAACTAAGGTTTTGAAGCCTAGCTTCCTTTTCACTGGTGTTTCCTTCAAATACGGTTTCTAAGATATCCCAAGCTTCTTGCGACTTAGTGCAGTTAGACACATGGTGCTGAAGATTTGGGGTAATGGCATGTATAATTACATTCAAACCGTCGAAGTTTTGCTTTGCAGTAAGAATCTATGCAGGGGTGTATTCTGCAATATTCTTTGGAACATTTACATCTCCAACTGCATCAACGGGAGCATTATAGCCATTAACAACATATACCCATGATTGGAAATCACGTGCTTGAAGAAAAGCGCGCATAAAAATTTTCCACCATAAGTAATTAGTGCCATCGAAGACTGGTGGTATGTTTATTGACATAACACCTCTGTCCATAGAGTCAGATCGCTACAAACACATACTTGTAAGGTCTTGAGTGTGTTTTCCTGCTCTGATACCAATTGAAAGTGCGGGGGTCTAACAACCTCACCCAATATTTCGATTAGCAATCTGTATGGACAACTCCGAGTTGTTTTCTATAGAATCAACAAGACTCAATAAATATAAAATATCTCAAGGAGTTATTATCTCAATCTCTTGATTTTATTTACTCAAGCAAATAATATTCGCGAGTCTAATCAAAGAGAGACAACTTGGATGGTACCAAAGACCAATATCCAAGTGTCAGTCGATTTAAATCAACAACCAATAAGGTCGGATATTCTAATCGATTCACAACCAGTATTATTTCAATTATATAAAAATATAATGCAGAAAAAAATTAACACAGACACCAGAATTTTGTTAACGAGGAAACCACAAATGCAGAAAAACCCCGGGACCTAGTCCAGATTAAACATACATTGTATTACGCCGCTACAGACACTAGCTTACTCCAAATTAACTTCGGTCTGGACTGTAGTTGAACCCCAACCAATATCACACTGATCCAAGGTACATATATGCTCCTAAGCCTCTGATCCCAGCAGGATACGGCGCACTTGATTCCCTTAGCTAATCTCACCCACAACCAAGAGTTTCTACGACCCAAAGTCGAAGACTTTAGCAAACAAATCTGTCTCACACAGAAAAGTCTACAGGTAATAGATAAATTCATCTCCCACGAATAAACATATGAGTTTTGTTCCGTCTTTTGATAAATCAAGGTGAACATGAACCAATCGATAAAACCAGAATTATATTCCCGATTACATCTCAGTTTCATCAATCACCTAACAATAAACATGCAGCGAAGAAGATTATTGAGGAATCACAAACAATGAGACGAAGATGTTTGTGACTACTTTTATCTTGCCTATATACTAGTTAGTCCAAAATTTCATCCAAATATACTAGTTAGTCCAAAATTTCATCCAAATATACTAGTTAGTCCACACCCATTCAACTAGGTACAAATTAGTCATTTATTAATTTGAAATATGGAAAGTACATTAATAACCCTTAATATTTATAATTTAGTCCAAATATTTTCAGTCTAGTCCATGGTAACTTATGATGATGTCACCAATTTTAAATAATATAAAAATGATTTTAAAATGATTTATCTTTCGAACCGCTTATCCAAAATTCACAAACTTTATATATTCGGAAAGCTCTTTCCGAGAGCTACAAAAAGAGTACCCATATGACTATATAATTTTAATTTTAAAAAAAATAATCTTAGTTTACATTGGTGTACAAACACAAACACTACAAAATTCAAAAAATCCAAAGACATAGAAATCTCAAGCCAATTATTACAATTGTACTCGTACTATATAAATAGCAAGATCAGATCACACAACTACAAGAAAAGTAGTATCGGTCTGGCTTCACAATCCCAATGAAGTCTTTAAGTCGTTAACCTGGTTTTAGAAGAAGAAAACCAAAGGTTAAAGGAGAATCAACTCTAGCTTTAGCAAACTAGTATCACATAGAATGTGTGGGGATTAGGTTTCCCAGTTGCTAGAGTTCTCCCTTATATAGTCTTTCAAATCAGGGTTTGCAATCAATGTTAGCTTAGTAACCAAGCATTCAATATTCACAGTTAGATGAAAACCTAATTAGATACAAGCTAATATCTCTCAACCGTTAGATCGAAAACTTAGCTTGTCATACACACATGTACTTGACGTTTTGAGTTCGTGTAACCGTACCCAAACGTGTACAATGGTTGGTTCAATATTAGTCAACCAAATGGTTAGCCAAATGATAACTTTCATATCAACCATATTCTTCTTCACCAAAAATAGTCCAAATGACTCAAATGAACTAGTTAGAGAGTTGTTTAATTGCTATGAGATCTCAAGTACTACAAGAGACACAATTGAATCAAAAACGATGTGATTCACTCGAATCATTTCATGAACTATAAAGCCACGGTTTGCAAAAGCATTCCTTAGTAATTTAAGATAAGTTCACGAACAATGTTTTCAAACATAACCTATTGAGTTCGCGGACTCAAGCTAACCGGTTGAAGTTAATAAACTCCGGCAGAATTTCTCGGGATGAGAACTTCCGTCAATTCACGGACTGCGCCTGAGCTTCAATTTCAGCAGATATTCTCGGGTTTGAGAACTTACGCCAGTTCGCGGACTGAGTTGCTGCTCACATTCCGGTTCCACTTGATCAACAAAGTTCGCAAGATTCAGTTCAAGTGTTAAGGACTTATACATATATATGTGTTTCCACAACAATGCTTATATCCCACAATGGTTATATAGTCTAAACTCTCATTTCAATCATTGAAATATTCTCAGAGGATGTTATATAGTTGTTATTCACGACCTAGTTTTCGTCAGAGCAATTTCCAAAGTGATTGAAATATAATGACTTTCGTCACTAGGCAAAGATGAACTTGGATAAAGCGAAAGCTTTACCAACACCCATTTCGAGAAATAGATAAGCGAGATATTCTCAGCTCGAAATGTCACTTGTGCATATTCTTAGTCTATATAGTAAAACGACTTTTGTCTCAAGATAGGAGATAGAGTAGATAGACTTTTGAGTGATAAATAAGTTCAAGTTTCCACATACCTTTTAGTCGATGAAGATCAACTGGTTCCTTGAGTAGTCCTTCGTCTTGTATGATGATCGCCATGGAGTTCTTGAGCTCAACTACACTTTCTATCCTAGTCCGAGACCTTAGCTATAGTAGACTAGAAATTAAGACTATATAGTTTTGATCACTAAGATTAGCAAACATGCTTGAGATAGCAACGCATGCGATTTTGACCGAGCAGTGCTCTAACACCTTCAATTTCCAATATAAGTTATGTTTCTTTTGTTTCTTCATGCATGTGTTAGAAAAATAATTCTTTTTTTTAATCAATATATAATTATTAATCTTTCATTTTTTGTGTAAATCTATCATATGGAAGCAAATAACACTTTCTTATTCTATTCATTCCCATACTTGCCTCTCTTATTTGTGTCCAAATGAGAGATTAAGCAAATTACTTTCTAAAATATAGTAAGGGTTTTGCGAAATTTTTCAGTGCGTTCATGCCTCAATTTCGCAGTCATTTCTGCATAATCTTCGCAATCATATATTGTAAGACTGCATTCTTTCTTGTTTTCTGATGTGGTCTTATTTTTCCTTCCTAGTTAAAGGTCTTATTTTTCCACCTCTTGTCATTGCGACAAAATCGCATGACATCTTTGCACTTTCATGCAGAAACCCATTGATCTTGCTTAACTTTTTTCTTTTGTCATTTTTGTTGCGATAATATGACAGGCCTAAATATTCTTGCAAAAATAAAGCCCCATGACATTGCCGTCTTGCGACGAAATCGCAGGACGTCTTTACACTTTCATGTATTGACCCATTGATCTCGCCTTATCTTTCTCTATTGTATTATTACCTCTTCAGGATTGTCGCACAAATATGACAAGCCTAAATATTCTTGCGAAAATAAAGCCTCGTAACATTTGCGTCTTAAGACACTTATCAGCTCCCTAATGGAGGGTGCCGCCCTTATCTTCCCCCTTCAAGGAGACATACCTCTACCATACAAGGTTGGCTCCTCGTATCCGGTCTTAACAAAAACCAGTTGTTTTTGTAGCCTCTTATCCCTTTTGGTTATATGGGTTATGGTTACAATATTGCACCCTAAGTGGGGTTTTCTTCGAGCCGAGTGCAGCATAATCCAAGACTTGCCAAGAATGGCCAGGTACGTTCCAGACGGCCCAGGCACTCTTGGCTCAACCGTTTAACTCGAAGCCTTGATCATATTCTGCACTCCTTAGGAGAGACCTTCTCACCTTAGTCTCCCAACTTAAGTTATATGCTTAAGCTGAGAATTCAAGGCGCCTCTCCTACATGGGCTTTATTGACCCCAAATCTCCATGACTCAGGTTCCAGGGGCGGTGTAACCTTTTCGCTGATCCATGCAACAGGTACCCCCTTCTATGACGCACTTTAGGTCTTATATTTTCCTCTTGCGAAATTTTGATTTTGCGAACTAGGGTGTCCGCCATAGTAGGTTAGCCCCTTTCTGATTGTTTTGTTTCTTCTTCTGCATATCAGCTCTTTTGTAATTTCGCAATTTTATCTTTGTCATTCATAATTTATTATTATTATTTTATTTTATTTGCAACAAATCAGTCATACATCTTCCTTTCTTCTCTCAATTTTACTTTCGCAGTCATAAAATCAACAAATACATTCATACTTTAAGTTTCTTACCTTTGCTGCTTTTTGCCTCTACCTCTTTGATTTTTTTATGTTATTTTCTTACCTTCTGCGAAATCTTCGCTGCATCTTACCTTCAGCATGCATTGGCTTCGCAACGTTTCTTCTTCTCTGTTCTATTGCATCTACCATCAATCTTTCACTTCTTTGTCTTTCTCTGGTGTTATGTTTCCAATTTTCCTTCTTTGCAGTTCTTTATTCGCAAGATTCTACATCAATTTCATAACACTTCTTTCCTTCAATACAATCTCCTTTTATGATACCATCACCACTGGGATGAGGGAACTTGATGCACTGATGGAAAGTGGATGCTACACCTAGTATCCCGTGTAACCAAGGTCGTCCAATTAATACGTTGTATGGTGATTCCACATCGACCACACAAAACAGAATTTCAGAAGACAATCCTTTCAGTAGAATTCACATATAAACTTCCCATTTAGGCTTATTGGAAGTACCATTAAAACCATAGATTTTGTAAGTTGAAGGTATTGGATCTTCGTCTTTTTATCCTATAGTTTTATAAGCATGATAAAAAAGGATATCCACGAAACTTCTAGTATCGATTAAAACTCGGTTGATTGCCCATGAATCCTCAGCTTCATCATCTTCATCATCGCTAGGTTTTGGGTTAATCTCCAATTTTACCACTAATGGGTTATCGTGCATTTCTCCACCCTCGGGTACTTCTTATGCGGTGAAGGAAATAGTCTGCTTTTGCCATTTTTTTTAGTGGCGATACCTTCGCAATATTCATTATTTCTCTATCATCAACATCTCTTGCGAAAACCCTGCTCAAAATGTTATCGTGAAAGTCTTCAATTGTTTTGTACGAATATACAATAGAGTGACAAAATAGATTCTTTGCCTTCGCACCAACTTCCATTACAAACGTTTCTCCTCCTTTTGTTGTATTTACTCTGCGAGTTTCTGGTGGTGGTGGTAATGGTTCAGACTAAGGTTGGTCTTTTAAAAAATGATTTAATTTTCCTTGATCTATCATTCTGAGGATGATTCTTTTTATATTTCTGCAGTCGTTTGTTGAATGTTCATGAAAATGGTGATAAGAACAAAATTCATGACTTCTGTGATTTGGAGGTGGTTCATTCCCCATGTTCCATGGTGTTGGTATATTTTCCATCAAGATTATAGCTTCCCATATTTTTTCCACACTAGCATTCAGTGGTGGCATTTTAATTTCTTCTCATATTATCTTATGACTTCCCTGTCCTCTATGATAGTTTTGCCTTTGACCTCCATAAGATTCTTGTGGATGATCAAGTCTTTGAATCTTATTATTCCCACCACGGTTATAGAATTTTCTTTATCTTTCGAATTCTTCTTGATCAAGACTTCCCATAGATACTAGTTTCTGCTGACTATCACCCATCATCTTCTCTTGTTGTACTTGCGAAGTGCTCGCTATTGTGTTTATCAGTTTGGGTAATAGGCTTGCATTCAGTGCTTTTGAACTTGTGTTCGCAACTGGGTATGATTCCATGTCATTTTTTTTTTCCTCAAGAGCAATATACTCCTCCTAAAATTCTCGCAGCTCAGTCATTGTGATTGTATTCTTGATTTTGAAAATTTGAATATACAACAGATTGGTTGCGAACATTCCATTAATGAATGATAGAATGAGGTATCTCTCATCCATACGGACTGCTATTTCACTGCACATTGTCTTCTACTTCATGGTTAGATGCTTCAAACTTTCGCCAAGTCTTTTCTTTAGCCCAAATACATCTTCAATGCCAGGTCACGAAGAGTTGTTACTTATATACGTGATACAGGAGTATCTTAAGAGTTACGTGAAGATTGTATTCACGACCATAGAGTCGTATTCAGGCTAGGAGAGTGTCTAGAAAGGCACTAGAATTTGGTCGACAATTACTTGACCAACAAGTGTTTGAGGTTTCCTAACTTAGTTTAGGTTTCCTAGTTTAGATGAGTTTTAGAAACTCATAATTATTTACTTTTCCAAGAGATGAAACTCCTATATATAGGGAGTGAATTATAGTTAAAGGGGCAAAGAGAATCTCTGAGAGAAGAACCAATTATAGGTTTGTAAAAGAGTATTTCTCTTTCACAGTTAATAGAAGAAGAAGTTAGCAGTAAGAAAATCGTGTTCTTTGTTATTATACTATTCTTGTGATTCATTCAATCTTTGTTCAAAACAGTACTTACTCTAGGTACTACTGATCTATTTCATATCAAGTGGTAACAGAGCTACATTATCACTTCTAGGTTTAGTTGTGGTGCATGGTCTTAACACGTGAACAGTATACGCGATCAGGGGAAACAACTGTTGTACTACCAGATACCAGAAAACCTAGAGGAGGTACTAAAGTTAAGATGGGAAGTGAAGAATAAAAAAATCCTAAGCTATCAAACGAAGATAAAATTGCAAAGCTTGAGCTCCAGATACAAACTTTGACAGACACCTTCGCAGAGTTCATCAAAGCAAGTGCCAGTAAAAATAAGCAGAAAAAAAGGTACGAAGGAATGTGAAAAAGAAAGTTCCTCAGAAGAAGAAGACGAGGTCTTAAACAAAAACCCATATGGAGGTTTGAAAGTTGAGTTTAAGCTCGAAATATCTGACTATGATAGGGTCATGGAAACTGAGAAACTTGATGGTTGGTTACACAAGTTGGAAACTTACTTCACCGTACATCAACTTATTGAGTCACAAAATATCTGTTTTGCAAGTCTGAAGTTATCTAACCATGCCTCAACATGGTGGAAAGCTTACAGAAAAAGGAATGATACAGAAAACATGACCTGCCCACAGTTTAAGAATATTATGAGGAAGCACTTTTATCCTGTAAGATATTTAGATGAAAGATGGTTCAAGTGGCAGCATCTCCGACAACGATATCAGCAAAGTGTCCAAGATTATACCACAGAATTCTACAATCAAGCTTTGGCGTTGGACGTGGATATTACTAGTGATGAGACGTTCCGAAAATATAATGGAGGACTTGTTGATTACATATGAAGAGAATTAAAGTTGTTCAGTGTACAAGACATTGAACAGGCCATTACTAAAGCTGTGGCTATAGAGCAGAAGACTAGAGGCGCAACGGGATCATACATCAAAAGAATGGTTACGAAAAGAGAAGATAGAACCCAAAGAAAGGGTGAGACAAGTAAAAATAAGTCTCATTTAGCTGAACGAGAAGAAAGATTCTGTGAACATTGCAAGGAGAAAGGACATATAAAAGATACTTAATGGATTCTATATCCACATCTTAAACCAAATAAATTGCGTGATTTTCAAAATCAAAAGAATTTTAAGAAAAATACCTTAATGACAGAAGCTAATAAAAAAGAGACAATCTTTGAAATAGATCAGCCAGATCCAAAGCTCATGCTAATGACAAGGATGACATACACAGAGCAAGATCTCCATGAAGAATTATTCCATGTCAAGATTCAAGTTAAACAAAGTATCGTCGAAGATATCATCGATTCTGGCAGTCTAAAGAACTTAATTTCCAAGAAATTAGTAGAACAGATGGGATTGAACATGACTCTCCATCCGAAACCCTACCCATTGGGGTGGATACAGAAGGATACTGAGCTTCAGGTAACAATGCAGTGTCGATTTAAGTTTGCTATCACTGATAAGTTTGTCGATGAAGTTGTTTGTGATGTTGTTCCATTAGACGTAGCTCAAGTTATTTTTGGAAATCCATATCTGTAGGAATGAGATGCTATACTACATCACAGAGAGCGTGTTTTTTTGTTCAAGAAAGATGGGAAAGAATTCAGAATTCTAGCTAGTAAAAAGCATTTGCCCATGAAGCTGGTCATTACAAACCAGGTCAAAAGATTAATCAATACTGGTGGAATATTCACTTTACTATTGATCAAGCCTGTTGTTGCAGATGAAAGAAAGGTAGTACTATATACAATATTATCTACCAGACAAGAGAGCGAAGTGAGTTCATTGAAGAAGAAGTTTATGCATCTATTTCAAGAATAAGTTACCATACTACCTAAAAGGAGCGTAGAACATGAAATTTCACTAGTTGGGGACGCTTCTTTACCAAACTTAGGATTGTATAGGACGTCGATAATTGAATCAGAAGAGATTAAGAAGCAAATACATGAATTGTTTGAACAAAAATTAATCTTACCCAGCTGCTCTCCCTATGGCTCTCCAGTTTTACTCGTACCAAAGAAGGATGGAGGATGGAGAATGTGTGTATATTACCAGGCACTAAATAGGATCACCATAAAAAACAGATATTATTTGCCAAGGATCGAGGATCTTCTTGATCAGCTAGGAGGATCCATATACTTCACTAAACTGGATTTGAAGTATGGATATCATAAGGTACGGATCAAAGAAGAAGACACGTGGAAAACAACATTTAAGACCCGGCAAGGGTTATTTGAATGGCTCGTTATGACCTTTGGACTGTGTAACGCACCTGCTACTTTTATGCGGCTTATGAATGAGGTATTAGGAGCTATGATTTTATCATAGTATATCTAGATGATATCTTAATTTTTTGCAAAACATGGGAGGATCATGTGGAGCATATATCAAAGGTATTGACTGTGTTGAGGGAGAATTCCATGAAATTAAATGAGAAGAAATGTGAGTTTGCTAGACAAGAATTAGTTTTTCTTAGGTTTGTGATTGAAAGAGGAGAGATCAAGGTCGATCCAGGGAAAGTTGCTGTTATTTCCGCATGGCCAGCACCAAGGAATGTTACTGAGGTTCGAAGTTTTCTGGGGGATTGCCAGTATTTAAGAAAGTTCATTCGACATTTTTCTCAAATATCAGCTCCATTACATGGTTTGACTAAGATTAATTCTGTGTTCAAGTGGGAGCCTAAACATGAATCCACTTTTCAGTTGTTAAAGTAATTTTTTTCAGAAGCACCAGTTTTAATATTACCTAATCTACAACGACCTTTTGAGGTAGAGACTGATGCTTCGAACTATGCTTTAGGGGATGTATTGCTACAAGATAGAAAACCAGTCGCATATCATTTTGAAATGTTCAATGGAGCCATTCAGAACAATCCTACATACGATAAGGATCGTACGCTATGTATCAGGCTATGAAATATTGGAGACCATATTTGCTTGGAAAACAAGCCATTGTACATACTGACCATAAACCCTGCAATATCTGCAGGACCAAACTAAGTTGCAGCAAGATCGTCATATGAAATGGGCCTCTTACTTGGGGCAGTTTGGTATTCACGTCAAATACAAACAAGGGGTAACAAATAAGCTAGCATACATGCTCTCAAGACCACCCCCTGATATGGCTTTACTTGTCGCATTACAGACTCATTCATTATTGCTAAGTGACTACGTCCAAGGCTATGAAAAAGATGAATATTTTCGAGAAGCATATTAGAAACTAAGTCAAGGGCACTCAAATGAGTTCCGCTTAATGGATAGATTATTATACAAAGGTACGGCCTTGTGTATACCTCAAGGTGAATATAGAATGCACTGGATAAGAGAAGCACATACTTCTCGTATTGCTGGTCACTTTGGTATGGATTAGACATTGCTTAACTTGAAACGGTATATGTACTGGCCGAAAATGTATCTTGATGTCTCTAAGTATATTCGAGGATGTGTTTTATGCAATACTTCAAAACCTACAAATAGGAAGAGAGGATTGTATATTCCCTTACCAGTTCCTACTCGACCATGGGAAAGCATTTCCATGGATTTTCTAGGAGGTCTACCAGTGACTAAAACAGGGTATGATTACATCTTTGTTGTTGTTGATCGATTCAGCAAGATAATCAACTTAATTCCTTGCAAGAAGACCGTGACAGGGGAATGTGCAGCCAAATTATTTTTTCACCATGTTTGGAAACATTTTGGATTACCCACTTCTATAATTTATGATAAAGATAGTCGATTTTTAGGTCAATTTTGGACAAAACTATGGAATCTGATGGACACAAGACTCAAGCATAGCACTACTTTTCATCCTCAGACCGACGGACAAACAAAGGTAGTAAATAGAACTTTAGTTCATCTATTACGAGGGTATCATTCTAAACATCCTAAAACTTGGGATGATAGTTTACCCTATATCCAGTTCTCTTTTAATAGAGCTTTTCATGGTTCTACCCTGAAGTCTCCGTTTGAAGTGTGTCTAGGTTATTTACCTCAGAGTCCATTTGATATGGGTTTTTCTACCTCACAAGGTGTAGCATCAGCAGGAGAAGAAGGTAATAGAGTTTTGTAGGACCAGAATATTGCTACAGCATTTCTCTGCGAAGATTAACAACACTTTCCAGCAAGCATCACCGCAAGTTCTTCAACTACACTTTGCGAGTGTCACAAAAGCAGTCAAAAGAGTGACATAATAGCTGGCGATTGAAGAAAACATGAGAAAAGCATGTTTATCCCGCGATGGTTACAAAGCTTGCGAGAATGAACATTATAATTACTGCGATGAGATCGCAGAGTAAATCTGAAATAAGAGGAAAGCTTAGATGTCATCCATTATGTAACTACCCTATAAATAGAGACCCAATATGTCCAGAAAAGGATGATGTATTTTTGAGAGTTGAGAAAGTCTTAAGGAGATAGAAACTTCAAGAGAATAATTGTATTCTTGATTTCTTCCAATTTTGCATACATTTTTGAGGATTAAATGATAAAGTGTCGTTTTTAATCTTCAATTGTGAGTTGATTATAGTGAGATCTTGACAAGGGTGTAGTGTGGGATTTCCTGCAACTACATTTTGGCGCCCGAAACAGGGAGAATCAAGCTAAAAAATCTCTAATTACAACTTGAAGATTTGAAGAAATTGTTAGAATTAAAGAAATGACTGGAAGAAGAAGAAGAAATACATCAGAACCACCAACAACTGTGAGGAGGAGTAAAAGACTTGCAGGTGTAGAAACAAATGAATTAGGAGAATCTTCAAGGATAAGAACAAGAAGAAATAGAACGAGGATTGAATGACAAAATCAAATTCCACAACCAAATCAACAAACACTAATACAGGATAGAAATGTGGATAATGATAGGGTGAGAGTGCATACTTGGAGATCAGATTCAATGGAAGAAGCAGAAAATCAACAATTAAGAGACGGAAGAGGAGAATAAAGAAATCAAGGAACAATTGAAGGATTAATTCATGGAGAAGGTGAAAATGAAACAGTAGGTGATCTAAGACAAAGAATACAGGAGGAAAGAAGATTAGAGGCGGAAGAACGTGCAAATTTAACAAGACAAAATCATGAGTTGAGAATGGAGAATATGAGATTACAAAGTAGAAGATCAAGAAGTACTATTAGATCGAATTCAAGGTCATTTAGAGAAGAGCCAAGACAAAATTCCCCAATGAGAAATGCTAGAGAAGAAAGACAAAATCCAAATGAAGAGCAACGCCATAGAGAAGAAGAGGTAATTGAAGATCGCTATGATCCGCGTGGTGAAACTATGGAAGATAGACGCAATAATAGAAATCAAGAGGATGGAAATAATCAAAATGGTGAAGAAAATCGAGAATAAAGTAGAAGAATATTACATGGGCGAGAAATTCAAAGAAATCGAAGAATAATTGAGGATGAAATTGAGAAGCATTATGCTGAACAAGCACGCTTAGCTTGCGAGAGAGAAAGGTTAAGAGCAGAAGTAGAAGAACAAGAATTCCAAGAGGCAATACGACAAAATAACCTTGAGAATCGAGAAAGGATATATACGCAAAATCACCATGATAATAATATTCAGGAAGAGTATGATAGAATACAAAGGAGAATAGAAGGACAACGAAGAGAAATGATGAGAAATAAAGAAATTCGCAGAGAAGAAAATAGACAGTATAATCAGCTGCGATTGCAAGAAGAAGGTGAAGCAGAAGATCACAGAAGAAGGAATGTGGATGTAGATGAATATACACAAAATCTCGTAAGACAAGAAGTACATGAACGCAGGAGAAGGGAAGCTACATTGAAAAGACCGATGGAACCAAATTCAGCTGCGAATGAGAAAATCTTAAGAGAATTAGCAGAGATGAGGGTAATAATAAATAACAGAATAGAGGGAGGTAGAAGGAAACTTGATGAAGCTATTGAAGAAGCTGCGAGAACTCCATTCAATCAATAAGTACAGTTAAGAGGAATACCTCCAAAGTGCAACTTACCAGCATTAACCAACATTTTTGATGGAACTACCTATGCAGTACAACATGTTAAGGCTTATGTTAGATGTATGCTACAATGGGAAAATCATGATGCTGTATTATGAAAATATTTTGCATCCAGCTTAACCGGCGAGGCGCTAAAATGGTTTGAGGGATTGCCAAAAAATACTCTAACTTATTTTTATCATTTGCAAGCTACATTTCTGGGAGCATATATAAGCAACAATTCATCGCGGCCAGGTATTGAAGATGTGTTTGGGTTAAAACAGAGGGTTGGCGAGAGTTTGAAACATTTAACCATAAGATGGAAGAAAATGTGCAGCGATATGGCAGGAAGAGTAGACGAGATATATCTTATCTTATCTTTTATCAATGCAATGTTCGTGACCAATCTGCTGTACATACAAATTTTCAGAATCAAGAATACAATCACTATGACAGAGCTGCGGGAATTACAGGAGGAATACATTACTTTGGAGGAAAAACAAAATGAGATGGAATCATATCCAATCGCGAATACCAGTTCAGTAGTAGCAAATGGGAGCCGTATTCGTCTAGAAATGAACTAGAATTTGGTCGACAATTACTTGACCAAAAAGTGTTTGAGGTTTCCTAACTTAGTTTAGGTTTCCTAGTTTATATGAGTTCTATAAACTCATAGTTATTTACTTTTCCAAGAGATGAAACTCCTATATATAGGGAGTGATTTCTAGTTAAAGGGGTAGAGAGAATCTCTGAGAGAAGAACCAATTCTATGTTTGTAAAAGAGTATTTCTCTTTCACAGTTAATAGAAGAAGAAGTTAGCAGTAACAAAATCGTGTTCTTTGTTATTATACTATTCTTGTGATTCTTTCAATCTTTGTTCAAAACAGTACTTACTCTAGGTACCACTGATCGATTTCATATCAATACGCCCCTAAGAATGTAGTCTGCAAATGGTTGAAAGATGTTATAGTATTCTTTGGTAAACCTTCGAACCATTTTAAGTCTTCTCTTGTTAAACTTGATGCAAAATATTTGCATAACACAGCATCATGGTTTTCCCATTGTAGCATACATCTCATATAAGCTTTGATGTGTTGTACTGCACAAGTTATTCGGTCAAAGATGCTGGTTAACGCAGGCAGATTGCACTTTGGGTGTATTCCTCCTAATTGTACTTCTTGTGTGAATGGAGTTTTCACATCTTCTTCTATGGCTTCATCCAATTGTATCCTGCCTCATTCTCTTCTGTTATTTAGCATTCCTCTCATCTCCGCCAATTATCTTAAGATTTGTTCATTTACGTCAGGATCTGATTCCATTGGTCTTTTTAATTCTGCTTCTCTTCTCCTGCGTTCATGCCTGTTTTGTCTTGCGAAATTTTGATTTTCTTCTTCATCATTTTCTTCTTGTCTTTCCCTGCGATCTCTTCTTTCATCTCTCTCATGATTATACCTCTCATTTTCTCCTCTGCGATTTTGTTCATTTCTCCTCAATTCTCTTTGTCGCCTTTCAGCTCTCCTTTGTACTCTATCATATTCTTCATTTATATTACCATTATTGCGGTCTTGTTCACGCCTTCTTTCTCGATTATCATGATTATTTTGGCGTATTACCTCTTGGAACTCTTGTTCTTACACTTCTGCTCTCAGTTTTCCCTTTCGCAAGTTAGATGTTCTTGTTCAGCGTAACGTCTCTCGATTTCATCTTCAATTACTTGTTGATTTCTTTGAACTTCTCTCCCATGTAATATTCTCCTTCCTTCTTCCTGATTTTCTTTGCCATCTTGATTATTTCGTTCCCAACGTTTCCTATTCCCCTGATTTTTGTTTCTTTGTCCATTTTGGAGAATTTCACCATGTTGAATATAACGATCTTCAGTTATTTCTCTTCTTTCACGATGTTCTTCGTCTGGATTTTTTACTTCCTCTCTAGTATCTTCATTTGTATTTTTTACAGGCGAATTTCGTCTTATTTCTCCTATAATTGATCTTGAGCTTGATCTTATAGTGCTTCTTGACCTTCTATTCTGTAATCTCATGTTTTCCATCCTCAACTCATGATTTTGCCTTGTCAGATTTGCACGTTCTTCTGCTTTTAGTCTTCTTTATTCGTGTATTCTTTTCCTTAATGCCTCTAATGCTTCAATCTCTTCAGTCCCATGAATTATTCCTCCAATTGCTTCTTGGTATATCTCTACTCGTATATTGTTTATTAATTGACGCTTTTCTTCCTTTTCATCTACTGAATCCGATCGCCAAGTATGTACACTCACTCTGTCATAATCCATAGTTCTATTTTGTACTGGTGTACGTTGAATTGGTTGTTAAACTTTATTTTCTCCATCGTTTCTTGCGTTCATTCTCGAAAATTCCCCAATTTTATCTCTGCCTCTGCTAGCAAGCCTCTTACTATTTCTAATAGTTGTTGGTTGTTTCGAAGTATTTCTTCTTCTGGCAATCTTTTCAATCTTAATGAGTTATTAAAAATTATACAAAACTCTTCACCAATTACTCCAAATTCTTTCAAATCACAATATTAATCTTTACTCTAACACAATCTTCAATTCCCTATTTCTAGCTCCAAAAATGTAGTTGCATGAAATCCTACAACACACCCCACACAAGAATTCATAATAATTAACACATCTTTAAGATCAACAATCACACTTTTCATTAATTGAGTTAAGAAATTTTACAAGAAGGAAATGAAATCAAGAATACAACCACTGATCTAGACTTTCTCTCTCCTCAAAACTTCTTTCCACTCTAAAAAGATCTCCCTTTCCCTAAGCCTGTTCGGCTTTTTATATAGGGTATTACATAGTGGATGACAGCTAAGCTGTCCTTTATTTTAGGATCTAGCTTGCGATATTCTCGCAAGTATACAAAAGTTAAATTTTGCAACATTCATAAATCTCGCTAGGTCTTCACATCTTTCTCGTGTTTAAGGTGTCATCATCTGTCATGTTATTTCTGTAATAATTTTGTGATTTTCGCAAGAATATCGTTATTGATAATTTCGCAAGAATGCTATTGTTGCGATATTCTGATCCTACAAAAAATAGAAGAATAGAATTATCACAAGAAGTTTCCTAGACATTGAGACCTCTGAAAAATTATTTATCGTCCCCGAACTCCTTGTCGTCTACAGACATGGGAACATACGGTTCGTGAAGATAGGAGTCAATTCCTACAAACCTTCTAGGATGATGATGTCGAACCAAGGCCTTCTGAATTTCAAGAGTTCTCATAACAAAAGACTTTATTTGTTGAATCTCATTCCTTGTTTCCTTCAACTCTTCAAGAACACGAGAAAACTTCTGAGAGTTTTAAGGAACAAGTTTTGGCTTCCTCACATTCTTTCTTTTTCTTTTCAAAGTTGGAGGTAACGGAGATCTTTCTTTTTCCTTCATGATTGATGACTTAAAAATCATATTGACATCTTTTCCATCAGAAGACATGATGCTTAAAGTATCCATATGCGTACAGGTTTGTGAGAGGAATTCACAATTTAAACTCACCAAGCAGTCTTAAGATATAAAGAGTTTCAGAGAAGGAAAAAGGAATATAGGGTTACGAAACATTTAAACACAGGTTCGTGCACGCACAACTCACAACCCTTATAAGGGTATAATTGTCGAGAATAACCATCTTTTATTGATTGACCTGGGAAGTTCTTTCCAATATCAATTAGATATGGAATAATTCCAAACTTGAAACATAACAAAGCTAAGAAAAGAAACGATTAATTTTTTTTTATTTTCCTAAAGCCCAAGGTGTGCACAATTTTGTCTCTTTTTATCAGGCACATGAGACAAGATGCACCAAACAATACAATCAAGTTGTGCTGCAGTGAAAAACAATCTGTCCACCATAACCTTTTTGAAAGGAATTCATAGAACCCTGTTTCTCAAAATGTTTATACCATACTTTCTTCTCTAGTGGTCTCGTCTTATCCTTGGAAACTAACTTCTTCGAAGAAGATAAAATATTACATACCTCAGAGGTTTTTTTTAACAAGTTTGAGCTTGTTTGCTAATCGACTCGCTCTTCGTTGAAGATTGTTGACATACCTTATTTTGTATTTGTACTAGAAACACTTTGAAAGTTCATGACTTTTGAGTGAACAATAAGAGAATGTCAACCTAGAATATGATACAGATGCCCGAGATGTCCAAGCTTCTAGACACATAGTGGAACCTAAAAAATTTGACAAAGAGTTTCCAACAGAAATGCCATCTTTTTCTTCCAGATTGGTTAGGTTCTCTTCTGAATGAATATCAAGATTGATGTATGTATTGCTACAATTATCAAAATCAATATTTTCACAAAAAAGCGCAACACTTAATTTTTCGTCTTCAATAGAATCATAGTGATCAGACATTTCATCAAGAGTTGCAGCAAGACCTTTGTTCCCGGTGTATTTTCTGCGGTTCGGACACTCATTTGCAAAATGACCAAAACCTTTACACTTAAAGCATTGTATCATATCCACGTCATCAGTCTCGTCAACATCCCTATTTTTAGGAGGAACACGATTGTGAGGTTTAACTGATGACTTAGGTTTATCTCTGGAGAACCGTTTACTTCTATTCAATAGAAGATCTCTAAACTGTCATGTGATTAAAGAGACTTAATTGTCAAGATCTTTATCTGATGAATCATCCTCAGAAAGATCATATTCAGAGATGCAAACACTTTTAGTTTTGTCAAGTAATTTAGTATTCATTTTTTCTTTGAAAGCAACATCCTTTCCGAATTTGGATGTATGCTCATGATCAAAGATCTTTAATTTCCCAACCAGCGTATTTTTGGAGAGAGTATTAAGGTTATTTCCCTCAACGATGGCATGCTTCTTAGAGTCGTATCTAGATGGCAGCAATCTGTGAATTTTCATCACAGTGTCCTTTTCAGGAATAGTCTTACCCAATGCAAAAGATGCATTAACAATTTCAGACACTTTGTAATTAAACTCATCAAATGAATCTTCATCTGCCATACGAAGGTTTTCCCAATTGGAATTTAGGTTTTGAAGCTTGGCTTCCTTTTCATTGGTATTCCCTTAATATACGGTTTCTAAGATATCCCAAGCATCTTTAGACAGAGTGCACGTAGTCACATGGTGCTGAAGATCTGGGGTAATGGCATGAATGATTGCATTCAAACTGTCAGAATTTTGCTATGCAGTAAGAGTATCAGCAGGGTCATATGCACCAATATCCTTTGGAACAGTTGCATCTCCAACTGCAACAACGGGAGCATCATAGCCATTAACTACATAAACCCATGATTGAAAATCACGCGCTTTAAGAAAGGCACGCATAGAAATTTACCACCATAAGTAATTTGAGCCATCGAAGACTGGTGGTACATTTATAGATATAACACTTCTGTCCATATCAGATCGCTACAAATACATACTTATAAGGTCTTTAATGTGTTTTCCTTCTCTGATACCAATTGAAAATGCGGGGTCTAACAACCACACCCAACAATTCGTTTGGAAATCTGAGAGGACTTACACCAATATATTTTCTAGAGATTCAACTAGACAGTTAGACTCAATCTAGAGAAAAGTATATACAAGAGTTTATATCTCTAACTCTTAATTCAATCTGCAATCAACAAATGGAAAATTTTGAGCCCGATTAAATATAAGAGAAGCAACTTGAACGGTACCAAAGACCAATGTTCAAGGATCAATCAATTAATCAATAAACAAAGGTTGGATTTCCTAATTGATCGATACAACGCACAACCTGTGATATTTCAATTATATAACAAAATATAATGCGGAGAAGAAATAACACAGACATCAGAATTTTGTATTGATAGGGGTATTGTGATATTTCAAATACCCCACTTTATCAACAAGAGGGGTATTTGAAGCTTCACCTTTGAACCACAGATGCGGATATACATTTGTATTGAGATGTGGTTATATGACATGTATATCTCTCGTATCTTCCGATATTTGATTAGTAGCAGGGTAATTCATGCCTATTTCAGTGATTCTTGGCCTTTTTGGGACTTGTAATGGTAAGTCCCACTGTAAATAGTTCTGCATGAGATTCAAATTTATTAAGTAGGCTGAGTAATAGGCTGGTAACCGCTGAGAATAAGTGGATTCATCCCACTATCCAATTATAAAGTTAAATAGTTGGCTTGGTCTAGCTCTTTTGGGAACCAACTTCCACATATATGTATATTTTGCACACCAGTAATGTTATAAAATGAGGGAACAGATGAATTAAGAACATTAGAAGATGTTGATTCATTAGTGTTATGGGATGATAAATTAATAATATCTATGCTAGCACTCTCTGCATCTAAGTGTTTCAAATATTCAGTACAAGTTAATTCTGACACTGCTTGCTCAGATGATGCACTGGATAAGCTATCCTATGAAAATTCCATGTCTTGTTGCATTATTGGTGGTTCTTGTTGGGGTTCATCCTGTTATTGCGTTGCATCAATGATTGCATCTGCTGATGCATGTTTCTATTCCACTTGTTGTTGAACAATGATATATTGTTCATAATTTTGCAAATTGTGACAATGATGTCACAAAACCCATAAAAATTGTGGAACTCAAATGTGACCTCATTAGTAAATCTCAGCTCATTTTCCACAATCATACTGAATCTTAACCTTTGTCTGTATCTGATACTTGATCTTACAATTATGGAGAAACTATCATTAACTTTACAAACATGATAAGACAAAGAAATTATCTCTTCCATATAACCTATTGCACATTCCTAGGTTATCATTACAAACTTGAGCCGGAGTCAACTTGTGAATTGTGATAAAAAAAATTTCTTCAGAAGGATTCCATGTTACTAGATTGTCAAACTTCTCACATTTCTTGATACAAAATAAGTCACCAAATACTTTTCTTGTAGTCACTGCTAACACTTTGTGCATTTCATAATCCCTTTGGAATCTAACCATAAAGACTTGCGTACAAAGATACCACTTTGAATTTCCCATCGAGAAAGAAAATAATTTCTGACATCCCACTTATTTCTATCAACTGGTTTAACAAATCTACCTAACAAACAATTTTTTCATAATTTTTCATTATTCTGGTACCTAGTGGTAATTACTTCATTGAGATTGAACTATCTACCATTACTCAGATTTAAGGAAAGTTGAACTTGATTGGTTAATTGGAAAATATCACCATGCCAAACATCGTATATGATGATACATATTGTCATCTAGAAACTACTAAAAGGTTTATTGAAATTTGATGATGGAAAGTGAGGGGAATTAGGGTTCTTAACAAGCAAAGAATTACACATCATAGGTATTAGAGCATTTCTCGGTCGAACTCACATGCGTTTCTATCTCAAGCATGTTTGTCAATATTAGTGATCAAAACTATACGTCTTGATTTCTAGTTTACTTATGACTAAGTCTCGGTCTAGGATGGTTAAGTATAGTTGAGTCCCAGACTCCATGGAGATTATCTTATGAAGACGAAAAACTACTCAAGGAAACGGTGGAACTTCATCTGACCAAAAAGGTATGTGGAGACTTGAACTTATCTAGCACTCAAAAGTCTATCTATCTCATAATCTTGAGACAACAGCTGTATAAGTATGATAGTTTTCATACATACACATTTTCTATTTCGGGCCGAGTTTACTCGCCTATCTTTTTCTCGAAATATTTGTTGGTAAACTTTTGCTTTAACTACCTTTCATCTTTACCCATGACGAAAGTCATGATGACGTTTCAATCTTGAAAATAGCGTTGACGACGATAGTCGATTCTTTATGTCTAACGACTATTATAACATTATAGAAGAATGTTTCAATGGTTGAAATGTAGAGTTGAGATTACGTAACCACATATGGATATAAGCATATGTAGTATGTTCGCATATTAGTGTATAAATCCATGTACCGGAAACCAAGTGTGTGCATGTGGTATTAGTGAAGGAGACATGTTGGGTACGCGTACCCATACACATGCTGGCGGGAGTTCACGTCCGTGAATTTCTGCTGAGTTTGGAGTTTACGAACTTACAAACTAGTCACCTTAGGTATGCGCAACCATACGCGTACCCACAAAAGTTTTTCATCCTAAAATTTCTGCTGGGTTTTCAAACCCAATTCTGGTAAAGCTAGAGTACGCATACCCGTACGCGTACCTAAGATGGTTATATCTCAAATCGTTTGTTCATGAACTTATACAATAAATCAATAAGGAATGCAATCTTTACAAACAGTGGCTATATTGTTCATGAATTGATTCAAGTGAATCAAACCGATTTTGCTTCAATTGTGTCTATTGTAGTTACAAAAGATTTCCTTGCAATTGAACAACTCTTGAACTAGTTCTTATGAGTCATTTGAACTAGTTATGAGAAAGATGAATATGGTTGATAGGAAAGTTCTCATATGGCTAACCATTGGCTAACCATTTATGAACCAACCAAATGTACATGTTTAGGTACGGTTACTCAAACCTAAATGAAATACATTTCATTTGTGTGTGTGTGGAAAGCTAACTTTAGATCTAACAGTTGAAAGATATTAGCTTGGATATATCAGGTTTTTCATCCAACGGTGAATATTGAATACTTTGTTACCAAGGTAACTTAGATTGCAAACCCTGATTTGAAAACTATATAAGGGGGACATCTAGAAACTTGAAAAATTAATCCCCATACCTCCTGTGTGATACTATTTGGTTTTGCTAGAGTCGATTCTCCTTTAACCGTAGGTTTCTTCTCGAGACCCTATCGATTAACGACTTGAAGACTTCATTGGGATTGTGAAGCCAGACGAAATTACTTCTCTTGTAGTTGAGCGACATGATCTTGGCATTTTCTATCGTACGATTTCAATTGAATAATTGGCTTGAGATTATATCTCCGATAGGGCAAGATAAAAAAAAATCACAAACATCTTCGTCTCATCGTTTTTGATTCAGCAATATCTAGTTTCGCTATCATACGATTTAGATTATTGTGAGGTGATCAATAATTCTAGGTTATTTTTCTGGAATATAAATCCGGGTTATTGATTGGTTCATGTTCACCTTGATTTTATCAAAAGACAGAACAAAACTCGTAGGTTTATCTGTGGGAGACATATTTATCTATTATCGTAGACTTTTATGTGTGATACAAATTTGTTTATTCAAGTCTTCGACTTTGGGTCGTAGCAACTCTTGGTTGTGGGTGAGATCAGATAATGGAATCAAATGAGTAGTATCCTACTAGGATCAGAGATGTAAGGAGCGCAACTGTACCTTGAATCAGTGTGATATTTATTAGGGTTCAAATACAGTCCAGACCGAAGTTAGTTTGTAGTAGGCTAGTGTCTGTAGCGGCTTAATACTGTGTGATGTCCAATCTGGAATAGGTCCCGGGGTTTTCTACATTTGCGGTTTCCTCGTTAACAAAATTTCTGGTGTGTGTGTTATTTCTATTCCGTATTATATTTTGTTATATAATTGAAATATCACAGGTTGTGCGTTGTATTCGATCAATTGTGAAATCCAACCTTTGGTTGTTGATTGGAAATTGATTGATCCTTGGATATTGGTTTTTGATACCAGCCAAGTTTATATCTCTTGTATTTGATAAAGACTCACAGATTTCTATTTGCTTGAGTATAGATCAAATCGAGAGATAGAAATGTTAACTCCTTGATATACTTTTTATTAAGATTAAGTCTGACTATCTAGTTAATTCTCTTAAAAGTATATTAGAGTTAGTCCATACATATTGCTAATCGAAATATTGGGTGAGGTTGTTAGACCCCCGCTTTTTCAATTGGTATCCAAGCAGGCAAACACGTTTAAAGACCTTATCAGTCTGTGTTTGTAGCGATTTGACTCTATGGACAGTAGTGATATCTCTAAATCTGCAAAACCAGATCAGGATCCCTTTGATACAGTTTAAAGTTCTGAGACTGCCAAAAAATCTTGTCCTCTGTCAGAAACCAATGTCAACTGGGAAAATCGCCTAGATGAACAACTGGATGAACTTTCAGATAAAAGTGATTCAGACGAGGAACTAAGTTTTGATGAAGAAGTCTCATAGTATATTATACTCTTTGACGATATCATAACAAAGAAAGGATCAACTGCCTATCTGGCAGAATATCTATTTCCTCTTTTTCGTGAAAACAGAAAACTAAAAAAACTATTTAACGGATATGATAGCGGTTATAAACTTTTACAATCTATCCTTAAAGACCGTGATGAAGAAGTCCATTCAAAGATTACTGAATGTGAAAAACTTCAGAAGAGTTTCTGTATGTTGAAAGAAAGATTTGCTGAATCTGAGGAAAAGTATGACTCTCAACAGAAATTTTATAATGACAGAGAATGTATTTTTCTTGCCAAAGAAAAACAATTGAAGAATGATCTGCCTGTAGCTGTCAGCAAGGTAAAATCACTAGAAGAGAATATGAAAAGATTCAACGCTAGCTCTACAAAATTATATTCCATGTTAGGAGCATGTAAAGAACATCGTGATATACGTGGTTTGGGATATAAAGGAATAGACACTCCAAATACTTGGAAGATCAATTTTGTTTGTGCTAATAACAACTTTCTATGTGAAAAATCACATATTACAGCTGATGTTCTTATAAACAAAGACTGTCATACTTCGAAAAAAGGGCGTAGGAGAATCGGTAAAAACATGACCTTCAACTGTTACTATTGTGGAAACAAAGGCCACGTTGAACGGAAATGTCGTTTCCGAATAAGGAATTAAAAACTTCATAACATTCTCATATGGATGTCAAAAGAAGTAATCAAGCCTGTTTTTCTCCGTGCTGAGAACATCATAGCCCCAAATCAGGAAGAGTACTGTGATAAGTCCTCACTTAGTTATATGTATGATGCTAACTTCTTATACAATCATAGAGGAAATAATGTCATATGGACAACTAAGGCAATTGATGCTCCTGTAAAGAAAAAAAGACGTCAAAGGAAAAAGGATTATTCAACTGAGAAAGGAAGACCATATTTTGGAAAGGATCATACTGTACCAAAGGTTTTACCTATGATTATATGCACATCAATAATCATGCATCTGATCTAAGGACCAGTATAAATAATCTCAAGCATAAAATCAAAAAATTAAGGAAGAAAACATCTTCAGGTATGTCTTGTTCTCCTTGTAATAATTCTTTTGAAATTATTCCCTCTATTTCTCCTTGTACCTCTGATAAGGAAAACGATAATGAGTTATATGCTCAACCTACAACTTAACCATTCTCAGAATGTACATTCTCATACCAACCTTACGAGAATGCACATAGAGTTCAAGATATGACTTGTCTTGACAAAAAATTGGTTGTTGAAATATTCGTTTGATTTCTTAGAAATGATTCCTTCTATGTAGAATTCTTTTTGGTATTTCCTTCAAAATAAAGCATAGTTGATCAATCAAAACTCTTGAGAAAAACCATGCCTTGTTAAAAAACAATGATTTTTCAGTGCTCTTTCCTTGATTTAGAATTCCTTGACCAAGCCTTTTGAAATAAATCCCCCTTGCTTACACGGTTTAGAAACTGATTAATAACCGTAAATGTTTGCATACCTGACCCATTACCGATTCTTAAACGAGTAACCATAGGGTTTCACTATATGTGTCATATACATGTATATATATATATATATATATCATGAAGTTCTTCTTGGTATATACTCTCTCGGTAACGAAAATAGTCTCCTGTGAGATAATGGTGCAAACTATGGATGGAAGCCAAAAAGAAGTTGAGAATGAAGGAAACAACATTGATGAGTTTTATGAGAAACCTGTTCTTATAAATTTCTATCATGAAATTGATCATGTAAACAAGCAACCTGTCCAGATGTCACAATAACTGGTTGAAAACCTTCTCCAAGACTTCAAGGTTGTACGTGAGCAATTCGTGATTTCCAGAAAGAATCTCGAGTTTGTAAAGACCAAGCTGAAGGAAGCTAATAAGGAACTTGCTTGTGTTCGATCTCTTATTGCATGTCTTGATTAGATGGTTCCTTTATGTCTAGAAATTCTTCTTATGAGAATTTAATTCTTGTGTTTTAGGAAGAATAACTAGAGTTTGGAATAGCCATTATTGTGATTACACATAGCTATGTCCAATTTTTTTTTTTCTGATCTTTATTTTTTAGATTTATTTATTTAAACTCTAAAATTGTTCGGAAGATGATTTTTGCAGTATTAATCTTTATGGTTTTATATATTTCAATATGTTATGGGATATGTGTGTTTGCGTCCGTGAACTATTATTGTCCCATACGATGTCAAAAGTTATCTCTTTTATATGTCGATATGCAAGTATTGATACAAGATCAATGAACTTTTGACAAACAAAAGTTAAGCCTATTATGTCAATTCATTGATGGAAGATATGTTAAAATCTTTTGTTTCCAAGGATTGTGTCTATTGTATGTCATTGTGCAAATAGTGATGAAAAATAGAATGAATCCTTGTCTATTCCGCAGTATTGATCTTTCCCTGATCCATAGTTTATGTGTACTGCAATTCTCCATAAGTCTTCTTGTGTTGAGCATAAAACGATTAAGTTAATCATTATTTTATGGTTAACATAGTCGTAGCTCCGTAAGTTCTCTCATGTACAATTAAATTGATCACTTTTGTGTTTAATTTGATTGAGTATTCCGATTAAATTAATCATGGGTTTTCTTGTGGTTAGTTTAATTGAGAATTTTGGATATAGAAAATCATTTCTTATGGTTTTTGGTGTCCAATAAAATCTTTATTTTCTCGTAAAAGTTAGGTCGCTCTTGTTGTTCTCTCGGGAATGACATCAAATGGGGGAGAGTTCTTTTGAACTTGCCTTAATTTCCATATCTTTGTGGGATGTGCGGCTGTATAATTTTTAGGGGTTATCTTGTATCTTTATAAACTCCTTGATGAATGCATTTATCTTCGGCTTTATGATTGCATCTAAAAAAGTTGATATGTCATTTTCTTTGGTCTTGAAGCGTCTCCGTGAAAATTTCAATAGGATCCCGTTTTCGTACCTTTGCCAATTTTATTGACAAAAAGGGGGAGAATTAATATGTAATTCACACTACAAATACATATGGTTTTCAGATCATTATGTAAGGGGGAGTAGTTTTCATGTTGAGACGAAAGTATTGACTAAGGGGGAGTGATACATATCACCATAGTATTTTTGTCAAAGTTGTGATATAAGAACTTTGATGTTGTGTAATAATACTATGACACTGTATAACCATGATCGAGAGCTTTTGTTTTCTCATTGTTATGGCTACGGGACTTCAATAACTATGATGCTGAATTGAACATCTATGGAATCATGGGAGTACTTGGAAAAGATGAGGTTTTCAAGTAATGTTGAATCACCAAGGAGATCAAGCATGTGGACGAGAAGCTACAAAGTTTTATCTATTTTGTAATCCATATGTATTGATAGTTTTGTCACTAAAATTGACAAATGGGGAGATTGTTAGAGCATTGCTCGGTCAAACACGCATGCGTTGCTATCTCAAGCATGTTTGTCAATATTAGTGATCAAAACTATACGTCTTGATTTCTAGTTTACTTATGACTAAGTCTTGGTCTAGGATAGTTAAGTATAGTTGAGCTCCAGACTCCATGGCGATTATCTTATGAAGACGAAGAACTACTCAAGGAACCGGTGGAACTTCATCCGACCAAAAAGGAATATGGAGAATTGAACTTATCTAGCACTCAAAAGTCTATCTATCTCCTACTCTTGAGACAACAGTCATATAAGTATGATGGTTTTCATACATACACATTTGCAATTTCGATCCGAGTTTACTCTCCTATCTTTTTCTCGAAATATATGTTGGTAAGCTTTCGCTTTAACCACCTTTCATCTTTACCCGTTGTTGATGGTGGATTTTCATTTAAGGCTAAGATTGTAAAAGCCAAAAAATTGTGCGCTAACATCTTGTAAAAGATAAAGACATTAATGAGTGATGGATACTCCTTCACTTTATTAATTCACTTAGGATGGAGCATGTGGTAACAATCCCATTCTGTGAATAAAATACGAAATTCATCCAGGTTGGAGCATGTAGCAACAATCCCATATACCCTGTGAATTTCCAGCATTATTAATTAATGCGCAACAGCCTTGTATTTCCTGTACTCATTATTAGTGTGGCATGATGACTGAGTGTTGCTCTTAGCGGAGCAACACGAACCTCCAAGCATTATAATGAAACCATGTACGAAATACCCGTACAGGCTGAACTCTCGGTGTGTTATACTAGCCCGATTGATCCCCTCTTAGTGTGTTATACTAGCCCGATTGAGCATCCAGACTGACCGTATCAGTCTGGATATGATCACGACCATCCAACTCCACCAGCCTGATTGGATGGCCCAGATCGATTCCATCACCCCCCAGCAGGTATGGAATACCTGCCGAACCAACCCGGAACCCGCATGGTCGGCCTCCCTTGGCCTAGCTTGCCAAAACGTCCAAACCATAACAGTATGGATGGAAAACCCTAAATTAGGGTTTGCGGCACATTACATGTGTCGCAAAACAGCCTCAACCATCCATCTTCGCAGGTATAGATGGAGGGTGCAGATGTAGATTCAAAGGGCACGGAGTATGTCAATACAATCACCGCAGGCCCGCATACATATCTTACCAATCGGTCAGGACCAACCATGGTTGGTCATTCCAAATCATGCGCCTGAATGGAGCATGACGCACGGCTTTGAAACCCAAAAATTAGGGTTTTTGAATCACGAGCGTCCATCTTCTCCGACACGAATGGAGGGTCCTAGATTAGATCAAAGCAGGTCCGGTCATGTCAACATGACCACCGTGGACCCGTCTATCCCCTCACCTAATCGTCCAAGGCATGCCATCCCTGGATATCCCCAAATCGTCCACTCCAACATGCGTGGTCGCACCTCCCAAGCTGCAAATTAATCTCAACCACTCGATTTCTCCGGACGAATTGGGTGGCTTAGATCACGTTTTCATGGGATGGTAAGACATAGGCGTGAACACCAACCTACCACCTACATATGGGAACAGTCGACCAAGACCGACCAAGCCTGGTCGTTTTGGAACGCCCGCCCGAAGTTGGTATGGGATACGGATTTTGCGGCACTAATCTTCTGTTTCAATTCTATCTCGACCACTCAACTTCGCCGGAAGAATTGGGTGGCCCAGATCACGTTTTTATGGGACGGTAGGTATAATCTCCTATACCGTCATGCCATCTACACACATGTATGATCGGCCAGTCCACGATAGTTCCCTAAGTATGGTTTCGGTCAGGGTGAAGAGCAGTGCTTGCGCGCCTCCTTCGAAACCCTAATTCCACCAAGTTTCGCAGATGAGTGTCTTAAAGATCATCTCATCCATCCAACTTCCCCAGCTCAGTTATATAGCCCTAGTCAGGAGTTAACTAGTCAGTGCGGGGTCATGGTGATCACCATCCACCACTCTACCACACCATGTGGTCGGTCAAGGAAGGGTTTGCATGCGCAACTTCCAAACCATGATGGATATACTCAATGCAGTACCTGCATAGTATACACACGATACTTCACAAGTATCAATTTCCTTCCTGGGTTTTTATTTCCGGCTGTTTTCTCCTCCCGAACGAGCTTAAAACCTAAATACTCCCTCGTTGGGAGATATGAAATTCTTTTCCGTATGGAATGGAGGGGCGGACCATAAAAATCCGAGTCCGTACTAGAATTATACAACCATTCTAGTAAGGGTCGCTAATTAGGGTTTCTAGTGCAACAATCAACGGTTTCCCCTCCTCTCAAGATGCAAAATCTAGACCGTCGAAGGTCACCAAGCTAGCACCCGAGCATGACTTTCCAAGCCACAACAACATGCAACATGTTTTCCAAAAACATTCGAGACATCAATCATGTCACAAACTGGGGGATACATACTGGGGTATTGGTCTGGCGGTTTACAGCGTGCAGCGCACAACGTGCCATCACAAGAACGTGTCAGGAAGTCATGGACGGTTAGTGATGATGGGAGAAGTGGGAAAGACTGGTCGTGTGACACCAACACACTACTCCACTACTCCATCACTCCACTTTATCCACTTCCCACGAGATACGAAGGTTAGGCTAAAGGACTTGTATAAATAGGTTCTCCGTCCTATTTTCAACAACAACACAAGTCCAGACAATAGAAGCAAGTGTTGATTCAATCGTATTCAAACACCAGAACTGATAGCTTACATCCTGCAAGCCAGTTCATCCTTCTGATACAAGTCCTGCATAGCCAACACCTTCACATTCTCAACACCTTCTTCGCTTCCCTCCCTAATATCAACCCCATCTCCTTCACTTTGTGACCGAAACAAGTCTAGAACGGACATTTCTTGGTTTAGGCCGGACTTGCACAGATTGATCTCTCGAATCTACAAGCACTCACCGCGCAGTGCATTTGTTTTATTCATTCCTCATACACACCCCAAATTACCAAAATTAGCAGGAATCGTTTTCACCCATAAACACCCGTGACGAAAGTCATGATGACGTTTCAATCTTGAAAATAGCTTTGATGGAGATAGTCGATTCTTTATGTCTAACGACTATTATAACATTATAGAAGAATATTTCAATGATTGAAATGTAGAGTTTAGATTATGTAACCACCTATGGATATAAGCATATATAGTGTCTTCGCACATTAGTGTATAAATCCATGTACCGGAAACCAAGTGCGTGCATATGTGTGCATGCGTTATTGGTGAAGGAGATAATTTGGGTCCGCGTACCCATACATGTATTGGCGGGAGTTCACGTCCGTGAATTTCTGCTGAGTTTGGAGTTTACGAACTTACAAACCAGTCACCTTAGGTATGCGTACCCGTATGCGTACCCACATAAGCTTTTTATCCGAAAATTTCTGCTACGTTTTCAAACCCAATTCTGGTAAAGCTAGAGTACGCATACCCATACGTGTACCTAAGCTGGTTATATATCAAATCGGTTGTTCATGAACTTAAATAATAAATCAATAAGGAATGCAATCTTTGCAAACCGTAGCTATATTGTTCATGAATTGATTCAAATGAATCAAACCGATTTTGCTTCAATTGTGTCTTGTGAAGTTACATAAGATTTTCTTGCAATTGAGCAACGCTTGAACTTGTTCTTATGAGTCATTTGAACTAGTTATGAGAAAGATGAATATGGCTGATATGAAAGTTCTCATATGGCTAACTATTGGTTAACTATTTGTGAACCAACCAAATGTACATGTTTAGGTACGGTTACTTAAACCTAAATAAAATACATTTAAATTTGTGTGTGTGGAAAGCTAACTTTTAATCTAACGGTTGAAAGATATTATCTTGGATAAATTAGGTTTTTCATCCAACGGTGAATATTGAATGCTTTGTTACCAAGGTAACTTAGATTGCAAACCCTGATTTGAAAACTATATAAGGGAGTCATCTAGAAACTGGAAAAACTAATCCCCACACCTCCTGTGTGATACTAGTTGGTTCTGCTAGAGTCGATTCTCCTTTAATCATAGGTTTCTTCTCGAGACCCTGTCGATTAATGACTTGAAGACTTCATTGGGATTGTGAAGCCAGACGAAACTACTTCTCTTGTAGTTGAGCGATCTAATCTTGCCATTTTCTATCGGACGAGTTTAATTGAATAATTAGCTTGAGATTATATCTCCGATATGGCAAGATAAAAAGAAATCACAAACATCTTCGTCTCATCGTTTGTAATTCCGCAATATCTAGTTTCGCTACCATACGATTTAGATTATTGTGAGGTGATCAATAATTCTAGGCTGTTCTTCGGGAATATAAGTCCGGGTTATTGATTGGTTCCTATTCACCTTGATTTTATCAAAAGACTGAACAAAACTCGTTGGTCTATCAGTAGGAGACAGATTTATCTATTATCATAGACTTTTCTGTGTGACATAGATTTGTTTATTCAAGTCTTAGACTTTGGGTGGTATCAACTCTTGGTTGTGGGTGAGATCATCTAAGGGAATCAAGTGCGTAGTATCCTACTGGGATCAAAGACGTAAGGAGCGCAACTGTACCTTGAATCAGTGTGATATTGATTACGGTTCAACAACAGTCCAGACTGAAGTTAGTTTGTAGTAGGCTAGTGTCTGTAGCGGCTTAATACAGTATGGTGTTCAATCTGGACTAGGCCCCGAGGTTTTTCTGCATTTGCGATTTCTTCGTTAACAAATTTTTTGGTGTCTGTGTTATTTATATTCCGCATTATATTTTGTTATATAATTGAAATATCACAGGTTGTGCGTTGTACCGATCAATTGTGAAATCCAACCTTTGGTTGTTGATTGGAAATTGATTGATCCTTGGATATTGGTTTTTGATACCATCCAAGTTTATATCTCTTGTATTTCATAAAGATCCGCAGATTTCTATTTGCTTGAGTATAGATCAAATCGAGAGATAGAGATATTGACTCCTTGATATACTTTTTATTAAGATTGAGTATGAATGTCTAGTTGATTTTCTTAAAAGTATATTAGAGTTAGTCCATACAAATTGCTAATCGAAATATTGGGTGAGGTTGTTAGACCCCCGCTTTTTCAATAGGTAGTAGCATATTCATCTTCCAGCGTATATATAATAGTAAGGTTAGGGATTGGGATGAGAATTCTGATTCAAAATTCAGAATTAGGAAACCGAAGAGAATAATCATGACATCACCAAGAGTGACATATGATTTATAAGGGGAAAGATTTGAGATCAATAGATTATATTCCAGATTAAAAAACTGTAAGAATTTATAACAGATGGGGAAGAAAGTTAGTACAGTTGAGAGGGTTAATCAAGTAAACAAATTCTATATGATTCGGATTGCTCTGAAAAATAAAGATCACAAAACGAGTTATAATCATTACCTGACATTTGGCGGAAGGAAATCAGACGTAACCGTGTGGAATTAGGTTCTGCTTCAGAAGACTCATACCATCACTTTATTTTGCTTCAAATATAAAATTTACCTGGAACATCGCGAATAAGGACACGGAAATTAGTGTGATGTTACTAAGACATACTTAATTAGGGTATAAAAATAATTAGCAGAATTAGGTTCTATTTAGTAGGTTAGACGATTGTTTGTCATTTTGATCCATTAGATATGTAGAGTTAACGGATTAACTTTGTCAATTTCCATACTCTTCGCGGTGAAACCTCTTTAATTAAATTAAACAAGTAAAATTTTAACCAGTTTGGTCTAACGGGGGTTTACTAAATAAATACATTTTGTGATTTTTAAAGATTTTAACGGATTTCCAAAGTATTGTGTTATTGGTTGTCGACTTTTAAAATTTCTTTCAAAGTTTATATTATTGGCTATAGATTTTGAAAAGGTAGTCCAAACTTTGTTTTAATAGTTGTAAACTTGAAAATTAAAATACTTTGTATACTTACCTATTTTCAAGACTTTGAGTGACTTTTGTGTATATATTTTACCTTGATGAAAGTCTTACAAAATATGTAAGATTTCAGAAGACTTTCAAAAAATATAAAAGTATTTTTTATTTTCTTTAGTTTTATCTCTTAAGCATACAATCTATAAAACTCATACTATAGATGCATATAAATTATATGATATGGTTAAACACTTTTTATTTTAATTATATTATACATAAATTTGTAATTTGATTTGTATTATTATAATTCATTGCATTTTATTTAACAAATGAAATATGTTGTATATATAATTTATAAAAAAACTTAGTGGGACCTATTATAAATTTTATATTTGTATTTATCATGTCGGATGTTTATACAATTATTTAGATTTGTACAAATTTCTGTATAATTTATTTTTTACAACTCTTCAGAACTTTACAAATCCCTATAAGACATTGAGTATCTTTGCATATCTCCGTAAGATTTTACTCAATTCTATAGAATTCTCAGAAAGTTATTAATTTTCAGGACAGTTTTCAAATCTATAAAAGTATTTATCGAGTAAACTCCCGTAAATTTTATATTTTTTCTTCCACCGGTGTTGTGTTTCCTAATTATATGTGGATTTTGGATAGATGGATAATTGGAGGCTAACTTTTCTAGAACTAGGAATTCCAAATAGTTACCTTTTTTTTTTGACACATTCCGTCGGGTGTAAGGAGAACCCAAAACCTTATAAACTAAAAAAAAAAAAAAAACTACCTACTCCTATAGTAAACCTTACGGTCACTATCATCCTCAATATAAATGCTATCAAATCAGGGAACACTTCCATAAAACTATTTGTAGGATGAAATCTTGCCAAATGATCAGCTACCCTATTTGTTTCCTTATCGATATGAGTATAACGAATAGCCTCAATATCTTCCCTCAAATGAACTATCCTTCTCTAGATGTGACTGACACTACGGTTAGGCACAAAATTACTATCATAGTCTAATATATACATCTGGAAGTTTTGCAGTAGCACACTTTAGTCTAATATCACGAACAATAAGCTGACTAACTCCATCAACATTTAAACTCTAAGTAGAAAAAACCGTTCTATTTCTATCCTTACACAAGTGGTAGACAAAACTATTGAGGCAGAGATTCTTGAAAGCAATAACATCACCCTCCCCCTTAAATTCAGACTGACACCAGCTTAAATCATCATCCCCAGAAGAGAGAGGCTCCCTGAAGTAACCCATTTTGATTAACAGACCTCTCCATAGCATGTGAGCAAAAGGACAAAGTAAAAACAAATGATCCTCATCTTCATGCCCATTATCATATAACAAAAATTTTGCAGAATCAATCAATCCCCACCTCAGTAGCTTAGCTCTAGTCTTTAATCTTCTCCACCATGCCAACCAAAAAAATAAAAGAATGTCTGGGGATATTGTTTTTAAACCAAACTATTCTATGCCAAGTAACTTCAACAGAATTATCAGATAAAGTATTATAAGTATGTTTCACGGAAAACTCACCTTAAGTGCTAGCTTTCCAAATAACAAAATCTTTATCCTTGGTATTGAAATCCACTTCCAGCATTTGATCAGAAGAATAGCAAGTAGTGCTATGAGTACACTTGGGAAAACTCCATTGGTTGTTAGTAATAAACCCAGCCGAAGTCATATCTTTATCAGGACAAATATCAAGAATGCAATCCTTAGAAAACCAATCACAGATCATGCCATTTGGGTGCCAGAAATCATAAGGAAAGTTAATATTAGCACCATTCCCAACATAAGTGCCCATAAACTTATAAGCAATGTTTATAAACTCAAGAATCCTTCTCCAACTCCATGAGCAGTCTTGCAGGACAGAAACAGACAAAAAATTTATATCCTTAAGAAGATTTGAATGAATCCAATTACTCCATATAGTTTCTTTACCCGAGACAATGTCCCAAATATGTCTAAGGTTGATTGTAACATTATTCATATCAAGATTCCTAACACCAAGACCCCCAACCTGAATTGAAGTACAAATGTTACTCTATCCAATAAGATTATGGGTTTTCCCTAGATCATAACCAGACCATTAGAACCTTTTAAAAATAGTATTCAGCTCATTATTAAATTTTTTTAGGTAGGACAAAACAAGAGAAGCAGACTTAAATCATACCACTAACAACATTCTCAATTAATAACAATCTCCCTGCAAAATAAAGATGTCTATCCTTCCAAGATTTAACCCTCTTGATAACCTTATCAATTAGGGGTAAACAGTCTTCGTAAAAAAGTTTAGTAGAGATTAAGGGCACTCCTAAGTATCTCACAGGGAGAGTCCCAACTGAACATTGCAAGCATTGAGTAATAAGTTTTAAAGTATCCTCTCCCATAGCAGAGGAAAAGATAGAGGTCTTATTATAATTGATCACCAGCCCAGAAAATTTGTTAAAATTAACCAAAACCTGAGAAAACACTTGGGCATCTTTAACAAAACCTTTGAAGAACACAAGAATGTCATCGGCAAAGCACAAGTGAGTAAGTTGAGAAATATTACATTTAGCATGGAAGCCATAATCCCTAATAACAACTTTCCTTTGTAGCAAAACACTAAGAACCTCCATAACCATAACAAAAAGGTAAGGAGACATAGGGCAGCCTTGTCTCAAGCCTCTTGAAGCACCAAAAAAATCAAAAGGAGATCCATTAATCAGCACAGAAAACTTAGAGGAGGAAATACATAACTAAATCCAAGAGATAAACAAAGCAGGAAAAACTAATTTCTCCATAACAGCGCTAATGTCATCCCAACTGACTGTATCATAGGCTTTCTGTAGGTAAATCTTGAGGAAGCATCCTGGGGTACCAGAAACCTTGTGATAGTTCCTGATAATCTCATGTGCAAGAAGAATATTATCTTGAATAGACCTCCCAGAGATGAAGGTGTATTGATTAGAACTCACCAAGCCCTTAAGAACAAACTTCATTTTAGAAGAAATAATTTTAGCAATAACTTACCATATTTGAAGAAATTGTTAATAGCATTCACAAAATCATCTCCAACAATAGACCAAGACACTTTGAAGAAGTAACTATTGTAGCCATCTGGACCAGGAGCCTTTGAAGAATGTATGGATGAGAAAGATTGAATAATCTCATCCCTAGTCATAGGCTTAACAAGATCACAAGCATCCTCCTAAGATTCCATCTTAGGAAAGTTCGGGTCCTCTAGCATAACTCTAGCATCTTCAGTATCAACTTATTGGTTAAATAAGGAGGTAAAGAAGTCAATACACTCCGCAGTTATTTCCTTATCATCTTCCAATTTGACATTTTCCATATAATTAAGAGTCAAAATATTGTTCCTGGATCTTCTCTCCCTCAAAAAAAAGTGAAAAAAATCTAGTATTTGAGGCCTCCGCCTACATCCACTTGACTCTAGATTTTTCTTTGACAATAGACTCTTCATACTTAACAAATTTAGCATAGGATTTAACAGCCTCCTTTTCCTTCCTAGCCACATCAAAATTCAAAGATTGAGTCTGAAGTAGCTTCTGAAGATCATACATTTGTTCTTGGGCACAACTAAGCTGCTCAGATAACCTTTTGAATTTCTCATTCTTCCACTCAGAAAAAAATAAGCTTAAGCCTTTTCAACTTAGAAACCAAAAAACCCATAGGGTTTCCCCTGACAGGAGAATCCCAAGAAATATTAACAATATCCATAAAGTCAGGTTCATCGGCCCAGATACTACATAATCTATAAGGAGGAAGACCATGTGTTTATGGGTGAAAACTATTTCTGCCGGTTTTGGTAATTTGGGATGTGTGGATGAGAATTGAATCTAAACCCTAAACAAATGCACTGCACGGGAGTGCTTTTAGATTCAAGAAATCAATCTGTACAACTCTGGCCTAAACCAAGAAATGGTCGTTCCAGACTTGCTTCGGTCACAAAGTGAATAAGATGGGGTTGATCTTAGGGAGGGAAGCAAAGAAGGTGTTGAGATTGTGAAGGTGTTGTCTATGTATGACTTATATCAGAAAGATGAACTGGATTGCAGGATGTAAGATATCAGTTCCGGTGTTTGAATACGATTATATCAACACTTTACTTTGTTGTCTTGTCTTGCCTTGTTCCTTTTTGGAAAATATAGGGAGGAGAACATATTTATACAAGTCTTTAAGCCTAACCCTCGTATCTCGTGGGAAGTGGAGAAAGTTGAGTGATGGAGTAGTGGAGTCGTGTGTTAGTGTCACACGACTAGTCTTACCCACTTATCCCATCATCAATAACCGTCCATGACTTCCTGACACGTTCTTGTGATGGCGCACTGCACACTGTAAACCGCCAGACCAATACCCCAGTATGTATCCCCCAGTTTGTGACATGATTGGTGTCTCGAGTGTGTGGATCGTGGGACCCACAGAAAGTAGCATGTGATGCTAGATTAAATAACTAAGTTATTTATAAAGTCGATACTTGTGAAGTATCATGTGTATTCTATGCAGGTACTGCATCGAGTATATTCAGCATGTATGAAGCATCGTTGTTTGAACGTCTCAAAATAGCCTCATGTCCAGCCTACTTAATGTGATGGTTTGGAGGTTACGCAAGCAAATCCTCCCTTTGCCGACCACATGGTGTGGTAGAGTGACGGGTGGTGATCACCATGACGCCTCACTGACCAATTAACTCCTGAACATGTCTGTATAACCAAGCCAGTGAAGTTGTACGGACGAGATAATCTTTGAGACACTCATCTGCGACCGTTAGTGGAATTAGGGTTTTAGAAGAGGTGCGCAAGCACCACTTTTCAGCTTGGTCGAATCCAAGCTTGGGACACGATTTTGGCATGGACGATCGGGCATCAGTGTAGACGTTATGCTAGTATACATGCCCATACCTCATTATCCCGTGAAAGTGTGATATAGACCGCTCAATTTTTCCGGCAAAGAGGAGTGGCCAGGATTGATTTACGACAGAAGTTTGGTGCCGCAAATTCCGAGCATCATGCCTTCTTCAGGCGCGCGTTTTGGGACAACCAATCTTGGTCTATCCCGGCCGATTGGTTCGGCATGTAGGTGGTAGGCTGATGTACATGCCTATACCTTACTTTCCCATACAAATGTGATCTAAGCCACTCAATTCGTCCGGAGAAGTTGAGTGGTCGAGATCAGTTTGCGATTTGGAAGTATGACCACGCTAGTTTGGGCATGCGAATTGGAACGACCAGGCATGGTATGCCTTGGCCGATCGCGTGTGGAGATAGATGGGTCCACGGTGATCATGTTGATGCTCATTGGACCTACTCAGTCGACTCCTAAACCCTCCATTCGATCAGGAGAAAACGGAAGTTTGCGATCAATGAAACCCTAATTAGGGTTTTGCCGGTCGTGCGGCATGCCCACTTTGGGCGCATGATCTGGAACGACCAGCCAGGGTTGGTCATGTTCGATCGGTCATGTGTGTAGTCGGGCTTACAGTGAGTGCGTTGACATGCTATGGGCCCTTTGAATCTACATCTACACCCTCCATCTATGCATGCGAAGATGGATGGTTGAGACTGTTTTGCGACACATGTAATGTGCCGCAAACCCTAATTTAGGGTTTTTCGTCCATACTGCTTTGGCTTGGACGGTTTTGAAAGCTATGCCACCCTTTTAGGGAGGCCGACCATGCGGGGCCCGCGTTGGTCGGTAGTGAATATTCCACTACCTTCTTGGGGTCACGGATTCGATCTAAGCCATCCAACCATGCTTGGTGAAGTTGGATGGTCGTGATCATTTCTGAGACTAATATGGACAGTCCAGATTCAAATATGCTTAATCGGGCTAGTATAAAACACCGAGAGATGTATGCTCAATCGGGCTAGTATAACACACCGAGAATTACAGCCTGTACGGGTATTTCGTACATGCTTCATTATTAATGCTTGTAGGTTCGTGTTGCTCTGCTGAGAACAACACTCAGTCGTCATGCCGCACCGATAATGAGTACAAGAAATACAAGGCTGGTCATGCATTAATTAATAATGCTATAAATTCACAGGGTATATGGGATTGTTGCTACATGCTCCAACCTGGATGAATTTCGTGTATTTAATTCACAGAATACTGGGATTTTGCCACATGCTCCATTTTAGGTGAATTAGTAAAGTGAAGAAGTATTTATCACTTATTAATGGCTTTATCTTTTGCAAGATGTTAGCGCATAATTTTGGCTTTTACAATTTTAGCCTTAAATGAAAATCCACCATCAAGACCATGGAACCTTCCCTCAAAAACACTAACAACAACATGGCTATGGTTAGAAATGCCAGACCATCAATCTTTGAAGCAATTCTATTATTACCATCTTGTTTATTACTCCAAGTATAGAAACAACCAGTAAACTTCAAGTGAAACACATAAAATCCTTGAGTACAATCCCAAAAATCCTTGTAATGAGAATAAATCACTTCAGCCCCTCCCACTTTATCACCCACAGAAAGCAAAGAGGTAAAATCACCAAATTGAATCCAAGGACTCTTATTTGACCCAGCAAAAGAAACCAAATCATTCCAAAGGTGTCTTATCTGGATAACATCATTATTACCATACACAAAAGTCATCATGAAGTTCTTATTTTGAGCAGAGATATTTAAGAAATAACTTGAGAAGAAGAATAAATAACTGACGCAGAAATCACCTTAGAATTCCACTCAACCCAAATTCTACCATAAGGGTAGCATAGTTATCCACAAATTGCCAAGAATGGCAAATATTATTCTTAATTCTACTTTTATTAGTTTCTTGCATATGAGTCTCAAAACCACCAAAAATAACAAGCTTATTAGAAAAAAAATAAAATTACCTAACTCCTTATACTTTAAGGGGTCCTTTAAACCCCTTACATTCCATCATCCAATCTTCAGCATATTAACCATTGGGGACGGGGAGTTAACAGACTTCTTAATCCCCTTTGCAGACTTCTTGTCTGCATTCTTCACACTCAAAGAAGGCTTGCCTTGCACAATTGACTTTGGAAGAAAATGTGCTCTAGCACCAGCCGAGTCATCAAGTTTTTCAACCTGAGTCAAAACAAACCCTATCTCTTCATTCACAGGTTTTAAGGATTGAACCACTGCAACTGGATCAATAGTAAGTTCCAATTTTATACTCTCACCATCAGTAGTAGTTCCTACACCGGTACTAAAATCTTTGTAATTCTTATCACCATGCTCCACCACTTCTATATTTTCACTAGCTCCAGAATCAGTAAGCTGATGAAATTTATTCTTAACAAGTAGAAGACCCATCACCCTTAGCATTGAGTTTCCCTATACCTTTCTTCATATTCTTGATTACCCAAGTAGCACCTTCCCCTGCAACTATCCCTTTGACAACCATATCATCTACAACCAATTTCTTAGCAGCCACACCAGCTGCAGTCGTAGCTGCCACAGCAGTAGCTGAAACAATAGCCTCAGCACCTTTCTCTTGAGTGTGGAAAAAACAGCACAATGTAAAAACCTAAGAGGTTTCCATTCATACTCCACTGGGACTTTGATCGGAACCTTACCAACCAGAGTATCAATATGACTAGGAAATTCCGAATCCACGGCCACTTCAACACAAATTTTAGCATATGTCATTCTAGATCTGGTGGTTGTTTGTTTATCAAGCATTAAAGAAACTCCAACAAAACTAGCTAATTTTTCCAAACCTCTAGCATTCCACATATGCAGGGGAACATCCCTGAGACTAATCCAGATAGGAATGGTTTTCAATTCAGATAATCCTTGTTCAATTAAAAGAGACCATGGCATAAATACAAACAACTGACATGATCATATAGAAAACAAACCATACCCCAAAGGAGTAATTCTATCAGCAAAATTTGCAAACTCAAAAACAAAAACATTGTTACCATGCGTAGTCATTTGAAGTTCCCCCTTAAGCTTCCAAACACGCTAAACAATATTTTTAACCAGAAGGAATGGTAATCGCTTTCCAACAAAACACCCAACCACCAAATATTCACAATTACGAACGTTCTCTGCAACTTCCTCATCAGAAAACACCATAAGTTTCTTTCCGTCAACCAAACCATGGGGAATAAACGAAAGAGGATCATGAATAACTTCATATTTTTGTCTACTCAATAGCTCAGACCATTCAAGAGAACCAGATCCTAAAGGAGTCTTATAAACACTCCCTATATGAGGAAACCCTAGATGAGAAGAAGAAGCCATAACAAATAGTTACCTTATTCATCACTAAATCATAGCTGTTAAGCTCATCTTCATCATTAGGATTTTTATACCTTACTCGTAGAACTAGAAACCAAATCATTTTACCATCATTATCATTAATATATGGAAATCTAATATTCATATCGATATTTTAACCAAATTTTTTGTAATCTTCAAAAATACGAATAGTCTCAAATGAAGTCGATCGCGTTAACTTGAAGTTTCGATACGCCGATAATCATATAGATTACAATCAAGCTGTTTCAAAACTCCAATTATAATTATCTTAAGTATCCACTAGTAAAAGTGATAATTACGTTATATACTTATCAATTACTATTGCTTTTGGTGAGTTTGAGTTAAATTTTAAATATTATGACTTTTAGTTAAATTAACACACAGAGGAAGTGCCTAAAATATTGACTTCTACAAAGACCATCTCCAATGCAAAGGGTCAAAGTCATCCTATGTGGAGGTCTTATTAACACATTCTTATGTGTGGGTCATTACTAAATGACAAAAAAAAATAAATGTAAAACTTTTTACATTAAGTTGATCTCCAACCCCAAGGTATTATCTAACAAACTTTATTTGAATTTAAAGACAAAATAATGATGTGGCTTTAAGACCCAAGGTCATAGAGAAAGTCTTATTTAGACTTTTTCTGTTACCCCCACTTAGCCATGTCATCTATCTCTATGACCTTGACCCTTGTGTTGGAGATGAAAATTTGGTGCAAAAAGTATTAAATCCTAGATGTCATTCAATTTTAAGACCTTTACCCCTTGCATTGGAGATGTTCTAATCACTAAGAGCGTCTGCAGTGGGCGACCAAGAGTAAAAATTTGGTCCGTAGAAGAGCCGTAGTGGGACGGAGTAAAGACCAAATCGAAGACCATACCAAATTTCCAGACCAAATTTGGTCTGCGACCAAGACTAAACTTAAATTTAGTCGGGCGTTTATATAAACTGCGCTTCTAAACATGCGTTTGTAAAGTCTCCGCTTGAAGTCAAGCGTTGGTAATGTCTGCGTCCCGCACTCGGGCGTAGTTAAAAAGTACGCCCCAACTGGGCGTTTTTATAATGTGCGCTTCATCGGGCGTAGGTGAAGATAACGCCTCCAGTGGGACGTTAATAAAATGTGCGCGCGGGTGAAGCGGTTATATAGTCCACGCCTGTTGAGAGGCGTTATTATAGTTTACGCCCACTAAGAGGCGTTGATAAAATCCACGCCTACTAAGTGGCGTTGATAAAGACCACGCCTACTAAGAGGCGTTAATAAAGTTAACGCCGCATTTTTTTTTTCCAAATTTATTACGATAATCCTGGTTTTTATACCGTTGGTGATTTTTCGAACCTTGCAGAAAAATCGACCGTTTTAATTTTTTGAATCTTGTGTTTGCCAGATTTTTTGGAACGTTGGGAATTTTAAAGATTTAATCGTGTATATATAAAGCTGAATTCCTTCATCGTATTCCCACATCTCTCTATCAGAACAATAACAAGAAAATATATCAGTATTAGTTCCATTTTCCAATCAAATCATTTACAACTTTTACAGGGATTGCTACCAATGGCACCACGAAGAGAACCAACAGCACGAGCACCACGAGGTCCCAATTTTACGACAGTTGAAGACGTAACGATGTGTAAAATTTATTTAGCAATATCTCAAGTTCCGGGTGTTGGAACTGATCAATCAGCGGAGGCGTTGTGGACTCGTATCAAGGATGATATTGAAGTTCATTTACCGGATGCTCCAGAGCGGACATGGAGTTCATGGCAAAAACGATACCAAGAAATAAGTAAAGATGTGTCTTTGTTTTCTGCAAAAGAGGCAGAAGTGGACGGTGAATATCATACCGTATGGGGTCCGGAAACAAGGGTAAGTATTCTCCATATTGCTAAACCATTATTTTATCATATTCAAACGCAGCTAAACTTAAATTTTTTTTAAGAAAATGAACAGATTGAAGAAATTAAAAAGCGTTTTAAGGAATGCAACGATGGAAAAAAATTTAGGCACGAAGAATGCTACCCAATTGTCATAGAAAATATAAAATACAATCGTCGATCGACTTTTGTATTCGATCGACGACGATTTCGATAGTTATGAGAATAACGAGGTAGATGGGGATGGACGGCAAACAACAATTCCAGATGAGACCGGTACCTCAACGGATAAGGGTGATATAGAGAACACATATCTCCGTCAGTTGGGGAAAAAAAGCAGCAAAACGATTGAAGAAAACAGGGAGAGAAAAATCCAATGTCCAAGAGGAATTAATGGGAATAATTATTAAAGAACAACAAAATTTCAATACTCATTACCAAGCACAATCAAAATTCAAGATGGAACAAAGAGCAGCCGAGTTTGCAGCTAAACAAGCAGAACAAGCGGCCAAAATAGCCAAACAAACTGATGACGACGAATTTCGCATAATTATGATGGATCTCGGAAAATTGGATGAGGTACAACAAGAGTACTTCAAACTTCGCAGAGCGGACATAGTTCGTAATAGAAGAAACCAATCTTAATAGAAAATCATATTAGTAATTTAAAATAATATTTAAATTAGCTAAGTTATTATTAGTAGTATAAATGTTCATGTCATGAACATTTTGAGATTGTTGTAAGGACTATCCATCGTCTAGGTATTTTGTCAGTTTTTAAATATTTCGTTGATGTAACCGGGATTGGTGTGGTTAAAGATAAAAAATATCATATTCAATTCTACTCTAACCAATCAATGCATAAATCCATTTATTATTAGCGAAAGGTAAGATACAAATAAAATGCAAAATACAATTATTCATTCCCATATTCTAACCATAAATGTTTGATCAAGTCATCCCGCAAACGAATATGCGCATCTTTGTTCTGCAATGCACGTCGGCGTTGCGCTGCTCTAATTTGGGAAAACTCATCACTATTGCCTCTTAATATATTAACCGGTGCTGGGTTACTTCGTTGTTCATAAACATGTGGCCAGTCACCGGGTAGACGCTCATCCTCGACTATCATATTATGTAAGATTATACAGGTTTTCATAATATAGGCAAGCACATCTGGGTTCCACATTCTTGCAGGTTGTTTGATGATTCCGAATTGTTTTTGTAGTACACCAAATCCCCGTTCTACATCTTTTCTTGCCCCCTCTTGCATCGATGTAAATAATACCTTCTTCCTACCGACCGGATGTTTAATGGCCATAATAATAGTAGGAATCTCTGGGTAGATGCCATCACCTAGATAATACGGAATATCATATGAATTTCCGTTTACCTCATAGCTCACTGGTGGTGCTTTACCTGTTACAAGACTTCGAAAAACATATGAACGATTCATAACATTAATATCGTTGTTAGACCCGGGCATACCAAAAAATGCATGCCAAAACCATAGATCATACGATACCACCGCCTCCAAGACGATACTTTCGCTCCCCTTATACGCCGTGTAAGCCCCTGATTCTGCCGACGGACATTTATCCCATTTCCAGTGCATGCAATCTAGGCTACCGAGAATCCCTGGAAATCCACGGTCTTTGTTCTGCTTAAGCAACAATTCAACATCACCAGCCGTTGGTTCACGCAAATATTCTTTCCCATACACATTAACAATCGTCTTACAAAACCTACGTGTTGCTTCCAAAACAGTGGATTCTCCTATGCGTAAGTACTCATCTATTGCATCTGCCGCACATCCATAAGCTAACATTCGTACTGATGCCGTGACTTTTTGATGAGGGTTCAATCCTAAAACTCCGCATGCATCCGGCTTTTGAAGAAAATATCTTTTGGCATTGGTAACACCTTCGACTATTCGGTTAAACAATTGTCGACGCTTCCTAAATCTTCTTCAGAAAACATTGGGTGGTTGGTTTGGGAACGGAGCAAAATAGTCGCTATATAGAAGTTCTGCTCCTACCACACGATCTCTAGGTATTTTGATACGAGTTTGAGGCCATTTTGAATTGGAAACCAGGACTCCCAAACTAACGGCCATGTTATTTTGCATAATTGCTATTGCATCGTCATCGGACGAATAAAAACTACTATTAGAAGAAGAAGAAGAAGAAACAGAAGAGCAGTAATGAGCTGTATTATCATAGTCTTCCATTACTTTCTGAAACAGAAGACGGAGATTGTGGTGGATACATTACAATGGCTCATATCATTAATTTATAACCAATATCCAAGAACAATATAAATATATAAAATATAAACTGTTTTTCTAGTAATAGAATCTTTTCCAAAAAGCAAAAGTGAATGCCGGTGACATGATATGACTACACTATGTACACACTGGCAACTCAATAGACTTGAGTGGACTACAAAATGACTACACTCTGTGATAGGCATCTGCAACTCAATAGACTTCGATGTAAAAAAAATTAACCATTATTCATATCCGTATCCGAAGACGTGGCTCGGGGTGGCATAAAAGGCATCTGCATTCTTGGAGTGGTATTGACTGAAGAACCTGATCCTTGTGTCATACTTGTCCAAAGTTGGGGTGGCATTGTTTGGGAAAACGAACCGTATCCAAGTTGGGGTTGGAAATTGTGCGGGGTACGAAATAGAGATAGCTGTTGTTGCAAATCCGTGTTCGAAGTGTTCAGCCTTTCTATTTCTGCTTCTTTCGCCAAAATAATGTCCACCCTCTCTTTAGTTTGTATTAACGTAAACTGGCGGAATTGTTGAATAAAATCAGCATTTTATTGAAATAAGGTGTAAGCATCATGCTGTCAAAATAAAATATAAATACATAAGACAATTATAAAAATACAAAATTATAAAATATACAATAAAAAGGATATTGGTACACTTACGTGGGATAATAGGTGCGGAGGAGGGATAGGTACATGTTCAGCTGGTTGATCAATTGTGTTTGTATACACATCACCGACATACCCATATGTTTGGGCTTCCCAACAAGGATGAGTCACATAGTCTCTGTAGTTAGTTACCTTTCTCCAGGATCTTGTAAATATGTATCATAATCTTTGACAACTTGCACTATCTCTGTTGCATCGACCTCACCTTCCCTTTTTAGGCGTTCTGCTTGAAAATTCCCAATATCACCAATTATTGTGTGTAGTTTTATGGGAAGAGCAAAAGTATAATGGTTTTGCCTCCAACACCGTTCTCCGAGGTACATGTTATGCTGTACAAATAGAAATATCAGGCGTATGTTATTTACTAAATAATATGTCTTATTAACAAAATAAAATTTTATTATTAACTCACAATGCCCATGTACGAAAATATATATCTCGAGTCAGATAGCCTCACAGCCGTGCTTCCCATATCAGATGCAAGGACTTCTCTGTATGATTCCCATGGGCGCCATGTCACTTGTTCAGCAGTAAGCTTACTCAGTAAATCCCTACAACGGAAAATATCATTTGTATTCTTCGGTACATTCCATTTAGAAGATACAGGCCATTTAGAAGCTAGAACAGATAGTTGTTCTTCATTCAAGCGAGAAAGGTCAGGTCGACAAATGCCCAGGTATTCATACCCCCAAAACTACTCCATCAAAATAATTCAACAAGTTAATAACTTCTCAAAAAAATTAAGAACGACAGGGAGATCAAAAAAATAGATAAAGATAATACCTCTAAGATTTGGAATGGACCGCATAATGCCTTTTGTCTCCTCCCAGACAAACGGAGTGATGCATACAATTTAGAAAAAGACTCACCACCCCAGTCAAACGTGGACACTATATCTAGATCTTCAAAAGCAGCTAACCATCCAGCATCTATGTAGGTCTTTGCATTCGAAAAGAATAAATGTCCCAACACACACATGAAAAAGGCTATTGCTACTCTATGAGACAGAGTGCTATCATTTTCAGCGGCAACCAACTTCTCTTCTGAGAAATAAGAGATTAAATATTTAATTGTAATTGAATTTGAAACCCACGAAGGAGCTTTCGGACACGTCGTTACATCTTGGATATCCGGAAAAATATGCTCACGAACAAATTCAAATTGGTACTTCCCAGAATTGTATGGAACGTCATTCCCTTCACCAATACTCAGTCCAGTCAACATAGGGGGGGTGAATCCCATCTCACCAAATGGGAAGTGAAAAGTGTTTGTTGTATCCCAAAACCGCTCAACAATATAATCAACCATCGAATGCTGGGTTTCACTACATTGTATGCTCAATAAACTTTGCCATCCCGCTTTTTCGATAATATATTTAGCTCTAGGACAGTGTTGGGAAATAAATTGGTAGTGATGAATTACCTTTGCCAAACTTCCACGATGTTGATACTTCAATTGTTGCTCCCCTGAAAATGTGATGTCCTGGGTAGCGTGTGGTTTATCATCTTGCAGTATAGGAAACCTCCTAAACGGGAATATCAACCTCCTTTATTTTACCAAAGAGAGATTAAGTTATAATCCTCTTCGGCTACACATTTCTGTTTCTTATTCGTCTTGACGCGACCATTGAACCGCGCTGTGAATCGGTTCAACATCTATGCACATTTACAAACACATAAGAGAGATGCTATTTCAATTAAAATTAACCAACCATCGTTATTCCTAAATTTAAACATAAAAAAAAAAAAATTTACAACTGTGTTATATGAATTTAAAGGTGTGGTTTTGTGTAAACATATGACTAGTTCATATAACATATATCAATTCCCAAAATACTGAATTTGTTTCAATAACCAAATAACTGGAACTGTTAATTCAAATTTCACGCGAACAAATTTCAATAACCAAATTTATGCAACGGTTTCTATAAATTTAAAAATAAATTGACATTTCAATAACCAAATTATATCCACAGCAAACTTATAAAAACCAACCAATTTGGGCAACATCATGATGAACGTAATATAAACAAATTAAAAACCAACTAATTTAAAAAAAATTGTTAACCCACATACTAGCCATATCAAATTACCTAATTTTAACAAACTTAAACCTACAAATAATTAATCGACAAATAATTAATCGACAGAAAAAAAGAACAGAAAATTACCTGTTGTTTTACCCAGATGCTGAGGTAGGCAAGAACGTCGGTAAAAAAATATTCCCGTACCTGCTGCTCACTGTTAGCCGAACTGGTTTTGAGGTAGAAAGAAAGAGGTAGAAAAGAATAGAAGACGACGGATAAAATTAGGGTAAAAAACAACACGTGGGATGTACGTGGCTGTTTATTGTGCGGCTGGGTGTATAAAATTACGCGTGCGAAAAAAATCGTGTGGAGGGGCGGTAACTATACAAACGCGCGACTCAGGCGTGGCTGTAGTGTACGCCTCATGAGGCGTTGAGTTTATAACCGCCTCATGTCAAGCGTTAAGTATATGAACGCCCCATCCGCAGTTGAATTTATATGCGCATGATGGTGGTGCGTGTAGTTTACCTACATGCGGCTGGTGTATAAAATTACGCGTGCGAAAAAATGGTGTGGAGGGGCGGTAAGTATACAAACGCGCGACTCAGGAGTGGCTGAAGTGTACGCCTCATGAGGCGTTGAGTTTATAAACGCCTCATGTCAAGCGTTAAGTATATGAACGCCCAATGAGGCGTTGAATTTATATGCGCATGACGGTGGTGTGTGTAGTTTACCTACGCCTCACCAGGCGTTTGGTTAAGTGACCGCTCCATCTCCAGGCGTTGAGTTTACGTGCGCCCGTCCTCAAGCGTATTCTATAACACCGCACCACGTCGCGCGTTATCTTTATCTACGCTAGAACGGGGCGCAATTTATATCAACGTTCAAAGAAAAGGCGTAGAGTATATGTACGCTTGACAAAATTAGTCGTCCACAACTACGTCTAAACCCATACTAAACCCATTTATGGTCTTTTTTTTTGGTCTTTGGTCGTGAAGTTTACTCGCCCCGCTGCAGACGCTCTAAAGTATATATATTTGTGCTATAGCTCCTCTAATACAACTAGTTACAAATTTAAGTAGTGGTTCAAGTAGGGTTTAGAGCAACCACAGTGGACGAGTAAAACCATAAATATACTCCTGAAACCAGACACAGTCGAACGGACTAAAGAGTAAAACCTCGACTAAAACCAAATCTCAGAGTATATTTGGTCTCAGACCAAGACCAAAACCAAATATAGTCGAGCGAAGTTATAAAGTATGTTTGTTAATAGGCGAGCTTTTAACTTACGTTTCATGTGAAGCGGATACATATTCCTCATGCCATTGGTGAGGCGTGTATATAATTTACACTTCGATTGGGCATTGGTAAAATATACGTCCGATTAGGCGTTGATATAATATACCCTTTATGACAGGCGTTGAATATAAGTTCGCACGAACGGAATACATACGCCCCATTCTGGCGTTCATAAAGTTCACGCTCCATGTCGAGCGAACTTTACACCTCCACCCAGTTATACAAACCATTTTCGAACCATTTCAAAAATATTAGAGTATTGTACATAGTCGTTGGTTGACCACCTGTAAAAGCAATCGATCATCTCAAGATTAAGACAAAAGCTAATTTGGGTAAATATTATCCATGCAGTTATGTTCTTATAGTGACACCTAAGTTGTGAGGTGGCACCATTATGGTTATGCCATATGCCGTGACTTAATCTATATATACCCTCTTCCAGGGACAGTTTGTACTTGGAGAAAGAAATCATTAGCTTCTGTACATGGCCAAAATAAATGGAATGAAATGAAACTTCATTCTCTCTTTCATGTAGGCGATCATATAATGTACGTCTGACTACAGGCGCACGTATTACTCCTGCGCCATCAGGCGTACGTATTACCTCCGTCAATTTGTGGGGCGATAATTATATACACTCCCCACACCAGACATTTGTTAAGTCTATGCTCAACAACAGGCGTAATGTTTACATACGCTCCATCTAGGCTGCATAAATACCTACGTTTCTCAGTAATCGAACGTTATATTTGCGCTCCATCAAATATAGTCCACTATTATAGTGTAGCAACACAGATTAAATCCAAAATTTGATCTTTTTTTTTTTTAGTATTTGATCTTTGGTTTTGATATGTAAGTACACTTATTTATCTCCCTCACCACGTGTACTAACAGGCCCACGGAAGGCCACGTCATAATGGTAGATGACACGTAGGGGCATCCATAGGATCTAGACGGCGTGCCATCTGTCGAGTTCAACGGTCGAAGACGAAGGAGCATCAAAGGAAGGTATCCCCACATAACACCAAAGAGCTACTCTGTTACACTTTATCTCATCACGAGGTGAGGTATAATCAACGGCTGGGGAAGGTCCAACTGACACAGACGTGACAAGGGAAGACTGACACCGCCTGGCGCAGACTGGACCGCCCCAACCACTCGCATTTAGTGCTGCTCAGAGGGCACGTGTTAGCTGACCAACGAAGAGAACGGGGGTTGGTCAGCGTAATGAACATAGGAATCGTAGAAGGCGTGGGATGATAAGGAAGTCCGCGGACTGTGCACAGAACACAAGAAGATAAGACTTCAACAGCTCTTTTCCAGTGGACCCACATAGATAAGCTATATATATCCCTTCCTAATAAGAGGAGGGGAGAGGTGGAAAATTGGAGAAAACTAGAGAATAAGAGAGAGAAATCAGTGAGAAGTAAGTATGAGCACCAGCCTGCGGGTTTCACGTATCACTCAAAGTCTTTCGACTATTCTTGTAATCAATTTACCACATAGTGAATATCCCCAGACCCGTGGATGTAGGCCTTAGGGATGAACCACGTAAATCCTTGTCTCATTTACATTTCGCATTCATATATCTTTAGATACGTGTTTATTTCTTAGATCTATCATTATGGGTGTTGATGAGATCATGACAACCCCGCGGGGTTTGGAATCAATGAATCAACATCTACCCATGCATTTTATGCTATATTCATACTTTAATGAATGAATTCAGTTCATGCGGAGATTGCTTGTGAACACGTGAATGCCCACGTGATTTTCGTGTTCACAATCTGGCGCTAGAAACAGGGAAGTTGTCCCGGTAAAAAGATTTATCTTTTCCTGTGATTTTATAGCCTCTACTTCAAAAAATTTATTTAGAGCATAGACAGATCTGTGTTTAAACTCATTTTTCGCACATATCTGTATTCTTTGTACTTTCTACCAGCATATCCGGGCCTTTTACGACCTTTAACTAGCAGATCTGTGTTTTGGGCTGTTTTTCACACATGTTTATGTCTGTCATATTTTCTACCAATAGATCTGGGCCTTTTACGACCTTATTCTTTGCAAACAACAATCCATGGACATTATTCCAATTAATTCCGCACATTCATCTACGTTTTTCACATTATTTGCCAAACCAGTAGTTTGAATACACTCTTTGCCACTAGAAATCTATGTCGTGTTTTAACATCTAACCCGTGGACCTTTTGTCTCGGTTTACCTCTATGCTATCTCTGCAGAATATTACAATGGAAAAGAACAAAGATATAGGGAAGACAAAGGTACCTTCAAAAGAGGCGCCTAGGACTATGCCAGTGGTAATAAGGAGCAAACAGAAGGGCGAAAGACTCATAGCCGGGGACAAGACGCATAAGGGAGCGGAAAGCACATTACTTTTAGATGCGTGCATTATTGCAATGGAAGCACAGAAGGCCGCGGCGGCAAGAGATGCTACACCTAACGTAGGAATTTCTCAAGTGGCCGCCTCCAAAGTGACAGCTACAACCAGGCCCGCTGAGCCTCGAGAAGCAGTAGCAGAATCAGTAATACAGAACCCTCCTTACGGGATGCCGCCGACCAATGAACAAAATGCACAACTACAAACAGGGTCCCACAGAATGATCGAGCCGGTTATACAGCTGGTGGAGGAAATCAATACCGCGGTCCCCTAGGGACAAGCTCAATTACAGACAGGAACACCAAATCAAGGATCAAACCAGTCTGCGCAAATATTGGCGGAACTAGAAGAGCTAAAAAGGAATCATAAGACATACGCGGACGCGGTGGCCTTACTAGCCCAAGAAAACCAGCAATTAAGAGAAAATATCCTACAAAGCGCGGAGCTAGAGAATCAACAGGATGAAGCTAACTCTGCGATACATAATAGAGACCGGAGGATGATCCTCGAAAACGTCCCTGCGGTAGTCAACCAAAGAGGAATACCTCGAAGAGGTGCGCGGAACAGCAGAAGGTCTGACCCAGACTACCATCTGGAAACTTCAGACTACTACGATGACGAGGAGGCCACGATCCCACAACCTACAAGGAGGACACAGTCTTCCATTCAGGATGAGCACTATTTGGAAATGGAGAGTCTTCGTGCAGAGATCAACCAAATCAAGACCAGGCAAGGAGGTTGAAGACTAGAACAGGTTATGAAGGAGGCTAACACTACCCCCCTAGCGCGGCAGTTGGCTACAGCTACCATTTCACAGAAGTGTCCGGTCCCATCCTTTTAGTGTTACGACGGGTCCGCGGATCCCGCTTCCCATCTACGATATTACAACAGGGTAATGGCCAGGTGGGACTATGATGAATCTATACTATGCAGATACTTCCCTTCAAGCCTGAAAGGATCCGCATTATCCTGGTTTGATAACCTCAGTCCATGATCCATTGATTCCTATGATCAGCTCGCCGAAAAGTTCTTGGCTACCTACATGTATAACAAGGTTGTGAACACAGGAATGGACAAGCTCTTCTCGCTTGCAATCAAATACAAGGAGTCCATTCGAGAATACACGGATAAGTGGCACAAGATATGTCAAAGCCATAGGACATGTGGATCCCGTGGTGAGTATTAACTGTTACAAATGGGGACTTGACAGGATGAGCCCATTGTTTGTCGAAATCCACTGTACCAAATGGGGACTTGACAGCCATAGAGGGAGATTTGAGGATAATTATCGAAAAACATGCAAGGTTGGAAGAAATTCAACGGGAGAACCCACGAGCGTAGGCTCAACGACCTCCACGGACAAACTCCGCGGAACAAGCAAGCGGATCCAGAGGACACCAAAGGGATCAGAAAGACGACCACACAAGGAGTGGTAGAAAATTTGAAGACCAAGTCTACACGAAGCTCAATACCAGTTACTCACGCATCTTAAAGGAGATCAAGGACCGCGAAAACTTAGACTGGCCTTGGTCTAAGGGGAAGCAACCACCGGCCTCGGAGAAGTCCAAAGAGTACTGTGATTTCCACTGCTTTAACGTGCACCCAACAGAGAAGTGCAAAAATATCAAGATAGTGATACAAAAGCTAATAGATGCAGGGGATCTCAAAAAATATATAGAGAAGGCTGGATCGAAAGGCGTCGTCAAACGCAGCAAACAGGTCCAATTACCATAGGGCAACCGCACAATAAATACTATATCCTTCTCGGAAAGCAAAGAACCGACCCTAACTGCACAGATAGGGAAAAGATTGAGGAAGCAATTTGAAGACTATTGTGAACTTTACAATTTAGACGGGAAAAAAGTGGAAGATCACGAAGAATGGATAGACGCACCTCTAACCTTCGAGGTCGAGGATATTGAGGATGACATGGAGGATCACAATGATCCGTTGATCCTCACCTTTCCAATCGAAGGATACAACATAAAGAAAACCCTCATCGATGGAGGGAGCTCCGTAAATGTCCTGTTTTACGATACCTTCAAACGTATGGAGCTTAATGACGAGCAACTCTTGACCTCGCACTATATCATCTATGGGTTCAATGGTACGGCTACGAAGCCTCTCGGGGATATTGTTTTGCAGGTGGACGCAGGTCCCATGAAAGTTAACACTCGTTTCAGTGTGGTGGACGCGTCTTCACCCTACAATGCCATTATTGGACGAAGATGGTTCCACAAGCTTAAGGGAGTCGCATCCACCTACCATCAATGCCTTAGGTTTCCTACTCCCCTAGGAGTAATGAAGATCAAGGGTGATCAAGCTTCCGCAAAGTAATGCCAGGAAATGCAAATGCAACTCAATAATAAAGAAGATAAGAAAATAAGAACCCGCAGGGCTCGGAACAAAGCAACAGCAAAAGACAAAGCCATCGATGAATACCTGGAAGAAATCTCAGGGAAAATCCTGTCCAAGGGGAACGCCGTAGGGAAAACGGAAGCATCAACATCAACTGCTAATCAGGATGCTTTCACGAACAAAGAATCCGAGCCTACCAAATAGCAATTAAAGAAAGTTCCTCACCTTGGGGAACCAAAACCCACATTCACACCCTTGGAGGCGGTGAAGGAAGTTAACATAGGGACGGAGGAGAATCTAAAGAAGATCAAGATAGGAACTCTAATGGATGAAGAACGCGAAGCCTCGCTGGTGAAACTACTAAAGGAATATGCGGACATATTCGCGTGGAAACTATCTGACATGCCCGGAATATATCCGAAGATCGTACAACATGAGCTGCACATTAAACCTAGCACACCCCCGGTAAGACAAAAGATACGAAAGGTGGCCACGGAGTATCACAAAGCAGTAGATACGGAACTGCGAAAGCTATTGGAGGCTGGTTTCATAAAAGAAGTCAAATATCCTACTTGGATTTCTAACATGGTGATAGTACCAAAGAAGAGTGGCGGGGTCAGAATCTGCATTGACTTCACCAACTTGAATAAATCGTGCCCCAAGGACAGTTACCCACTACCCGGCATTGATCAACTAGTCGACGCAGTAGAAGGATACGAAGATCTATCATTCATGGACGGATATTCCGGGTACAATCAACTATTTTTAGCAGAAGAAGATCAGCAACATACCGCGTTTTACACACCCCACGACCTCTATTGCTACGTGAGGATGCCTTTCAGACTCCGGAACGCGGAAGCAACATACCAAAGGATGGTCGATGCTATTTTCAAGCCATGGATTTGCATGACCTTGGAGGTCTACGTTGATTATATGCTCGTAAAAATCAGATTAAGGAAGAACAATCACCAAGACCTGAGGGACATCTTCGAAGCTATGAGGAAGCACAATATGAAGGTAAAACCGGAGAAGTGCACATTCGGAGTAACATCCGGAAAATTCCTTGGCTACCTGGTGACAAAAAGGGGCATTGAAGTAGATCCCGCAAAAATCCGAGCCATAGTAGACATGCCATCTCCAAAGAACCTAAAAGAAGTACAAAAGCTCAATGGATCCCTAGCATCTCTGGGAAGGTTCATCTCGAGATCCTCGGATAGATGCAAACTCTTTTTCAACATACTAAAGAAGGGGACGAAATTTGAGTGGACTGCAGAATGCGAAGAAGCCTTCCTAGGCATCAAACAGTACCTAGCGGAGATCCATATCCTTCAGAAACCGGACCCTGACGAAGTCTTGCCATTATACATTATAGCAACAGACAACGCGGTAAGCGCAATACTTGTCAGAACCCACACAAGGGAGGAGCAGCCAATCTACTATGTCAGCAAGACCCTGAACTCCGCGGAAAGAAACTACACAAGAATCGAACAACTGATTTTAGACATCGTATGGTCTACCTTAAAGCTGAGGACGTACTTCTTGACGCATGACATACGTATCCCATGTCGAGCACCATTATAAGCCATCCTCAAAGGGGAAGGAAAGGTAGGACGCATAGCAAAATGGAGCACGTACCTCGACCAATTCAACATCCACTATGAGATCCAACACTCTCAGAAATCGCAAGTGTTGGCAGATTTCCTAGCAGACCTACCTTTGGACAACGAAGAAGAGGTGCGCATACAAGGATGGAGGGCCGTGGGCTCCCCAGAAACATAAAAGCAAAAGGAGAAAAATAATATTCTTGAACCGGTGAACCCACGACAATGGGAGGTCTTCGTTGACGGCTCCAAAAATAGAGAGGGCGCGGGGATATGCATCGTCATCACCACACCCACGGGGGATAAGATTGTGCACGCATTCAGATTGGAATTTGAATGCCATACAAATAACATCGTAGAGTACGAAGGAGTGGTCCATGCTCTCCGCTTGATAATTGAAATGGGGATACAAGAAGTGCGGTTGACAAGTGACTCACAACTAATCATACGGCATATAGGCTACGAATACAATGTGTACGACGAGACACTAATGGCATACATGGCTTTGGTGCAGACGTTGGTTTCCCAAATACCAAAAATCAAGTTCCGACATCTGCGTAGGAAGGAGCTCAGGAACGCGGATACCTTGGCATATATATCAGCCATGCTCAAGAACAAGGATGTCAAAGCAATCAAGGTAACAAGAGTGTATGAACCATCCATCAAGCTCCAAGAGATGTGCGCGGCTAACCAACGCAAGTCTAGGGAGGAAGATATCTCTGACGATTATATCGGAGAGCACATATTCGACGACTTCCAGGACGATGGCATCATGCGACAAGCAGATGAGGACGATGATTACAGTCAGGAAGAAGATTGGAGAATCGAAATCCACTCTTTCCTTGAGGAAGGGAAACTCCCCCAGGACACCAAACAGGCAAGGAAAGTACAATCCAAAGCAGGGATATACGAGATAAGAGACGGAATCTTATACAGAAAATCATTCCTCGGGCCCCTTCGTCGCTGCCTGTCCCGATCCGAGGGACATGACATCTTTAAAGACATCCATAGAGGAGACGTGGGGAATCACAGCGGAATGAGATCCCTTGCAGATAAGGTAAATACGCAGGGCTACTACTGGCCAACCATGATCTGAGACGCGGCCAGAATGGCGCAAAGGTGTGAGGAATGTCAAATATTTAGCAAACGAATCCACTCCCCAACCATAAAGTTGAACTCTATGGGAAGTCCTTGGCCCTTTGTAAAGTGGGGCATCGACATAGTGGGCCCGCTTGTATCAGGAACTGGGAAAAGGAGATTCCTAATAGTGGCAACGGATTACTTCAGCAAATGGGTAGAAGCTAAGGCACTGGCAAGAATTCGTGATTCAGACGTCTTTACTTTTATTTTTCAAAATATCATTTGCAGGTTTGGCATCCCCGCGGAGATTGTTTCCGACAATGGTAAACAGCTGCAAGGAAAGAATATAGACTTGCTATCCGACACCCTCAAAATTCGAAAAAACAAATCCACCCCCATATACCCGCAGAGCAATGGGCAAGCAGAAGCCACAAACAAAACTTTGGCGCTTATCCTTAAAAAAAAACTAGACGAGTACAAGGGGCGATGGTGTGAGCAGTTACATAACGTTATGTGGGCATACAGGACAACTCGAAGATCAGCTAATGGAGAGTCTCCGTTTTTACTCACGTATGGGGCAGAAGCAGTAATCCCCACGAAAATTCTACTACCAACAACAAAGACAGAAGCATGGGAGAAGAACCTCACCATAGACATGATGTTGGAAAAGCTTGACAATCTCGAAGAAAGGAGAGAAGCGGCACTGCAAAGAATGGAAAACTACCAGCGCAGGCTAGCCAGAGAATATAACAAAAAAGTGAAACTTAGGAATTTTGTAGAAGGGCAGTATGTGTATATGTAACAAATATCGCAGCGAGAAATGAAATGGGAAAAATTAGCACCGACTTGGGGAGGACCCTACGTAATACACGACATCGCAGGGAATGGCTCTTACTATCTGCGTAATTTGAAAGGGGAAACACTCAGGCACCCGTGGAATGCCAAATATCTCAAACCATACTACCCGTAATCTATCACCTGCGTATGAATTTCAGAAGAATAAAATTGACTTACAAGTCCACATGTTTCTATCTCTGATGGAGGAGTAACGCGCCTCAACTTTTCAATCAATCCCAACTTTCATCTTCAAGTGTCATATTCTACTCATTACCCATACACATTTCAATTTACTCAATACCCATAACCAATACCATATGAGACGCATGTATATACCACTCACATATCCATCCATACATAGGGAGTTCAACAAAAGAACGAAATATGAATGTACATTGTAAACCATACCACATCTTAATAAAATATCGACACTATCGTTACCCCGTGGACGTAGGCCTTAGGGCTGAACCACGTAAATCATTGTGCAGTTACTATTATTCAAAACTTGCATTATAATTTAATAAGAGGAATGTCCCTCACAAAGCGTGGATCATACCCACTGCAATATACCGGAGAATATCTCTCACAAAGCATACATATGCAATCTCTCGGAGCTCCCCCATAAGTGTCTATAAGTGTATGACCAGGGGGTGACTTCCCACAGAACGAGATATCCGAGCAATATTATAAGCCGTGAACTCAAGGGAAGATACCCTTGAACACAGGCTAGACCCCCACCGTTCAGAAATCCTCTGGCCAAGGAATTAGCTGGACGGGGTGACAGGTCACAAGACAATTCCGAGGATACCAACCTACAGAATTGCACGAACAATACACTTTCTCAAATTCCAAAGATCAAGATCCGTGGATTACAAACACTATGAAATTACTCATTATATTAACTTTATTTATAAAACAAATAGATGTGAATTCAACAAAATACAAATTCGGATTTAAACGCTAAAGTTTGATCTATTACACAACAGTTGATTACGAGCCTAGTAAGAAAAGCAGCAAAAACGCCAAGAAATCTAAGCAACTGAGATCAATCCCCAGCATACTAGATATGATCTACTGAGAAGGAGCATTATCCGCGGGTTTCTCCTTTAACGACGAAGGAACACTACCACCAGAAGAAGGGCCAGAGGAACCTGAAGGGAGCGCGGACACGGGACGACGAGTATAACTCTTGGCTAGTCCATGGTTCTTCTTGAGATCCAACTCAATCTCACCAAGAGTCCTGTTAATCTCCTCTGCCAACTGCTTATGTGCCACGAAGCCTATAGATACACTCTTCATCTCGGCCTGATTTAGGGAAGTGGAAAGATGGTCCGCCTTTTGATTGGCTTGCTTCAGCGCTTCCTCTTGAGACGAAGCCAGACCCTGATAGTAATTGACCTGGATTTCCAATTGAACTACCTTAGCCTGAGCTTCGGTAAACTTGTCATTCGTAGCTTGAAGCTGTCCTTGGAGCTCTGCGGATATTAGAAGAGGACAGTGAGTCATGACAAATACAACACAAAGCACACTCGATGACAAAGACATATACCTTCACAATGGTTAACCGCGGAATCCCGTGCTTCTGCGGCATAATCATATTCATTTGATAACCTATCATAATCTACCTGCAGAATATTATGAGCATACTGGCTCGCGCTTAGGTCATTTCTAAGCATTGAGTTCGAATGATGATATCGATTAACCTCATCATTCTTCGATTACAACCCCTTGTTAAGACGGTGCATAGTCACCTCTAAGTTTTTCTCATACTCAACCTGACGAGCCACATCAGCTCGAGACGCGGATAAGGCACTACTAAGAGCGCCAGATTCTTCCCTAGCATCATCTCTTTCCTTAGAAAGACGTTGCATGTAAGCCCACACATCATAGGGATGAGAAGAACGCGCTTGCCGTAGTTTTTCCTCCATATCATTAAGCGTAACTTCTAGAGTGAAAATCCGGCCACGGGCTTTCTCAAGATTATCCCGCGTCCATAAAAGAGCCCTGTTGAATAAATGACGGTCATGGTTGTTTTGATTTTGCAAATCTACCAAGCAAAACTTTTTCTTACGCCATTCTTCGGCCATAGCATTATGGACATCAGCGCGAGCATTCCATTTCGCTGATTCACTCTTGAGTTTTTCAACTAACTCAGCGATACGGCCTTTTTGACGAATTCTCTCACCCCGAAGCCACATCAACTCAGGGATTCCACCCACTGAAGATAGTACAGCGGGAGGAGGGAAGAAGAAGATAACTCAGAACATATATGGAACATCTAATAAGCAAAGAAGAGAAAGCACAAACCTGAAATAGACAAAGAATTCTTCTCAGCAATCTCTAACTTTCCCTTAACCGAAGCTAGCTCAGAACTCAGCTTCGCTTCTTCCACGTCCTGCTGTTCCTTGCGCTTAAGAAGATCCTTCAGCTCTTCTATTTCCTCATCTTTAGCAGAGGCCGCAGCCTCAGCACTCGAAAGTATCCCTTCACAATGGTGGAGTTTCGCCTCTAGCTTAAGAGACTTAGCCTTGAAGAGCCGGTAAAGATTATGGTTACAATACTCACTCCTCATCGTCTATTGATCAAAAATAGAAATTAGTTCACATAACACATCTAAGTAAACTCGGGATTAGAAAGAGCAGGACAAACCTCCAATAACCGCTGTTGAGGATAACTATACTGGTACACATCAGCAATAGCCATCATACCAGCAACAGTAGAGGGAGGATTCACCACGAAATCAATCCCGCTGGCCACAAGATTCTTGTCCCACTCTTCATCTACCACCTCCTCATAGGTTAGATCCATATGATTGCGAGTAAAAGAGTCCGAACTCTTTTCCCCTTCAACCACAGGGGCAGGGTGCGACACGACAAGAAAGTCCTTCTTTTTAAGCCAAGCCAAAATAGCATCATCGTCATCCGCGATCAAGGATTTCGAGAAATCACCTGAAGAATAATCTGAGGACTTCCCACCAAGTGAAGCACCAGTCTTGCCTTGCACCAAAGCCCCACCAGCAGTGGAGGAAGTGCCAACAAAACCCTCTGGATGAACCACCAAAACCTCAGCATCAGATCCGCGTACTGACCCACCCCCGCAGCTACCTTTAAGAACATCCAAGTCATCACCAGGAGGAAGCAGATTGAAATCCGAGACAAGCCCCATAGCTGCGGCCATGTCAAAAGATTGTTCCCCGGATAAAACCTTACCAAAGGAGAACTCACGGTAAGCATCCCCGTCCTTGTCACTACTACCAAGAGAAACTCCCTTGCCCTTATCTACAACGGTCCATTGCAGGCCAATGTCACTGTCCTCTGCGACCAGATTTTTACCAACCTCAATACCCACGGCCCCACTTGACTTAGAAGCACCCCGAGGCACGAAATCACCACCACCACCAGTGGCCTGATCATTAACACCACCACCAGTGGCCTAATCACTATCACCTCCACCGACGCCCCCACCAGCAATACCATTTCCTTATTGAAAGGGTGGAGAAGTCTCAATCCGCTCTTCCTCATCGGAAACATCCTCGTCTACATTCACTGGACTGTTCACATCCTCGAAGTGCGTAGAATCTTCGGTGGGAGAATTTGACGATTGCTTGGGATTGATCTTTTTCTTTCTAAGCACCTGCGAGACATAATAATAAAGAGACATTTGTATCTCCTTTCCTTGGCATAATCAACATTACTTAAGAAAACAAAGGGGCATATATACGAAGAAAACAAACAACACACCTTAGCAACATTAGTATTCTGCGGAGCAGGGTTAGCATCGGAGATATCTTCGTCATCCGCGTCATTAACATCACGATTGTAAGAAAAATCCATACCTTCAAAATTCATCTGCCAAAGGCAGTAATAGGCATAACGAGAAGGAGAGGCTTCGCGGTAAGAACTGTCAACAGTAGGATGCCAACCATGGGGTCCGAGGACCCAACCATAGACCCACGAACCAACAACTTCGAGAACAGTGGAAGACCACTCATAGTCATGATCACGCTTGATTCTCTCATCAGCAGGAATAGGAAGACCTTCAGCACCAGGAATCCTCGCCATCTTGGAATCACTTATTTCGCTCAAAAGGCGAATTTCCCCCTTAACAGGAGCAATATTCCGCAGATTCACAGACCACGACTTACGTGTCTTCCTGTTAACATAATCTCCAAAGGACTTGTTGAAATTTTCAGGAGTATACCACCCTTTTTCCTCTTCTAAGTTGGGGGTATAGCAGGTCATCATCGTTTGCCCTTTGCTACGAAGATAGCATTCTCGGAGATGACGAAGATAATTTCATGTCAATTGCTTCACCCCACGATTATGACTTTTCTTAGAAGTATCGCGGCTAGACAAGACCCGGTAGTAGAAATCATCACCAGCTTTATACAAAGGCAACATCAAACCAGCCTCGAAAGCACCCACGGTCGTCAATAAATGAAAGGCATCATACTGATAATTAGTAACCATCTCATAGGTTATATCTTTATCAGAGGCGTAAAAGCGCACTTGGAAGTGCTGAAGACCGTGCTTCAATTTTAAGGCTTCAAGATCGATGTGTCTGAAAGTGAACTTCTTGTTACCCAAAGGTAAAGGACGAAAAGTAACATCAGAGTCATCCTCGTAAGCGTCTCCCGTAGAATCTTCCGCGGAACTCGCTACCTTCTTCTTAGGAGGAACTACATCTCCCGAAGATTCTATTTCCGCGACCTTCCTCTTCGGAGGATGATTCTTAGATGACTTTCCTGAACTAGGCACAGATGCAGGCGGAGGAAGATTAGTCCGCGGGGGAGGCATGGTGCGGAGAGGATGCACATATAGAAGTTCAATGCGCGGATTCTGCTGTTTCTTAGGAGACTCGTCTCTAGGACGATTCACGGCGTATCTAGACCCCTGCAGCGGATCACCTTTTCTGAGCGAAGGCCTCTGACCAGAGGACGAGGACGTTCGTCTATCCCGAGGATTACCCTGAATATGAGGAGGCGAAGTTCCACCCCTGATATTGGAATCTCTCCGAGGAGATCTATGAGGACTCGACGGAGGAATTTGATAAGGAACCCGCGGACGATCGGACATATCTGCGTACACAAACACAAATAGAAAAGCAAGTCAGAGTCAAAGAAGATCGAAAAAGGAGAAAATCTCAAGAACATCAGCAAACGTGAAGAAAACCCTAGGTTTCATCCACAACCATTTAAGCTCTCAAGCTATTACTCAACTCAAAATAAGGAAAAGAGAGTCAAAACGTAGCCGGTAAAAGCACACGGCTCAGCAGCGACAACCTTCAATTCCATGATATGCATGGGATTAAAACCCATCATGATTCATCACCAGAGAATCAAGAACTCAACAGGGGAAAAAATGGCGAGTAAACAAGGTAAAAAATCCTACCTGAACTTCAATAGTTAAACGAAGCAACAAAGAAGAATGATTTACAACAAAGAAGAAGGATTTAGCAGAGCGGCAACAACAACAGCGAGATAATGGTTGCAGAAGAAGTTAATAAGATGAAGAAGAATGTTGGGAAGAGAATAAACAGAGAATGTGAATTTAATTCACATTCCCTCATTCTGTTCTCTTTTATAGGACCAAAAGAAACCGTCCGCTACCCAAGGGGCAGTTATGGCCGGATATGGGAAACGTGCACAATAAATGCAGATAACTCCTTTTTAGGAGAAGTTATGAAGAGAGAGATAAAAACGTACCACACGATTCTTCTTCCGACTATAGCTGGCGCCCAATCACAAGAAGAGGGGCAAATTGTAAGTACACTTATTTATATCCCTCACCACGTGTACTAACAGGCCCATGGAAGGCCACGTCATAATGGTAGATGACACGTAGGGGCATCCATAGGATTTAGACGGCGTGCCATCTGTCGAGTTCAACGGTCGAAGACGAAGGAGCATCAAAGGAAGGTATCCCCACATAACACCAAAGAGCTACTCTGTTACACTTTATCTCATCACGAGGTGAGGTATAATCAACGGCTGGGGAAGGTCCAACTGACACAGACGTGACAAGGGAAGACTGACACCGCCTGGCGCAGACTGGACCGCCCCAACCACTCGCATTTAGTGTTGTTCAGAGGGCACGTGTCAGCTAACCAACGAAGAGAACGGGGGTTGGTCACCGTAATGAACATAGGAATCGTGGGATGATAAGGAAGTCCGCGGATTGTGCACAGATCACAAGAAGATAAGACTTCAACAGCTCTTTTCCAGTGGACCCACTTAGATAAGCTATATATATCTCTTCCTAATAAGAGGAGGGGAGAGGTGGAAAATTGGAGAAAACTAGATAATAGGAGAGAGAAATCAGTGAGAAGTAAGTATGAGCACCAGCCTGCGGGTTTCACGTATCACTCAAAGTCTTTCGACTATTCTTGTAATCAATTTACCACATAGTGAATATCCCCAGACCCGTGGATGTAGGCCTTAGGGCTGAACCACGTAAATCCTTGTCTCATTTACATTTCGCATTCATATATCTTTAGATATGTGTTTATTTCTTAGATCTATCATTATGGGTGTTGATGAGATCATGACAACCCCGCGGGGTTTGGAATCAATGAATCAACATCTACCCATGCATTTTATGCTATATTCATACTTTAATGCATGAATTCAGTTCATGCGGAGATTGCTTGTGAACACGTGAATGCCCACGTGATTTTCGTGTTCACATGATCGCACTGGGTTGCACGGACGCTCCATTTCTTGAGCCGTTTCCGCGTCCGACGCGCTGGGACGCCGACGCTGACGCTAAAATATGCACTAGGACGCTGCAATATTGGCCTCGTGTCCGCGTCAGTGTCTTGTCGAGTCCGCGTCGCCTAGTCCGTGTCCGTGCAACCCAGCACCAGAGCAGTTGCTCTTAAAGTGTGTAAAACAACCCTTTTTTTAGTAAGTAGGGTTGAAAGTGTTGGACTTGCGCTAATGAGGTGGGAAGCTCAAAAAGCTTATGTAAACAAATGAAAAGAGAGTTCCGATATTATTATTATCGTGCAAATAAGGAGACCCCCACGAAGTTATAAAGTTTAGGTTTGTAATTATTCATTTGTTCGTAACCAGTAGCTTGTTGTACTTGTACTACGAAAGAAAGAACAATGGGAAAGAGAGAGTGAAAGCCTGAGAGGGAGCCACATGCGCGCATATCCCATATTGGGAATTTTCACTTCTTTTCATGCCTAAAAGAAAGAAAGATCGAAAAGTTAGGTGCCATTGGCATTTCTTAAGGTTATTTAAAAAAGTTTTGAAACGAGAGTTAGAGATTAGCGTGCCACCACTTTTTTTTGTTTTTTAGATTTTTTCTTTTCTCCTTGGAGCATGAACTTTTGAGTTTTCTATGTGACAAGCAATTTAATTTTAAGATAGGGATTATGACGGAGTATCCCGGTGTTGAAAAACGAAAACTGTGTTAAAGTATCATGTTTTATTAAAAAAATGATTCGAAGATTCTGAAAATGTGTTCGACCAACTTGAAAGCGGTGTAATGATTCTGAACTGGGCTTAATGAACCTAAAAAGATGTTATAGAAGTTCGATTTTCCATCAACCAAAAACCCCAAAATAATATGGAAAGATAAATCATTTTTAATAAATGACGGAGTATCCCGATGTTGAAAAACGGAAACAGTTTCCGAAAACTGTGTTAAAGTATCATGTTTTATTAAAAAAATGATTCGAAGATCCTGAAAATGTGTTCGACCAACTTGAAAGCGGTGTAATGATTCTGAACTGGGCTTAATGAACCTAAAAAGATGTTATAGAAGTTCGATTTTCCATCAACCAAAAACCCCAAAACAATATGGAACGATAAATCATTTTTTAAAAATGATTTAACGAACTGAAAGCGGTGTAAGGATTCTGAACCGGGATCGCCGAACCTAGTCTAATCTTAACTAACACTAGATGGAAAAATTAACTGCGTGGGTACTTAAATAAATTTCAATAGGGGGAATTAAGGGGAGACCCAAAAAAAATAATATTCTCGTTGTCAAACCCACAATTAATTTTTGGTACTGTCACACCCATAATTATATGAAATTATTAGGGAATCAATACATAACTCGTTATGCATACTATATTTTCAGGCATAACTCGTTATGCAGCCTAATTTTTCAGGGGTATAATTGAAAGCTCAACTTTGACATAACATATCTAAAAATCCGCGCCTTAGAATTTTACAAATTTTATATCGTTGGAAATCTTTTTAAAAGAGCTACGCAACGAGTATAAACAAGAATATCAATTTTTTGTTTTTCACGAAAAAATCGGAGGTGATCCTCATTTTAGGGAAAAATTTCGAAAACTTGATACATAACCATTATGCAGTCACCAAAAACGATGCATAACACATTCTGCAGACGCATAACGAATTATGCAACCATTTTCTCCACTGCATAACAAATTATGCATTTGGATAACAAAGTTATGCATCTATAACATGTTACGTAACCATTTTTTTGGTTGATTTTAGTGCGTACATAAAAAAAATTGATGCATAATGCAGTATGCATCCATATTTACGAATGCATATCAGGTTATGCATCTATTTTATCGATGCATAAAAGATTGTGCAACAATTTTCTCGATGCATAATGCATTATGCAGTCATATTTTCGGATGCATAACAAGTTATGCATCCATTTTAACGACTGCATAACATGTTATGCAGATATTATTGTAGGTGCATGACAAGTTATAAAGCCTTATTTTTTGTTGGTTTCGATACTAAGAAAAAAAGTAGGTGCATAACGTGTTATGCAACCGTTCTCCGGACTGCATAACAAGTTATGCAACACATTAATTGAATACCATTAATGTGTTGATGTGTATTGTAGGAGCAGAATCTCGCAACAACAACGCTCTTGTAAGGATTTATGCCACACATGGCAAGTGTCGCAGATTGATTACCAAAACGACGCAATAAAGGACAGAAGACAAAACATGAAGAAAGACGTGAAGATTTTATAGAGAAAGCTCGCAAGAAATGTAGCAAGAGAAATCCTGCGAGGTATTATAGAAACCTGCGGGAAATGACAATGATGTTGCTGCAATATTACCGCAAGAGTTCAGATCCGAAATTAGGGGAAATGTGAGTTGTCAATGAGCTGTCATCCACAATTTAAATACCTATATAAAGAAGAGAGCAGGAGAGAGAGGGGGGGGGGAGATAATTTTAGGAAGAGAGAGAAAGTTATTTTGCAGAGAGAGAGATTTCTGGAGAGAGAAAATGTAATTTCTTTATCACCTTCTTCCCCAAAACTAGATCTAGAATTCTTACAAGAACTCCATTAATGGAGATTGAAAATGTAAATTGATGTAGCTACAAATTATTATAGTGAAGATCCGTGGACGTAGATCACATTGATCGAACCACGTAAAAATCTTGGTGTTTATTTATAATTTTAGTACTTTTATCACCATTTTTATATTTAGATCTAGGAATTGTTATCAAGATTTGATAAGGGGTGTGTTGTAGGAATTCCTGCAACTACATTTTGGCGCTAGAAACAGGGACTACTATTTGATAGATTGAAGAAGATTCAAAGAAATTGTCTATGAGGAGTTAGAATTCGTGAGATCTAAATTTTTTGAGAGGAAATTATCTAACGGAAAGATTGTGTCTTCAAGCAAACACCGACAACACAGTGAAAGAGCATAAAAGAAAATGACGAAGATGAAAAACTATGTAAAAAGGATGATTTTTCAAGAAAATTCCAAGAAAGATTAGCTACTGTTCATGTATATTTTTAGATCTAAAAAAAATAAAAAAATAAAAATTAGGGTTAAAATGGAAATTTCATGGAAGAAATTACATTTTCAGAGAGTAATCATCATCAACAATTTAAAGACATGAGAAGACTAAGAGAAAAAAAAATAGTTGTTGTGGTGAATTTAAGAAAGAAAACCAAGGTTTCAGTGGAAGATTTATTGATCAGGAGAGAAAACAAGAGGCAAATTGTGAAAGAAATTAAGGGAGGACGAAAAGAAGATAAGAGGTAAACGCTGCAATTTTAATCACAAGCACAATTTTGCACAGATGGTTCAAGTCTGAGAGAATAACAAAGAGGTCAAGGGTTCAAATCTCGCAAAAACACATATTTTTCATTTTCTTATCATTTTCAGCGGAGAATAAAAGAATAAGTAAAAAAGTTCTGCGTTAAATGTTGCAAAGAGATTCTTGAACAGTTGGTCCAGAGAACAGTATGTGAGTTTGTGGTCACAGTTCAATTTTCCTCATGAGCATAATTTTCTTCTTTTTACAAATGGTGAAAAAATAGATAATTTCGCAGCATTGTTTCATTATCTCGCAAACAAGAGCTAGTACAGTTGGTAATATGCGAAGTTAATGAGTTTATGGTCGCAAGTTCAAGTCCCAACACATACATATTTTTTCACGCAATATTTGATAATTTCGCAAGTGTATTTCACGCAGAAGATAGTAAATGATAATTTCGCATAGAAATTTCGCAGACAAGGGTTAGCACAGATGGTTCAGCGTGATATGTCACAAGCAATAGGTCGCGGGATCAATTCTTACTTCACGCAAGTTTATTTTGGTTATTTCGCAAGTTAGCCTTTGATTATTTCGCAGATAAATTTCGCAAGAAAGAGAGCTAGCACAGTTGGTTGAGAGGCATGAATGTAAGCAATAGGTCGCAGGATCAATTCTCATCTCACGCATGTTTATTTTTGTTTTGCGAGAATTGTCTCTAGAACAGTTAGACTTTGATTACTTCGCAAGATATTTCATTATTTCGCAAGAGAAGGTTAGCACAGTTGGTATGGTGTGAGAAAATGCAGAAGTAGATCAAGGGTTCAAGTCTCACTCTTCACAATTATTTTTGCTGCGAGATGTTCAGACAATTCACATAAGAGCTAAGTACCTTTTCTTAGAATATTTTACTTACAACAAACAAAAGATTTTTTTATTTAATTTCCAAAATGCGATATAATCGCAAGATTTCTAAAATTCTTAAGATTTCAAAACATTTTAAAGATTTTGATTTCAAAAGATCATAAAAATGTCTGCGAATTATCGCAAAAAGTTACAAATTTCAAAGACTACAAAAAGTTAAATTATCGCAAAGATTTCTAAGATTTCAAATATTTTGATTTGATTTACAAAGAGCGATACAATCGCAGAATTACAAAGATTTTACAATTAAAAAAAATTCAGAATTACAATATGTTAGAATTTTTCTTGAATATTTACTTCAGATGATATGATATTATGAGAATGAAAACAGATATGAAAGCATAAAGAAACGTGAATAAAGAAACAGGAGATTATTTCGCAGACATATTTCGCAAAAAAATAGTTAGAACAGTTGATATGGCGCAACATTATACAAGAGGCAGATCAAGAGTTAATTTTGCAAGACTTCGTTTCTCATTTCTTCTCAATCTTCAAGCAAATCATCTACTTCCCAAAAGACAACAGCAAGCCGCAAAAGATAAGTACCATTTCCTTGAATATTTTATCTATGAATTTTGCGAGAAAGATTTTTGATTATATTTAACAAAAGCGATACAATTGCAAGATTTTTAAGATTTCAAAACATTCCAGAGATTTTTTATTAAATTGGCAAAAAGCGATACAATCGCAAGATTCAAAAAATTTCAAAATATTACAATAAAAATTCATCGCAAAAATTTAAATATCTCAAAAAATTTCAAAGATTTCAACGTTACAAAAAACAGAGAAAATTAAATTTATATATTTCTATAGAACATTTTTGATTTAAAGACGCGATATAATCGCAAGGTTTCAAAGAGGATTTCTAAGATTTCAAAATATTTTACAGAGAATTTACTTCAAAAATGATATTATGAGAATGAAAGAAAGAATGAATAAAGAAATGTGAAATTATCGCAAGAAATGCGAATAAAATTTCGCAAGAGAGAAATGAAATTGCATAAGATGGCGGAATGATCGCAAGAAATGAAAGAATAAAGAAATGCGAAATTATCGCAAAAGACGCGAATAAAATTTCGCAAGAGAGAAATGCAAATGCATAAGACGGGCGCAAATCTCCTAAAAACATATAAGAATGGGACGAACCTTTATGGCGTACACCCTAGTTCGCGGATTCTATTCCGTAAGAGGCAATGTCCTTAAAGTGCGTCATAAGGGGGGTATCTCTTTGCATGACTATGGGAAAGGCTATACCGCTGCTGGAACCTAGTCATGGAGATTTGGGATTATAGAAAATCCATCCGGGAGAGATAACTTGGATTCCCAACTATATAAGGTTATACCCTGGTTGGGCGCCCGAGAGTTTCTCCTAAGGAATGCAACGTATGATCAAGGCGCCGAGGTACACGGTTGAGCTGTGGGTGTCCTGGATGGATGAACCTACCCTGGCCATCCACGACAAGTCTTGGCTTACGATGTTTTCGGCCCGAAGAAAACCCCACTTAGGGTGCAGTATTGTAACTATAAGCCATATAAGGCATAAAGGACAAGGCTGCGAAAACAACTGGTTGTTGCGAACCGGATGGGAAAGTGCTAGTCTTGTATGGCCGATGTATAATCCTTGAAGGGGCAACCGGGGGGAGAGATAAGGGCGATACCCTCCATTAGGGAGCTGTGTATCAAAAAAGACGGCAATGTCATGGGACTTTATATTCGCAAGAATATTTAGGACCGTCATATTGTCGCGTGACAGAGACAACAATGTCATGGGACTTTATATTCGTAAGAATATTTAGGCCCGTCATATTGCCACGTGACTGGCCAAAAAGCCTAAAGAGAAATGTTAAGATGAGATCAATGGGTTTTTGCGATAAGATCAAAAGATGAGATAAATGAAATCAATAATAAGAGGATATAAATCGTAAAGACGTCCTGCGATTTCATCGAAAAGATGACAATGTCATAAGTCTTAAAAAGAAAAGAGAGGTTAATCTCACAAGAAGGCTTAGATTTATCATATTGTCGCAGAGATTAAAATTAAATGATAAGACAATATCAATGGATTATTACATATAAAAGTAAGAATGTCCTGCGATCTTGTCGCATAAAAGTGGCATAATAAGACCTTTAACTAGGAAGGCAAAATAAGACCACAAGAGAGGTTATACCTACAAGCGTATAACAGATTGCTAACGACTTTATATTAGTCTTATTTCATTTATCATATTGCAGATCAATAACAAGAGGCAAGTATGGGAATGCATAGAATGGAAATTACTATTCATAATTCGCAGCACTATTCATAGCACTATTTGAGACACTATTCTCCGGACTATTCATAATTCACAGCACTATTTGCGACACTATTCGCAGTACTATTTGATCACTATTCATAATTCGCAGAAATGTTCAAAAATTCACATAAATATTCAGAAATTAGCAGGGTTATTCATAATCACGCAGGCTTATTTACAAATTCGTATGTTCACCCAGAATTTCGAAGGAATTGTGATTATTTCGCAGAATGTGATTATTTTCTTAAAGTGATTATCATTGGAGGCAGAGGCAAGATAAGAATAAAGAAGCAATTTAATCATTCAACATTTTCTCATGGATTCTCCTTCATAGATAAAGAACAGAGGCAACTATGGATTACCAAGGAAATATTTTATGTTCTTTATCTTCTCAGCAAGAATCATTTCCAAAATGGGCAAGAATTCTCACCAAAAATGAAGAAATAATTTCGCATGAATAGAGGCAATATTTCTTATTCAAGGACATATACTTTTTATATTTCGAGGATTGAGTACTTCTTCTATTTCTTCTGAGATACTTCATACTTCATACTTCGCAAGATGATACTTTTAATTACTTAGCAAAACTACAGAACTTCGCAAAAGAATAGAGGCAAGTATATACTTTTTAAGTTTGGTATTCTTTCGCTAGTTCCTTCGTCAACAAAAATCAAAGACTACTACAACAACGAATTTTTTCTAAAAGATTGCTTTTTAAGCAATATTCAAGAAAAAAGAGGCAAAATGTAGGAGCAGAATCTCGCAACAACAACGCTCTTGTAAGGATTTATGCCACACATGGCAAGTGTCGCAGATTGATTACCAAAACGACGCAATAAAGGACGGAAGACAAAACATGAAGAAAGACGTGAAGATTTTATAGAGAAAGCTCGCAAGAAATGTAGCAAGAGAAATCATGTGAGGTATTATAGAAACCTGCGGGAAATGACAATGATGTTGCTGCAATATTACCGCAAGAGTTCAGATCCGAAATTAGGGGAAATGTGAGATGTCAATGAGCTGTCTATGAGCTGTCATCCACAATGTAAATACCTATATAAAGAAGAGAGCAGGAGAGAGAGAGGGGGGAGATAATTTTAGGAAGAGAGAGAAAGTTATTTTGCAGAGAGAGAGATTTCTGGAGAGAGAAAATGTAATTTCTTTATCACCTTCTTCCCCAAAACTAGATCTAGAATTCTTCCAAGAACTCCATTAATGGAGATTGAAAATGTAAATTGATGTAGCTACAAATTATTATAGTGAAGATCCGTGGACGTAGATCACATTGATCGAACCACGTAAAAATCTTGGTGTTCATTTATAATTTTAGTACTTTTATCACCATTTTTATATTTAGATCTAGGAATTGTTATCAAGATTTGATAAGGGGTGTGTTGTAGGAATTCCTGCAACTACATGTATATATCACAATTTGTGGCCACCATGGATCAAACCTACATGTGAACAAGCTGTTAATAAAACCAGAGAGGTAACCTCATTTGGCCTACCCACATTCCACAGACAACAAAATTGGCTTTAAATAGTAGTACCCCATGTAATACCATCGCATAAATTCTACTGGTAATATCATAAGAATCAGAAATGTTTCCAAGTTTCATGTACATTATCCAAGTTTCATGTACAAAAACCTAGTTATGTCTCTCAAGAATATTTCTTGATTAAGAGTGACTCTTATTATATAACTGGTTCACATTTCAAACCATATGTACAATGTAAACCATAGTTTTGAACCAGCTTGCCCCACAATTCGGATTTAGAAAACCATTATTCGTCCTTAATAAGTCTTATTTCAACTTAGCAACAATTAGTCACCCTTTCTTGAAGAGATTAGAGACGTGCATCTTTTGTTAGTCACGTACAACAATTCTGGAATGGTTGTATCTTTCTCATCTTGACTCCAAATGATCAGGGTGCATAATCAAGACAAAATTCTGGTCTACAACTTTCTTTCTTACCCAAATTCAAAAGAGAAACAACATGTATTGGAAAATCATTCTGGGATAGAATTGATTTCCTGTTCTTCGGAAAATCCGAAAAAACGAGGAACTATTTTGGTGTAGACAGTTATCAGAATGTCTTTTATACAGGGTTAAAAGTATTTATCTAAATTCATCTCCAGTTGGGAGATCGACCAGAATCTCTACAACGTTGTCAAACATCAAATAAAGAAAACGGGAGATTCATACTCATCTTAAAACACCCAACATGATTAGTCATTTATAAATCCTACATATCCCCTCAAAGAGTTGCTATTAAAATTTCAAAGAGACTACATTCAGGCCCGTCAGAGAGACTCCATTCATGTCTTCCTACGTACATGAAATTCTTATATCTAAATTCTTATGAAAACGGATCCATATATTGTTTATGATGATGGTGTCTCTCCAAATCATAATTTTTGGATTAAGTGAGGAGAAAGAGAGGGATGTAAAATTAGGCGGAGGAAGAACAAATGAAGAAGATAAGAAGAACGAAGAGAGAAGAGAGAAGAGAGAAGAAAGAAAAGAGAAACCAATTTTTTTTTTAATTTTGGGTTTGGGAATAATTTTTTTCCCAAAATGGGTGCGCGCCTAAAGTTTTGGGAGCATGGGTTTCACAATGGAAAAATCTGTGAGAATGGGTCTCACTGTAGTTTTCACATTTCAATAGGTCTGGAGCATTGTTTTTGTGGATACCAAAAAAGAATATTTTATCAATTATTTTTTTAAAAATTTATTTATAAAATAATCTCCAAAAATCAATTCCTTCTGAATCTACGCATAAAATCAGTATATTATTTTGAAACAGAAGCAGTACTATACAGCGAAAACAAAGAACATAGAGCTAGATTCAATCGTTTCGCGGGGAGTGCCTACAAAAAGTCGTCGATCATTCATGGATTCAGAGAACAGTGGAATATCATAAAATCAGATTTGCTTTGGCTAGTTGGCAAGGGGGAGAGGATTGACTTCTCGAACGACATCTGGTTCACTGGGATGGATATCTCAATTGCTGAGTACCTGGAGTTAGATCTCTCCAATGTGCAAAATGTGGTGGCGGATTTTATTAAGGATGGTAAGTTGGATATGCCGACTTATATGCCAGAGATGGAAGGACATATTCAGTAGATTATTAACGAAACACCTTTCTCTACGCATCTGGATGACAAGCAGATCTGAAAGGAGAGTAACTCAGGTGTAATCGATATGAGGAATGCTTTTGCGTTTCACAGGAGCAAGGAGGAAGAACATACGGACTTCAAGGACTTATGGGTTATCAAAATTCCTCCTCGGCGAGCCTGCATGGTGTGGAAGCTGTTGCACCACAGAATTCCTACAGATGACAATGTGAAGTACTACGGAGAGGACACGGTGAACTGTTGCAATCTTTGTCCCAAGCCAATCTGCGGTGAGTCCCAACAACACCTATTCTTCGACTGTATTTTTGCTTCATCTATCTGGAAGTGGGTCATGCAGTTGTTTAATCACAAGCTGTATTTCTCCAACATACACTCGATATTCGACTCCATCCGTCGCTTCCCTGGCTGTTCGCAGACGAAGAACCTGTTCTGGATCGCGGTGGTAAGTTCAGTTTGGATTATTTGGTCAAGCAGAAATAACATGAGGTTTGAGCACAAAGTAACCTACCTCCATCAAGCCATTTCACAGTTATCAAACCTAATCGCTGAAGCGGGAAAATACAGCGGGGGGTATTCATTCTACACCACTGGAGACAAGAGAATTCTGGACTCTTTGAGAGTAACAAGGAGATACCCTAAAATTCCAAAGGCGATTCTGGTGAAATGGAAGCTCCCGCCGCAGGGATGGATAAAAGCCAATACAGATGGATGCTCTCTCGGCAACCCAGGGAGATCGGGCTGTGGCGTTGTATTTCGGGATGATAAAGGTATGATGCAGGGCTGCCTAGCGCAGAGTCTGGGTAATTCTAATGCCCTGCTAGCGGAGCTTTGGGGTGTGATTTTTGCGCTCCGTTTGGCTTTCTCGAGGGGTATTCAAAAATTATGGTTGGAATGTGACTCGATGTTTGCTCTGCAAGCTATTAGGAGGCCGGAGCTGGTGCATTGGAATTTATGGATTAATTGGAACAACTGCTTGGCTTTTGCAAGTTCAATTCAGCTAGTTTATACTCATGTTTATAGAGAAGGTAATGCGGTTGCGGACTTGTTGGCTAAACACGGAGAGATGGTGGAATCTGGATGGTGGACAAACGTTCCTAACTTCATCAAGCGAAGCTGTGATATCGATAACTCAGAACTCCCGTTGTATCGTTTTCGTAATATGTAATTTGATCGGTTTTGAGAGGTGTTTGTTTAATTTCTTGTCTTCCTGTTTTTTACTTCTTCTATGTTCTTGGAGGTAAGGCCTAGTCCCCCTCCTTCTCTTTTCTTCATTTATAAATGGGTTACTTGTTTTAAAAAAAAAAAGAAGCTAGATTCAATGAAAAGTCCGTGAGAAAAATACAAGTATCCATGCATATATGAATTATTATTATCCCTAGTAGGCGCTATATACTTTCACAGCCTTGCACATATGTCCCTCTTATCATCTTTTATTTATTAAATCTTCTTTGCGATCTTTTTTTTTTTTTTGTGCGAAATTTCCTTCCTTGATAACATGACAAGATAACTTTTCGTAAGTCGGCGGTACTTGCAACAAAACAAGCAAGCGTGTTCTACAAACATACTATATTATCTTAGGAATGGCATCTGGCGCTAATTGGGTTCAGGTCACACGTTAAAGCAGAAAAGTTTTGAGAGAAGGAAAAAGAAAAAGGAAAAAGAAAAAGGAAAAAGGAAAAAGGAAAAAGGAAAAAGGAAAGGCCGAAACTCATTACGAAAATACTCAATTCCCAGAAGCTAAGTTTTTGGGATTTAACTTTATGGGGTTAACTTATTATGACTTAACTGCATTTTGGGTGGGTCACTTGCATTACTAGATTAATTTTTAGAAAAACTTAGGCCAAAAGTACCTAAGGCTGATAACCTCTGTCAGCATTGTTCTTATAAAAGAGAGCTAATTTAAAAGTATCCATATTTGAAGACGATGGATAAGAGAGAGTTTTAACAGAATAAAAATTATTGGAGTAATATCAAATTCATAACTATCATCTTGGTGATTGTTTCTTTCATGATATCTTATATCAAATCTTCCATTGACAGCTTCATGGTATATCAACTTGAAACGAATGAGGAGTTCCATTGATTCATAAGATATCTCTATGTTTGTATGATGCATTTATTATTTTAGCCGATTGGAAAGATAGGTCTAATCCTCATGTTGCTCCCCAAGCTCCACAATATCCTGGATGTCCTCTGGATCCAATGATGTTTCCTGCAAAATCTACCAAAGTAGTACAGTGTAATATAGTAAATTCTCAAGGTCTTGAAGGGTACAGATCATGATAGTTTTTCCATAGGTTGTTGACCCATTCACATCCAGGTCGTAGGTAGTATTAATGTGATTCATATTCGAGTCGATTTCCTCAGGTAGCAGAGGAAAATCATTCATAATATGCTCTGGCATGTGATGAATTCTGTTATGGTTGCATAGATGTTGTTTAATGCGCATAGAAGTAACTGCAGCATTTGGCTCGACTTGTTTGAAAATACAATCACATATGGCTTTCCAGATATACCAGCAAGTAGTGGCATAAACGTTACAGTCTTAATTGGTCATCCCAGTCAGGAACCAGGAATTTAGCCAATCAATGAAGATAGTAGAGTTATCAAATTGAGTATTATGAGAACCAAGGATTTCTTGCCAAACTAAATGAGCAGCAGGACAATTTAGAAGCATATGTGTCATGGTTTCTTGTTCCCCACTATTGCACACAGTACATTGAGAATCAATGTAGTGGAGTATGTTAGTTGTTTTTGCATTGGTGGGGAGAATCCCATGAGCACATTTCCAGATAAAAATTCTGATAACTGGAGCCACCTCCATGTGCCAATTTCCTCTCAGTTTCCTGTATGATTGTCATTGCTATATAGATTGTCAATCTTTTCTTTGTAAAGATCTTTGACATATAAAGTTCTTGTATTAGTTAGCTTCCATATTATTTTATCTTCCTATGTAGGATGAGTTTGCAGCATAATGATTTCTTGAGAAGTGTTGTTGCATAAGTAGTCTTGCACAACAGTTTCATTCCAATTTCCATCTAGAAGGAGGAGAGATTTCACATACTCAATTTGGAATGGACAATGTTGAGGTTTATTGAGTCTTGTAGATGTTCCTGGTATCCAGATATCATCCAACGTTTTAATTTTTCTTCCATTCCCTATCCTCCAGCTACAGTGTTGTTGTATATTGCTGATGCCTTCCAGAATTCCTTTCTAATCCAGGAATCACCATCTTTTGAATGAATGTCCATATATATTGAGAACATTTCTTCCAATAAGATATTTTGCATCCATGAGTTTGTACCATAGAGAGTCCTTGTCTTGTTCAAGTCTCCAGCCAATTTTAGTAATCATGGCACTGTTGAATAATTCCATATTCATTTAGCCTAAACCTCCCATCTCTTTTGGTTTGCAAACTGCAGTCCAAGCTTTGGGGTAGGAACCCGTGGGATTTTTTATGTTTTTCCCCCAGAAGAAATATATTTAAAGGTTATTGATGTCTTTGCAGGTCTTCTGGGGAATCTTGAAGCAGTTCATTTGGTAGATACATGCAGAGGAGGTTACAAATTCGATAAGCACTTCCCTTCATGCAAGATTTAAAGGTACATTTTTCCAGCTAGATAGTCTTAGTTTTAGCTTTTCAACTCCAGTCTTGAAAGAGGTGATTTGCTTCTATGAGTGAAAAGAGGCGAACCTAGATATTTATCATCTAATTTAAGAATTTGGACCCCTATATAATTGTTGATTTGAGGGATGAGGCTTGGTTCTGTGTTGTTTCTTAAGAAGACCCCTGATTTTTTAAAATTAATAAGCTTCCCATAGGAATTACCAAAAATCTGAAGGATTTTCATAATGTTTTGTGCTTCTGTCAAATTGGCTTTGCAGAAGATCATGCAGTCATCAGAAAATAGCAAGTGGTTGATAGATGGTGCTGCTTTGCATATCTTTATTCCATTTATAATGCCCAACTCCTCAGCATGAAAAAGAGTTCTTGAGAGTGACTCCATGCATAATAGAAATAGATAGGGTGAAAGGGGATCACCTTTCCTTAAGCCTCTGGAAGGTTTGAAGAATTTATCTGGAAAGCCATTAATTACGACAAAAGATGTGGAAGTTGAAATACACTGCATTATTTTGTTGCACTATTGATCATTGAAGCCAATCTTTTTCATGATGGATATTAGTAATGTCCAATTAATCCACTATGTCAAAAGCTTTTGCCATATCAATTTTGATTTCCATAGTACCAAAGTTTCATTTTTTCCCTCTTTTGGATCTCATGTTATGTATGATCTCATGAGCAGTAACTATATTGTCAGAAATTTGTCTTCTAGGAATGAAAGCAGATTCGTAAGGGGATATGATTTTGGTAAGACGATGTTTCATTCACTGAGATATGAGTTTGGATATTATTTTATAGGTAGTATTGCAGAGACTAATGGGTCTAAAATGGCTTGAGGATGTTGGGTTTTCAATTTTTTGGATAAGGGATATGAATGTGGAGTTCATTTATTTGAGGAGGTAACCTGAAGTGAAGAAGTGTTGAACCATTTTGACAATGTCATTTCCAAGGATATCCCAGTTGGCTTTGAAGAAATTTGGTGGAAAACCATTAGGTCCTGGAGCTTTATCACTGGCCATGCTGAATATAATAGATTTGATTTCATTATGATCAGGGATTCTGTTTAGCTTAATGTTGTCAGTGGAAGATATGGTTGTTGGGATGAGATTGATAATCTCTGGAGAAATGGTTATGGTGTCAGCAGTTGCCATTTTAGAGAAGTGAGTAGTGATACATTCTTTTACTTCTTGGTAATCAGTAATCCTACCCTGTCTCATTATGTATTGTGTCCATCTTGTTTCTCCTGGTTATGCTCTTGGTGGCTTTGTGGAAGTAGCTTGTGTTTTGTTCTCCCAATTTGATCAGTTGATCTCTTCTTTTGGTTTTCCAGAACTTTTATTCTATGTCTTGCCAATTTTTGAGATGTCTCATTGCATCATCTAGAGCATGGATCCTATCTTCCTTGAAGTAGTTGTTATGTAGCCAGGTTAGATATTGCTTGCATTCTTCAATATTTGTTTTGATGTTTCCATATATTTCCTTGTTCCAGATTCTGATTTGTAGTTTTATGTCCTTGAGTCTTCTTGCAATAGTAAAAGCACTGGATCCAGATATGCTTTTTTTCTAACATTTAACTATTATTTTTCTTGCATTCTTCATGATCCAACCAAGGACCAAAGAACTTGAAAGGTACCTTTCCATTTTTCCAATGAGGATTTGAGTTTAGCAGAATGGGATGGTGATCAGATCCAATAGCTAGCATATTTGTGATAGTGGTATTGGGATAAAGGATTAGCCAATCATCAGTTGCTACAACTCTATCTAATCTCTGTTCAATAAGGGCATGACCCCTTCTTTTGTTGGACCAAGTAAATGGGCATCCAGTAAAGCCAATGTCGACCAAATCTAGCCCAAGAATCTTTTTGTTAAATTGATAAGATTCATTAATCATGAAGGATAAAATTGAAGTCACCAATTACCAGCCAAGGCAGAGTGTTGCTGCAGTTTTATCTATTATTTTCCAAGAGTTGAGTTTTGAAGGTGTCATAAGGACTACCATAATAGCCTGTGAAAAGCCAGGGGGGCTGTTGGCAGATCTGATAATTGCATTGATGTGGTTCAATGAAAAATCCACAATGTCTAAGGTAATGCTACTTTTCCAAATCAAAGCTAAACCACCAGCTGTGCCACTTTCCCCTCCTAGATTCATAGACCAGTAGTTGTTGACTCTAACATCATGCATTTTTTTTTTAATTTTTTCAAGCTTTTGTTTCGTTTCAGAGAGAAATATTATATCAGGATTCAATTTATTGAGCATATCATTAAGATAGCTTTAAGCATCTCTAGTTCCCAGTCCTTGGAAGTTCCATGCCAAAGTGGTAAAGAACTGCCAGAAATATGATATATTTGGATACTTGGAAGTTAGTCTTCTAGTGATATGGTCATAATGGATGTAGAGAGCATTGTGAATGATATAGTAATTTTTATAGTAACCTGTATATAAATAGAGGGTGATAGGGAACTTTACCATATTTCCAGGGGAGAAGCTTTCCATGATACCATTAGCCATTGGGGAAGGAGTGTTTCCTATCTACTCACAGGATTCTTCTGGCAAATATTTGAATCTCTTGAGAGTGTCTTGCTCCAAACAGTTAAGATAATTGTTGTCTTTATTGCAGAGAGGTTTCTTTCTCTTTGGGTCATAGTTTAGGGTGTTCTGGGTATTATCACTTAAGTTCTCAAAGTTATGAGCTTTTTTCTTAGCTTTCCAAGCTGCTTTCTTCTTCTTAGATGAATCAACATCCATGTTTGCTTTTATTTGGGCTAGAGTTGGAGGATCATTGAATAGGAATTTCTTTGGTGCAGGGGAAGCAGGGAAAATGTGTTCAGCAGCAAACTATAGTAAAGTTTACGGGTCATATCGAGAGAGAATATGATACAAATAAAACGAAAAGAGAGAATATGATTAGGGTCATATCGATATTGTTGATGGTCATTGTCATTATATTTGCACATATAATATATACTAACGCAAACTACTAAACCATTCTTATTAGCTAGCTAGGTTTGTTATATTTGTACATTTCGAAACAAAAGCGATATTGTAATAGCTAACAAAATAACCTTTAAATGTTACTGTAAGGATAGAGGCTGTTACAAACTTACAATGAGGGGGTTTAAGAGAAAAAAATACACACTAAATAACGCGTTTGTGGGGTGTGTTCCCAGCTATCTAATTCTAATGCACTTTACACCTTTACTGTTATGAATAAATGAGAACTGCTTAGCATCAATTAATGAACTGTTGGAACAATTGCCGAAATCCTCCTGCAAAATAATCACAAACCAAACAAATAAAAAATGTTATGGCCGAGTCACGACCAAATATCTCTTTTTAAGAAGTTTCGTGGCTCTACCCAAAATTGTGCAAGCAGTTTTTCCATGTCGCTTCGCCCCCAGGATAAAACAGCCGAATAAATCTCTTTCACAATCACTCTTGCACTTTGAGAGTATGTGATACTTGTACACTTATATTCTTGCTCAAAATCAAACTAGTAGAAAACAAGTGATGATCACACACTAGTTTTCTTTCTCTCAAAAAATCTTATTTTTCTTTTAAAACTCCAAAAACATTAAAACAACAAACTTTTTTATTGTTTTCCAACCAAAAATATGATTTGTACCCAAGAGATCAATAGTTAATGAAACTTAATTACCACAAAATTAATCCCATTAACTTCCCTTAAATAAAACGGTCAAGGGATTAATAAAAGAATAAATTTATTTAATGAAGATAATTATAGCTATTAAAAACAATTTCAACAAGAATGATAAATGGAAATAAAATTTTGTTTTAAAGAATATATTTTCAATAATCCCCCACTTATATTTTTAAAACATTGAGCAAGATCTATATAGTGATGTGCATAAGTAAAGGTATCTTTCGATTTTGAACCTTTACATAGTGCTAGACTCTCTCAAAATCTAACCATAGAGTGAACATAAGTCTTTGAACTCTAGGAGATAAAAATATTGTTTAACACACACAACTATACTAGTGTAAAGTCTAAAGCCAGCACATTACGGCCCTGTGCTTGAATCCCGGTTTAATGAATGATCTAGAGAACTTCCCATATTCTCATAGAAAGCGGCCACACTTTCACATCCATATAGGTGGGTTTATCAAGAGTACTCTTGTAGTTAAGTACCCAACTCTAAATAGATATATAAACATTATTAAGAGTTTTGGAAACAAAAAATCAACCTTAACTCGCTTCAGGATATCATGTCGTGGGATGAATTTTCTAAAGAATGATTTTGTATTTACATATATTATTCCTGACTTAGCCACATTTGAACCTACATTTTGGGATCACCATTCATAGGTATGGAATACCTTTTGAACCTGTTTCTGGAATTTTGAGTTATAGGTTGGGTGTCCATCATGAAAAATTATGTTCATACCATTTGTGAATCGTTATTCTCTTTGAACCTATTTCTAGGTGGGTATCCATCACAAATGACTCAATTCTTAATGGGCAGAAACGTCATCCCATAAGATGTATTTACACCTTCTTATTAATCCTTTTGTCAAATGATCAACGATAACTCCTTTCAGACCATATATAATCCATTTCTCATAGCATCAAAAATGCCTTTTTATCACTATATTTGTCGACTCTACCGTTGTAATTAACGGATCTCAACCCTTGCAATAGTCGTGGTACTATCGCATTGGATTAATATGTATGTTCTTCCTCTATCTAATAGAGGATTGAATCGATCCATCCTATAGAGGATTCATCTAAAAGTATTTTGAATCAGTTTCACAATACCCATAAAGGATTTCAGTAAAAAATTAGATAATGTATTTCTAGGTGTAAGATGCGTTTGAAACACCTCATAACCTTCTCAAAATTTTACCAATTTTCCATACTAGGATTTGTAAATCTGAATATAAAACCCCCATTGTGGAAGAAATATATTATCCCCCCCCCCACCCACCACACACACACTATATAATATATATATATATATATAATCAATCACGTAGCAAGGAAGCATACCAATCTATCATACTCATGTCTATTGCAATCACACACAATCTCAAAAGTGTTAGAGCATTGCTCGGTTGAACCCACCAAGCGTTGGTATGTCAAGTTTGGTTGTCATATTTTAGTGAAGCAAAACTCATTTAAGAGTCGCTTGATTTAAATGTACTAGAGTCAACTTCGTATATGTTAGCTTGAATGTATTAGGATGAGACATTACAAGTATTGCAAAAACTTGAAGAAGTGAAGACGAACGGAGCTACAACGACAACATAATCCTTCAACTTGAGGTTAGTGATATTTGACTTGAACTGTTTCATTCCCTAACGTATATTTCAAGTCGTGCATATTGAAAACATAAAACTGCAAAGCATGAACACTCTAGATAGACATAATATTAAGGAATACAATATGAAGTTTCTTGCTTAACCATTAAACTTTGTATATAAGACATCGACATAATAATATGAATGTTATTGTCATTATGTATGGGTATGAGGCGAGGATTTCATCATAGGGAACAATGTTTACATGTGTTCTAAGGAAGTAAGTTCATGATATGTGTTGTGAACCGAAAAGTAAATCGCCAGGCGTTATTGGGGCTATTCTTCATTGCATATCTTATGAACGACCAATATGTGTGAATTAGTATAACCACTCACGACTTGTTTTTGTTCTTGGTAGAACTATTCACATGATGTCTGACTTATGTATTGGTATGACTTTTATTAGTGAAACCGATCTTAAGTAATCACCTGGGGTATGATCGGGTTGTGTATGTATGAAATTATTACTGGGAAGAGGGAAACCGATCCTAGTTAGAGGTGCAGTGCCTCACAAGGGGAACCGATCCTTGTATGAGGTGCAACAAGGTTTATGGAAGAAAGGGGAACCGATCCTATGAACATGTACAACAAGTTTTTGGAAAGGGGGAACCGATCCTATGGACATGTGCAATGCATACAAGTTAGATACCAAATATATATGGGGAACCGATCCTAGTACCTAGTCAGCCGTATCTTCGGTAAGCTAGTGTAACTATGCACAATACTCACATGGAGGTAGAATCGAAATTTGTTTTGGTAGAACCGTAAACCCATGAGTTGTGATTGAGTGGAACTTGATCAATAACATAGTTCTTGAAAGTCAGATGAACCAATTCTAAACTTGTTTGGAAGTGTGGTAAATCGGTTTCAAGTGAGCAAGCATGGTAAAGACTTGCAAGAGTAAGATGTCGACACTCTTTGAACACGATGCATTAATGCTTATTCTATTTTGTTCAAAGATATTCCTTAAGGGATAAGAAGGAAGAAAATCCCAAGATCGAATTAAATAAGTTAAGAATCTTTATAATTAAGGGTTTTTAATTATATATGGAAAATAATAATTAGTAATGTGCATTTGCTAATTAAAGATTTTCCAAGGAGATTTCGATCACATTTTTGGACAGTGCATTCACAGGAATTATGAAAACTGAATTTGGGTAAATATAGAAAATATCTTGAGAATATTTTCGGTTTTGGAAATTCCTTGGTGTCCAAACTTCATTGTCTATAAGTACTTTGAGTTTGTATTTCTAGCAAACTAATCCTGCGTAACCTAGACTTACTCTTTTGTCTTTATTACTGGTGAAGCCGCCTATCGGAGAGGAGAGTAATCTAATTAGGTGACCACTCAATTTAAAGTCTTCTTTGGAATTGAGAAGCTCTAGCGCGACCCGTTGGTGGGAAACTAGATATTGCGGTTTATCTTTAGTTTTCGTATTGATTTGATTGACTAACGGTAGTTGAATCTTGATTGTACCTAGTTTGTTTATGCTTGAGAATCTTCTCTTATGATATAAAGGTTCACTCAAACTAGTTCAAGGTTTCGACAGGGATCTTTAGACTGTTGTTAGATCTAAAGACGATCTTGTGATAATCCATTGTTAACAGACTCCGTTCTGTGTGTGATTGATCACAAGAGATTCAAGTGATTGTGTGCAGGTGTTATTGAAGATCTAAGAATATTTGAAGACAAAGAAGATATTGAAGATTTCTTACTTGGTGTTTTTATAATCTTTGGTGTGCATAATACTTGTTTGGGAAAAAGAGGATCCAATTAATAATCGGTTTATCCGTGTGGTAGATTGGATTGATTAATTGAGTAATATCGGCATCAACACATATCACTTGATTGAAGAGTGTTGTTGGCTTAATATTAGTGATTGCCTTTTGGGTGATTAAACGTAAGATAGATCTTGGAACCTGGCAAAGGAGTTTATGTAAAGATAAACAAGGGAACCTTTGCGCAACTTATATCACTTGGTTGAAGAGAGTTGATACCAAACAAATTTGTTGTTCCTTTACTGTTTGGAATATGAACCAAAAGAATTGGTCCAAGTACGTGACTTGTTTACAGGTTGGAGGCGTGGGAATACACACGGAACTAGGTGAACTATAGGTTTAGTTGCTTGGTCTCAACTATACGAAGTTGTCTTATTTTGTATAACGGCTTAATCCTGAGAGTATTCAATTCTGGACTAGGTCCCGGAGTTTTTCTGTATTTGCGGTTTCCTCATTAACAAAATCTTGCTGTGTCATTTACTTTATATTTCCGCATTATAATTGTTTTATTATAATTAAAGTAAATTGCACAAATGTTAATTCCTATTTACTTGATACGTGAATCCTATTGAGTTTGGTTAAGTCCAAACCTTTGTATCAAGTAAACACACTTTGTTGTTGTATTGTCTCGATCTCGTATCCATAGACGATCACACAAAGTGTGAACCGATTTGTTGTATTATCTCGATTCAATCTATAGACAATCATTTTTGGGGAAAGTACTTATAGGAAGGAAAAGTTATAGCTTGAGGTATATTTGGGGTACCCTCGCCTTTTCAATTGGTATCAAAGTGGGAAAACACGAAAATATCTAACAATATGTGTTTGGTGTGATCCATCCTATAAGAACGGAGTCTGGTCAATGATTCAGTTAACGTAATGGTAGGATTTGACTACTTCAGGAAATCATGGTGGATAACACATATGAAGTATGTAATACTTTTATTCCTAAACCTGTTAGGAATTATACATATGTATGTCATGAATGACTTACATAATCCTTTGATTGTCATAGGATTGTATATCATTATGATAAGTAATGATGTAATGGTCAATGAGACAGATTGTATCTTGAAGATGCATAAGATTCTACTTAATATTTTTATGAACCTAGGCTATTGTGTTCTTGTGAAATCTAAAATCTTAAATATATTTTGGATATCCTATCAAAGTATATTTGTATACATTTTCAGATCAAAGATTGTTAATGATTCGCCTCTATTGGTACAATTTTGGAAAAGATGTAATCCTATAAGGATTAAATTTTCAGTTAATAATTCTATTAACTATGGATTGCTTCATGCGCCTCACAACTGTTTAGTGAATCAAGTGATCTTTTAAAATTCTGGTATTATGATTCAAATGGTATTTTTAACAAATATCTTATTTTGTTCAAACATGCATCTGTATACTCTATAAAATTCTTGAGTAAGTTTCAAGTAATATTATAAATCTTTGGTAATAAAAGAGTAAACAGACTTTTGGACAAAAATATGGAATCAATTCAAAATAAAGGTCCAGTCCATAAAAAATTGGTTTTCCAAAAGAAAGACCCAGATACAAAATCGGATTTGTTTTCTCACAAGTCATGGGTTTCGATTTTGCTAGTGTTTCCTAAAACTAGTTTCCGGTTTTTGATCTCATGCCTTCTTATAAAAGATGATCCCTTATTATGTGTTTGAACATATTGGAGAAGACTAATAAAAACCGAAACTAGGGTTTTTCATATTTTCACAAATATGGGAAAAAGGAAATCAAGGACTAAGTCCACTGATAATCGGGTTAGAATCGATAAGACTGATAGGATCATATTTTCTAACAATATTGATAACAAGCATGAATTTGCTCGTTTTGTTGATAGCTCGTGCTTTGAAAAGTATGAAACTCTCAAGGGAATAGAATTTACTGCTGAAAAAAGGTTTGATCCTGAAGTCCGAAATAAGGACTATGTAAAGTTTGTTCAAAATCGAAACTGGGAAATCTTTTTGATTTTGAAGAATATTCACCTGATATGGCAAGAGTTTTCTATGCCAATATGCATAATATTGATCACAAAAAACTCAGTTTTGTGACTCTTGTTGGTCAAGAAATCTATTACATTAATCGTTCAACGATTCCAAGGGCTATTAAGTACAATGTGGAATATAGTCATCTGATTACTGGAACTGAAATTGAACACGATAACATTTCAACATGCATCATTGGAAGAAAGGATACCTGGGAAAATGATAGATTGCCAACAAAGGATATAACCTTTCATCTGAGGGTTTTTGGAAAACTTGCACTAGAAACCACTTTTGCAAGTACAAGAGACAAGCCAGTTTGGGACAAATTATTTGCTGAATTTATATATTTTCTATTAAAAGAAGACTCCCAGTGTAGTTGCAGAATAACCTACAACTCACCCTCAATAGAATTAGTAAAAACTCAAGAAGTTCTTGATGGTGAATGATAACTTTCTTATTAATTTTATTAATTGATTACATAGAATTATCAAAGTGGAATTAGAATAGTTACAACTTTTTCTATTCTCTTTCCTAAGATAATTTCTTACACTCACTAAAAGAACCTCTCGAATTTTACATTTGAACTCCTATTTATAGTAAAACTTATACAGCTGTATATGAATTTAGAAGTATCGCAATTCATTCTCGCAAAATTATTTCATCCTCGCAAAACTTCATATTTCTCCGCGCCACTTCTATCATCGTATCATTTTATAACTCCTTCCTCCTTTATTTATTACGATACTCGTGAACTATTATCTTGCGATATTCAGTACCTACATCTTGCCTCTTCTCATGTCAATTCTACGAAGAAGAAATGTCATGAGAATCCATATTCTCGTAAATTTAGTGTAGTTATTACCACCCATCAAGTTCGCAACACGTCTTTTTACTTTTCCCTTATCTTTTTGACACGTTTCTTCGTAACCGTTCTTTTCAACCGTTCACGCTTACTCGTATTAATGAGTTTCTATCTTCATCAAACTCTCTCTATTTATAAATATTATCCTTTGTTTTTGTTTTTGTTTTTTTATTATTCTCTTATCTTATTCATCTTCTTCACCACTTCTGCCTCTGCAATCTCTTTTATATTTTTTCCTTTCTATTTTCCCTCTTATATTCAATGGCACCAAAGAAGAAAACTATTGAACAGATTAATGCGGAACTTGCTGATAGGGACCTCATTCTCTCTGAGATTGAAGGTTATAACAATAAATCTTCTCTCTGTGTGAAGCTCTTTACCAACTATGTTTGGGATGATCAGAAAATTTTAATCTCACGAGGTCAAATCCTCGCAGGTCTTCCTCTTCCTCTTTATGATGTTAACTTTCCTCTATTCTATGAAATTATTTCCCACCCCAATTTTTCTTGTGCCATTTACCAATTGACTGGTGATTGTATTCGCATCTTAGTTGAATTCGCAAATCGTGCCGCTTTTGGGAAATCTTTGTATTCAGTTGATCTTAGGAAACCTGGATTTGAAAATATGGAAATTGTTGCTGCGAATTATACAGTTGATGGTTTCTTCAAAAATTACACACTAATTCCTGCGAGGAAAGAAGATAATCGTTGGGGTGTTCGTCTTCATCGTAAAACTAATATCGCAGCAGATGATCTTCTCATGCACGATATTGATTATGCTTCAGGAAATAATAAGACACCTCATCGTTCTAATGATGAAGATTGGTATAAGTACCCTTTAACATTATCGGGCTCTTATATTTCTGGGATTGTAGAACTTCCTGCGAACCTTCGTAACGCCATTATCAACCTTGGGTTTTTAGAAATGTATGTACTTCCATCTCCTTATCTTTTTGTTAACCTTTAATTTCAAATGAGGTAAGAAACACTCTTGTATATTTCTAAACAATATATTGTTGCCTCTGTTTCTTATCCTTATTTGAATTTGCAGGTTCCACTTCTTCCTGAGATTGCTGCGAGTGAAAATAAGAGTTCTACTTCTCCTAAAAGGTTTACTGCAAGACAACAAACTCTTCGTTCTGCGAAGGTTACCCAATCTTCTGGTAGTCAAGATGATGCTCTTCGCAAAGGGAAAAGAAAACTTCAAGATTTTGTTTACGAGAGGAGGAAAAAGAAGAAACTCTCAACCAAGTCTCATTCCAATGTAATTTCTTCTAATGAGAATATTGAGGAAGATCTTGGTGATGAAGATGATAAATTTCCTGAGAAGAACTTTAGTTCTAATTCCGATACCCTTTCTGACGAAGGAGATGATTATAATGATGTTGATGAAGGTGGAAATGAAGATTTCAGTATCCCAGAAACTTTTTCCTCAGCAATGGTTAGCATCTCTGAGGCTTTCCTCCATTCTTCTCGTGGATTAGGAAATTCTCCTACAGCGAATGCTCGCAAACTTATTGCGAAGGCTTGTAAAGTTCCTAATGTAATTGATAATAACTCCCTCAAAGGAATTTCAAGATTCGTCTCTCCTTCTTCATTATATGCTTTAGGTAGCATGGTAAGTTTCTTCTCTATTCCTTGTTTATTTCCCTTATTTTGTTGATTTCTAACCCCTTTTTTCTTGTTTAGGTTGGAAGAGTTAGTTGTGCAAATGTCGATTGGGAAAGACGTCATTCTATTGCTGAGAAGAAAACTTTGAATCGTTGTAAGAAGTTAGAGGTTGAAAATTCAAATCTCCGTCAGAAAGTAGAGGATTTAAGTATTGATAACACAGAATTAATATCCCGTCACGAAGATAATTCACAATATGCGAGCATCGCAATTGATAATTCTTCTCTTCTTGGGGAGAATAATCAATTAAAGCTTGAAAATTCTTCTCTTCGTAATGATAAGAAGCAACTAGAAGGTAAACTCTTTGCGATGGTAGTCATTTTGATTACTTTTCCTTCGTAATTTTTTAACCAATTCCTTAATTTCTCTCCTTGCTGCAGAAAATTATGCGAAGATGAATAACGATCTGGAAACTATCCTTGATAATCGTAATAAGAAAATTTCTGATTTGAGATCTCAGCTTCTAATTTCCCAGCATAACCATAGTTTATATGTCAAGCGTTTTCGATCTAAGATGACTCGCAAGATTTGCGAAGATAATGAAATTCCTCTCAAGAAGAACCATACGCTCCTTTCTGAAGAAATTCCTGAAGATACTCCATATTTGGAAATCTCTGATAGTGATGTTGAAGATGATAGTGAAGTTGAAGAAGAAGATCATTTTGATGGGAATAGATCGCCTGAAAAATAACTTCTCTCTTTTTTGTATATCTGTTCTGTAACTTCACTCTTTTTTGTATGTCTGTTCTGTTTCTTTTCAATACAATACTTTCTTCTTGATTGCACTTTTAATCAATCCAACAATTTCTTTTTCAAAGCTTAATTTGAATTAATCTTTCTTTGATTGATTGTTTCCCTTATTCGCATAACTTGATCATGTGGAGAGAAATAATATATCTTAAAGACTTAGCTTAGTATTCCCTTTCCCCTTATTATTGCTCTTAAAATGATCAACTATCACTGGAAGTATTATAATATCCTTCTCAATTTATCTTACGAAGTTTCGTCTTATTGTGATTATGAATAAAAAGTCCTCCCTTTGAAGTATAAGAAATATAAGCCTTTTTCCTTTTGCGGAATGTTGCGAAGTAAATAATAAATCTCCCCTTGAAGTATAGGAAGTATGAAGTATACGAAATATGAAATACCCTTAAGAAGTATAAGAAGTATAAAATATCTTTGAAGAAGTATTAGCAAAGATTCAATTCATGAAGAATTGCCCAATATATGAAGAAGTATAAGAATTATTACTCATTGTATGAAGAAGTATAATAAGTACTTAACCTTCACAAAATTAAATATCCGTTGAAGAAGTATAATAAATATGATATACTCTTGAAGAAGTATAAATAGTATTGAATTTGTGGAGAAATATTCAATATATGGAGAAGTATAAGAAGTATTTAATTCTCGTAACAATTTACGAGTATGAACTTATCTGTATTTGATTGCTATCAAAATCGCATCTTTTGTTAAGTCTTCGTGAAAATTCTTCAATGATGTTATCTTCTTTGATAGGACTTCTTGTAAAAATTCTTCAATGGTATTGACGAAGCTATCTTCTCTTCAAAACTTCATGATGTATATTCTTGTAAAATTTCTTCAATGATATCGACGAAATTTTCTTATTTTCAGATCTTCATAATTTATATTCTTGTATAATTTCTTCAATGATGTTGATGCAATGAATTTCATTAATTTCTGTGGTCTTATCATGCCTTCCTAAGTAAAGGTCTTATTTTGCTACCTCTTTTATAGTAACTTTTTGTATTTGCGATAATATGACAAGTCTGAACATTCTTGCGAACATACAACCTCGTGACATTATCGTCTTGCGATGAAATCGCAGGACGTTTTTACACTTTCATGTAATAACCCATTGATCTCATTTTAACTTCTTTGTTTCATTCTACGAGTTCTTTTTGTATGTTTTCCTTTTATCTTTTATTTTTATTTTTTTTATTTTTTTAGAATGCTCGCAGAACTTCATTTGTTGCACAAATATGACAAGCCTTTATGTTTTCGCAAGCAAGAAGCCTCGTGACATTTGCGTCTTATAGCACGTATCAGCTCCCTAATGGAGGGTGCTGCCCTTTATCTTCCCCCTGGTTTCCCCTTCAAGGAAGCATACATCGACCATACAAGGTTAGCTCTTCCCATCCGGTTCTGCCAACAACCAGCTTTTGATCGCAACCTCTTATCCTTTTTGCCTATAGGGCTTATAGTTACGAGGTTGCACCCTATGGGGTATCTTTGGGCCAAGTGCATCATTTGCCAAGACTTGTCAAAAATGGCAGATGTGGTTCAACCTCACCCGGAACTCTTGACTCAAACGTGTACCTCGACGCCTTGATCGTTTTCTGCACTTCTTGGGAAATACATTATGCCTTAGTCGCCCAACCTAAATCCTCTTACACCGCATTTTATATTGCGTAATGTCGCTAGATTAGGTGAGAATCCAAGGTGTCTAACCCGGATAGGTACCCCATTATTGGGTTGTACCCCTAAATTTTTACCATGTACTAAGGGTCCTTGGTGGTGTCCCGGTTACCCTTAGCCACGTTTATAGGTACCCCCTTAAATGACGTACTTTAGGACTTTGCCTCTTACGAAATATAGCTTCGCGAACTAGGGTGTACGCCACAAAGGTTTGCCTGTATAAAAGTTTCTGCGGCTCTCTTTCTTTTTTGGAGGCTGATCACAGATTGCGGTCTTTTATTCGCAAATTAATGAAATTTTAATCGTAATATAGATTTTGAAATTCGCAACTTTTCCCAATTTCCTGCGAGCAAATAATATTCGTAAAATTTATCACGAAACAAAAAAATTTGTTTTGCCACATACCTCATTTCCACGAGAAAACATACTGATTACCTTCTTGTTTTATTATTTTCCTTCTTCTTTCTTCGCAAATCACAATCCCTTATTATCATCGTAAATTTCTTGTATGATTATCATCGTAATTTTATTCTCTTTTTCCTTAATCCTCTGCCATTAAATTTTCACTTCTTTTCACAGCCTTTGCTCTTTTTCTCCAATTTTCCTTCTCAGTAGTTTTTCCTTCGCAAACTTCTACTTCTGAATCGTAACATTTCTTTCCCTCAGCCCAATCACCCTTGATAATTCCAATACCCTTCATATGAGGAAACTTTATGCACTGATGTAGAGTGGAAGCTACGCCTAGAATTCCATGAAGCCATGGTCTTCCTATCAAAGCATTATATGGTGATTCGACATCAACAACGCAGAACAAAATTTCAGTTCGCTGTAGGAGCGGAATATCACAGCAAATGATAACTTACGAAATTATGGAGAGAAAATACATTTTGCGAGTATAGAATATTTTGCGAAGATAAAGAAATCACGAAGAACGTTTTACGAGTAAAGGAAGTTCGTGAAGTAAATTTGCGAAGGTTCGTATGATGATTCTTTGATCCGAAATTAAGGGAAAGGTAGTTGTTATCCAATGTGTAAAATCATATAAATAGCCATTTAGGCATGAGAGGAAAGGGAGAGACACATTTTGAGAGAGGGGATGATTTTAGGAGGAGACAGAAAATCTTAGAGAGGGATTTTATTTTCTTTATCATCTTCTTCCCCAAAATTCTAGAGCTCCAAATATTCATTAATGGAGTCTCAATTGTAAAATCATGTAATCACATACAATCACTAGTGAAGCACCGTGGATGTAGATCACATTGATCGAACCACGTAAAAATCTTTGTGTCTCTTTATAATTTTAGTACTTTAATTCTTAGTTTCATATCAAATTAATTAGATCTAGGAATCATTTTAATGGATTCTTATGAGGGTGTAGTTGTGAGATAATCCGCAACTACATAATTGGCGCTAGAAACAGGGAGAGATTAAATGGATTTATCCTTCCTGTAACTTGTTGGTTCAGAAAAGTTCAAATAAATTAGCTACTGTTGGTGATGAATTCAATTGGATTTAAGAGCAGAGGCAATAAAATGAAATCCATATAAAGCTACACCAAAAAATGATCCCAAATGATTAATATCTTATTATCCTTTTCACAAATGTTTGCATTGCAAAAGTTTTGCTGCGCCTTTATGTCAACAGCAAACCAACCAAACTTCAGAACCACCGAGTGAAGCTACTTGCAAAAACGAAAAATCACAGTTTGCTCCGACAATTACTAGTGAATCAGCTGTAGATCAAGGAGCCTCTTCTGTTGGAATTTTCAGAACAGAGGTTGAGAACTCTTTAAATTCAGCTTCTTGTTTACCTTCTCAAGGGAAAGAGTTAAAACTGACAGTGGAAGTTACAAGTGAGACAAATCTTGATCTATGCCCAGTACAAACTCCAATCTATGAAGATTGGTTCACAGATCCGAATTATGAAGGTCAAATAAGTAATCAATTTGAAACCTGCTGGAATTTGGATGATGTGAAAATTTATACCAAGAATGTTGATGTCAGCAAACTGGATACGGTGATTTCTCTTGAAGGTGGTCATGCTAAAGGGAATAACATTCTTGAACGAACTTACGCTTCGCTATGGATTTTGAACTACCGATCTTAGAAGTGAATTTTGTTCCACTCAAAAATTCAAAGGCCAAATCTCCCTTGAAGCTCTTCTTGGCGAAGATAATCATGTACGAGCAAAGAACAAGATTCTCATACAAAGTTTTACGAAATCAAGTATGAAGGAAGATGTCAATCAGTCTCCATGACTCTATATGCGAAGTAAACATCAAGCTGGAAATTACGAAGATGGTGTTTAATTAAATATACGAAGATGGTGTTTAATTAAATATACGAAGATGGTATTTAATTACGAAGATGGTGATTTGAGAAGGCTACTGTTCGCAAGAAAAATGTTTCTTACGAACGTTCGCAGCAAGATTACTGGGTTCGCAAAATTTTACTTGCGAATATTCGCAGGAATTTGCTTCACAGCAGGAATTTGCTTCGCAAATATTTTCTTCACAGAATTTTCTTCGCAAACGCTTCCTTCGCAAATATTTACTGAAAGTTACATCAACAGAACCTACCTCGTGAAGCACCAAATTAATTCGTGAATATTTTTCTTGAAGAATTTTCTATGCGAAGTATTGAGATTAACGTCAACAACAAAGTACTTCGTGAAGTTTAATTCAACAACTATGTAATGGGAAGATAAACCAAGTCCACACAAACCAGTAAGAAACGTCTAGAAGCATGAGGCAGCGAATCATATTAAAGCTAAGTACCACTTTCTTTTAACATTTTATCTTGTTTATGAAAAATAAAAGATTTTTGATTTGATTTACAAAAAAAAAAAAAAAAAAGCGATTCAATCGCATGATTACAAAGATTATACAATTACAAAGATCTCAAGATTTCACAATTACAAAAGAAACCGAGAAAAACATCTCGCACAAATCAATTTATATATTTCTCTTGAAAAATTTACTTTATTTCCAATGATATGATATTCGACATGGAGAGTAGTAGCTGGCAAACCTTTATGGCGTATACTCGTAAAAGGCAAAGCACCTCAGTGCGTCATATGAGGGGGTACCTATTAGGATCATTTCCATGGAAAAATATTTGTCAAGAGAGATGAAATAGATAATACAAAGGAAATCAAAACAAACAAAAAGATTTTGAAGTAGCATATAAATAAAAAATAAGAAATTTTGATAAAATAAATGTTGAATACTAATCTAAATTTTTATTTGCATTACAGCATAGCATGAGGCAAAGAACATAAAGTGAGAGTTTCGCATGGTATATTCGCAATACTTCTTACATTTAGAGGATTAAGTACTTCTTAAGGATACTTCGCATACTTCATACTTCTTATATATTTCGAGGATTGAGTACTTATTATACTTCTTCAAGGATACTTCATACTTCTTATACTTCAATGGTTGATACTTCTTATTTACTTCGCAACATTCCGGGACTTCGCAAAAGAATAGAGGCAGGTATATACTTTTCAATACTAGTATTCTTTCGCTCGTTCCTTCATCAACAAAGGTCAAAGATTACTACAACAACGGATTTTTTCTTAAAGATCGCTCTTCAAGCAATATTCAAGAAAAAAGAGGCAAGATGTAGGAGCGGAATATCACAGTAAATGATAACTTACGAAATTATGGAGAGAAAATACATTTTGCGAGTATAGAATATTTTGCGAAGATAAAGAAATCACGAAGAACGTTTTACGAGTAAAGGAAGTTCGTGAAGTAAATTTGCGAAGGTTCGTATGATGATTCTTTGATCCGAAATTAAGGGAAAGGTAGTTGTTATCCAATGTGTAAAATCATATAAATAGCCATTTAGGCATGAGAGGAAAGGGAGAGACACATTTTGAGAGAGGGGATGATTTTAGGAGGAGAGAGAAAATCTTAGAGAGGGATTTTATTTTCTTTATCATCTTCTTCCCCAAAATTCTAGAGCTCCAAATATTCTTTAATGGAGTCTCAATTGTAAAATCATGTAATCACATACAATCACTAGTGAAGCACCGTGGATGTAGATCACATTGATCGAACCACGTAAAAATCTTTGTGTCTCTTTATAATTTTAGTACTTTAATTCTTAGTTTCATATCAAATTAATTAGATCTAGGAATCATTTTAATGGATTCTTATGAGGGTGTAGTTGTGAGATAATCCGCAACTACATTCACATTCCACTTAATGGAATTCGCATGCTCACTTCTCCTTTGGGCTTGTTGGCAGTTCCATTAAAACCATAAATTTTGTAAGTAGAAGGTATTAAATCTGCATCTTTTCCCCCCATAGTTTTGTAAGTAGAATAGAAGAGGATATTGACAGAACTTCCCGTATTAATCAAAATCCTATTAAGACCAATTGATTCTTCCTCCATATCATCTTCGTTTTCTTCCATATTCATGTAGATTTCTAATCTTACTACCAATGGATTATCATGTGCTTCACAACCTTCTGGAATTTCAGTGGCTTCAAAAGAAATTTCACGTTTCTGCCAATCTTCAAGTCGTGAAATTTTTGCGATGTTCATTACTTCCTTTACTTCACCATCCCTCGCATATACCCTGCTTATCACATTATCATGAAAATCCTCTATGGTTTTATATGAATGAACAATGGAATTACAGAAAACATTCCTTGCTTTTGATCCCACTTCTATATGTAGGATTTCTTCTCCCTTTTCTTTTGTTGTGTTCTCCCTGTGAGTTATGACTGGAGCCTGTGGTAATTGTTGCGACTGTGTCTGCTTAAGTAAAAATTGGTTTAGTTTTCCTTGATCAATCATTCACAAGATTATCCTCTTGATATTATGGAAATTATTTGTAGAATGTCCATGAAAATGATGATATGAACAAAATTCATGACTTCTTGGACCCATTGGTGGTTCCTTTCCCATGTTCCATGGAGTTGGTATATGCTCTACCAGGATAATTGCTTGCCATATCTTTTCTACACTTGTATTCAAAGGTGGCAACTTTATCTCTTCCCTTACCATTCTTTGACCTCCTTGACCGTTGTTATAATTTTGTCTCTGGTTCCCTTGTCCAAAATAATTTTGCCTTTGTCCCCCATAATTTTCTTGTTGTTGATCTAATCTTGGAATTTGGTTATTTCCTATTCGATTATAGAAATTCCTCTCTCTATCATACTCTTCTTGATCTCTACTACCCATTGCTACCATTTTTGGATGGCTACCATTGATTTTCTTCTCTTCTGAAATTTGCGAAGAAGTTTGTGAGGATGTTTGCGAAGAAGGACATCATCAAGTATCTCTCATCCACGCGCCCTGCCATTTCACTGCACATAGTCTTCCATCGTCTTACCAAATGCTTCAAACTTTCACCCACTCTTTGTTTTAAACCAAATACATTTTCAATACCAAGCCGTGAAGAGTGATTTGTGATATATGCTCCGAGGAAAGTTGCTTGCAAATGACTGAATGACGTAATAGTGTTCTTAGGGAGTCCTTCGAACCATTTTAAAGCTTCCCCTGTTAAACTTGATGCGAAGTACTTGCATAACACAGCATCATGATTCTCCCATTGTAACATGCATCTTATGTATGCTTTAATGTGATGAATAGCACATGAAGTCCCATCAAAGATACTGGTAAGCGTGGGCAAATTGCATTTTGGTGGAATTCCTCCCAATTGTACTTCTCTAGCAAATGGAGTCCTCGCAGCTTCTTCTATTGCTTCATCTAATTGCCTTCTATCTCCTCCTCTTCTATTGTTTATCATCCCTCTCATTTATTCTAATTCTCGAAAGATCCGTGCATTTGCCTCAGAATTCTCATCCATTGGTCTTTTTAATGCAGCTTCTCTTCTTCTACGTTCTTGCGCTTCCTCCCTTGCGATCCTTCGCATTCTATCATATTCTTCATTAATGTTTTCATTTGCATAATTTTCCAAATATCTTCTTTCTAAATTATCATAATTGTTCAGTCGCAGAGCATCTTAGAATTCTTGTTCTTCCCTTTCTATTCTTCTCATTCTTCTCGTGCGAATATCAGGAATTTCTTCTTCTTCATTTCTCATTCTTCTGTGATTTATTTCTTCTTGATTTGATTGTACTCTGATTCGAGAGTTTGGTTCATTCCTCTCCACTTCTGTTTGTTTATTTACAATTCTTCTCTTAATTCTTTCATACTCAACATTTTGTTTGTTACGAGCCTCTTCATGTCTTCTTACTCCATTCTCGTGATTGTTTTGATGTACTTCTTGTTGTCTCTCAGTTTCTTCCATAAGTTGTTGTTCTTCCTCTCGATTCTGATTGTTTTCTCTAGGATTTGTCCTTGTTCGTAAATTCTCCATGTTTTGTTCGTGGTTTGGTATTAAAATGAAACGATTCTCTTGATTTCTTTCACCTTGATTCTGCGCTTGTTTTTGCATATTATTTTCATTATTGATTATCGGTGAATTTTGTCCTTCTCTTTCTGTTCTAACATTTGATCTTGCAACACTTTGAGATTTCCTTCTTTGTAGCATCTCATTTTCCATCCTCAATTCTTGATTTTGTCTTGTTAAATTGGCACGTTCTTCAGCTTCGATCATTCGCTCTTCTCGGATTGCTTGTCTCAATGTTTCTAACATCTCCCTTTATCTTTCAAGAATTGTTCCTCCTATCAACCTCCCATTTTCTCTGATTTGTGGTTCTCTATCTTCTTCTCCTGGTGTATCAGTTCTCCAAGTGTGTATACTCGCTCGATCATGATCTATTATTTGTTGAGCTTGATTTCTTCGATTACTCCTTCTCCTATTAGGTTCTCCTGTTATATTTGCTTCTCCTCCTGCGAGTCTTACACTTCTTCTTACTTCAGTTAATGGTTCTGATGTGTTTCTTCTTCTTGTCATTTTTCTGGTACAGGAATTCTTCAAATCCCTGTTTCTAGCGCCAATTATGTAGTTGCAGAATAACCTACAACTACACCCTCAATAGATTTAGTAAAAACTCAAGAAGTTCTTGATGGTGAATGATAACTTTATTATTAATTTTCTTAATTGATTACATAGAATTATCAAAGTGGAATTAGAATAGTTACAACTTTTTCTATTCTCTTTCCTAAGATAATTTCTTACACTCACTAAAAGAACCTCTCGAATTTTACATTTGAACTCCTATTTATAGTAAAACTTATACAGCTGTATATGAATTGCGAAGTATCGCAATTCATTCTCGCAAAATTATTTCATCCTCGCAAAACTTCATATTTCTCCGCGCCACTTCTATCATCGTATCATTTTATAACTCCTTCCTCCTTTATTTATTACGATACTCGTGAACTATTATCTTGAGATATTCAGTACCTACACCCAGATAGATATCTGCAGGATAATTGTCAGTCAAATGATAAAGATATCAGATTCTATATCGTCTTCTGGAATCAAGAGGCATCTTGGGTTTCCGTGTATAATCACCAGAATATGTGAAAATACTTGGGAAGATAACTTACTGATATGAAAAGGATCAGTACTGTAACCGATAAGGTTATGAGCCAAATGATAGGAGGGGAAGACTCCAAGAATGAGGTTCAAACGATTTCATCCAAGTTTCTCAAGAAGTCTCTCGGTATTCAGCTTGAAAAGATTGGTAAACAACTTGAATGTTTTCAAAAACAGATGGCATTTACTGCTAGAAACAATCCAGAAACTCATAAAGGAATTCTAAACATTGAATCTGAGTTCTGGAATACTGAATCAAAAATTGAAGAAAAACGTCAAAAAACTCTCAATGAGCAAACAACTGAAGTTTGAGTTTGTGTTTCTCTTTGAAGAATAAGAAGTAGACATTAGTTGTTGATTTATTAAAGTGTCTATTTTGAATAAAATTATCTTAGTAGTATGAATAAAGTTGATTTATAATTTTTCTTGTGATAGTTTTTGATTTACATAGCCTGTACTTTAATGATTTATTTTATATGCTATGTATGTTTATGGGATGTTTGATTTCGGTTTTATACCTTGATATTGGATCTTATAATATGTTGTGAACCCTTATGGTTTGGGTGACTTTTTGATTTAGTAAGATTAAGTTCTATCCCAAGTTGGTTGGCTTTATCAAAGGATCATGAGGGGTTCCTGTAGAAACAATATGTGAAAAAGTCACAATATGTTGAATCGGTTTTGGTTTAGCATAAAAGCATATGTGTTTCGATGGTTTTTAACTTTTGCTTGCAATTGTTAAAACTGGTTTTCAACCTTTCTCTGGTAAAGGTTGGTTGTTGTTATTCTTTTGTTTTTGGCATGAGAATGATAGCATGATGGTATTTCGGTATCAATTCTCCCGGAAGAAGAAAGCGATGCAATCATTTTTGGAGAAGTTGGATGCGAAATTGAGGTAACAATCTTGTTAGTTAATTGTTTTCCTGTTTTAAGAAAATCCTATTTTTATTTGATATATCTATTGCTTTTGCTTAAAAAAAATTATTGGTACAATTGATGTGTTTATTCATTATGAATGTATGGATGTGTGTGCTATTCAATTGTTTCCGGTTAAGTAAAACCTTTGTTATCTTGATTTGATTGTGTGATATCAATAGTTTAGACTTACAAAATTTGGTGCAATTGCAGTGCTTTAATGTCTATGTTAATTCAATTGCTTCCAGTTAAGTAAAACAATTGTTACTTTGCTTTATTGAATAGTATGAATTGTTTAAGCTTACAAAATTTTGGTGCAATAGTGAAACTTTGGTTTATATATGTTGTTTCTATTGTATCCGGTTGAGGTGAATAATTATGCAAGTTGATTTATTAGTTTGTATGAATTATTTATGGCTTAACGAATGAATATGTTGATGGGATGAGTTGTTTAATCCAATTCGATTCCGGATAAGCTAAGCTAAGTTAATTCTGATCTTAGTTAGACTTATCAAAGTGGAGGTTTCGGTTATTCAAGTCTAGCCGAAAGCCTAAACAAGGAAATGCTAGTTAACTAACCTAGTATTTGGCTTGTTTGAAATCTAAAGGTCAAAGTTATATGGATAATTAGAACCTGATGAGAAAAATGGATTTTATCTTTGTTTTGGTCTTATCGAATGAAGCGGTTGTATTTATACAATTGGTTTAGCAAAGGAACTAAGTTTCTTAGTTGATTTTTGGTTTGCTAAACTAGTTTGGAAAATTGCTTCGGGCAATTATTTCCATGATAACATATCAAAACGTAATTACTTGTAGTTTCGGTTTTGATATTGGTTATAAAAAATGGTGTGTAAAACCCTCGTGCTTGACTCAATAGGTTGCAAGTCTATTTTTGAGATTTGTAAGTTCCTTTTCGTGTTGCCCATTATTTGTTCTTTGCTTTATCATTTTTGTGACAAAAAGGGGGAGAAATATATGGAGTAAACAAGTGATACTGGTATCAATTATGGTTGATTGGTGTCGCTAGGGAAGAGGACAATGGTGCTTGAACGTTTATCTAACGAATGAGGAAAAGCACAGACTAAGGGGGATTAACATATCATATGAATGGGATAACAAAGATGTGCGGATTGAATATCTACCTAGCTCACCTTTATGGGGAGTATAAGCTTTGTTATTATAGTGCAACTGCTGCATTTTTGAGGATTAAATGAATCCAGGTTATGTGATGTGGATTCGGGAATCAAGAGTATGTGTAATGAATTATTATAATTTGTTTATCCATGTGATTGTAAGAGTTTTGTCACTAAAATTGAAAAAGGGGTAGATTGTTAGAGCATTGCTCGGTTGAACCCACCAAGCGTTGGCATGTCAAGTTTGGTTGTCATATTTTAGTGACGTAAAACTCATTTAAGAGTCGCTTGATTTAAATGTACTAGAGTCAACTTCGTATAGGTTAGCTTGAAAGTATTAGGATGCGACATTACAAGTATTGCGAAGACTTGAAGAAGTGAAGAAGAATGGAGCTACAACGACAACATAATCCTTCTACTTGAGGTTAGTGATATTTGACTTGAATTGTTTCATTCCCTAACGTATCTTTCAAGTCGTGCATATTGAAAACATAAAACTGCGAAGCATGAACACTCTAGATAGACATAGTATTAAGGAATACAATATGAAGTTTCTTTCTTAACCATTAAACTTTGTATATAAGACATCAACATAATCGTATGAATGCTATTATGATTTTATATGGGTATGAGGTGAGGATTTCATCCTAGGTGTAGTTGCAGGAAATCCTACAACTACACCCTCAGTAGAATTTGTAAAACTTTAAGAAGTTCTTGATGAAGAATGACAATTTTGATTAATATTCTCAACTTATTACAAAGAAATATGTTAATGGAGATTAGAAAAATTACAACTTTCTCTGTTCTCTCTCCTAAGACTTTTTCTAACACTCACTTAAAGAACCTCCTCAATTTATCATTTGAACTACTATTTATAGTGAAATCTGTACAACTGTATATAACCTGCGAAGCATCGCAACCTCTGATCGTAAATTTATTATATATTCGCAAACTCTTCACACTTCTCCCGTGTTTCTTCTATTATCTCTTTACCTTGCGACACTTTTCTCTCGTATTTGTTACTATGTTCGCAACCTTATATCTTGCGATATTCTGTCCCTACATCTTGCCTCTTCTCATGTCATTTCTGCGAAGAAGTAATGATCGTGAGAATATAACCGTTACTTATTCTTTTCGGAATTCAAACACATCTTTTATAACCGTCTTTTCCTAACTATTCCCTTATAAATACTCCTTTTATTCCCTTCCTTATTTTTTTTACCTTCTCTTTCTACTTCTGCAACTTCATCTTCTTCTCACATTACATCTTCGGTTATCTCCTTCTCTTCCTGTTAATCCCATCATGAGTTCTCCGAGGTAATTTTCTTTATCTCTTGCATCTTTCACTTGTTTATCTCTTTTATTTCTGTTTAATCCATTATTTGACTTTGATTTCTTTCAGCAAAATTGCTTCTCAGATGAAATCTCCAACTAAAATCTCAAACCCTAACTGAAGAATTCTTTAATTTCTGTAGAATGTTGGTACTTCATCATGAATCAGACGCAGAATAATCTCAAGCCAAGCATGAAAGTCTTTTGAACCAATTTTCCCATTTATCTAGTCTTCATTCATGTGCTCTTGATAATTTAGATGCCCTTTTCCAAGAGAATACCCAACTAATTTATGATCAAAATTTTTTGAACGATGAAATATCTAAGCTCACTTCTTCTTTAACTAAAGCCGATTTAAGAATAGAAACCCTATTATAAGAGAATGAAACCTTATCAGAAGAAAGATGTTCGTATTTGAATATAATGGCCGTTTCTTCACAACAATTGAATATTCTTCAGAGTAAATGTTGCGATCAAGAAAATCTCATTTATTTGTTAAAAGGTGAACTTGAGGAATTAAAGAAGTCTTCAGATGCAGAGAGAAGTTCTTTTGCTGCCGAGAAGAAATCCCTTCTTAATAAAAATATAATCCTGAGCACTAAGAGGAATAAACTTAAAGAAGATTATTCCCAACTAGAAAACTTTAATGCAAAACTTGTGAAGAATAACAAATTTCTTCTTTCCAAAGATCAAAAGCTTCAATCTAGACTTGAAGGATTAGTTGGTGATGGTTTTGATAAAGCTATGGATCATATGAAGAATTGTTGTCTATCTTTAGCTCAATTTCTTACTTCACAAAGAGAAGGTAGTCATCAAAATTTGACTTCTTTTGATATACCTTTAAATTTTGTTATATTCGCAGAATTGATTCTTTGAATTTTATTTCACTCGCAGAATCTGAGAACAATCTTCGCAATGCTAAAGCTGGATTGGAGACCACCTGTTCTGAGATTCGCAAGAAGAACGCTTTGCTTTCTACTCGTTTGATCAATTCTCGTGATCGTTCCAATCGGAGATTCAACCATCTTGCTTATGCCAAATATATTGAAGATATTAACCATCAGAAAGCTCTACTTCGTGAAAGTCATCTGAAGGCTCAAGTCTTCGTAAACAACATTCTCTTATCAAAATCCTTGTCTCCAGTGAAAGTTGAACCTCTGGAAATATCTGATGATGAAGTTGCTCGTGATCCTGATAGTGACTTTGATTACGAGAGTGATGATGAAGGACTTGATGGTGAAAGAGAATTTATCCCTCAAGGAGAAGTTCCTGTTGAAGGCTCTACATAGGGTAATGTTTCGCAAGAATTGAACACTGCTGATGATCCTACTCATCTTAAAGATCCAGCACAAAGTGTTGATGAAGAGCATCAAGCATTATAAACTTCTTTTCCCAAGTTATCGTTAATCCTCTTTTCTCTCTTTTGAACTCTTTCTCTTGGTTACTGTTGGTTCTCTTTTTACAAACAATTCTGCTTACTGTTTATGTTCCTTAAGAAGTATATTTTATATTTTACGATAATAAATTGAATACTTTCTTGATTTGCATAAATTGATCATATGAAGAGAAATAACATATCTTAAAGACTTATCTTAGTATTCCCTTTCCCCTTATTATTTCTCTTCAGGTGATCAATTGTTGTTGTAAGTATTAGAATATTTGCCTCCGTTTAAGTTGCGAAGTTTCAGGTTGTTGCAAAGTAAATAAAAAATCTCCCCCTTGAAGTATAAGAAGTATGAAACCTCCTTAAATAATTATGAAACATCCTTGAAGAAGTATGAAAATTATGAAACATCATTGAAGAAGTATAAGAATTATGAAACATCGTTGAAGAAGTATAAGAATTATGGAACATCCTTGAAGAAGTATAAGAATTATGAAACACCCTGAAGAAGTATAAGAATTATGAAACATCCTTGAAGAAGTATAAGAAGTGTTCCATCCTTGAAGAATTTAATGAGTATGAAATATCCGTCCTTGATTGCAAATAAAATTGCCTCTTTTGGTAGGAATTCTTGATACATATTCTTGTTGAGAATATAAAGAATCTCCAATGGCATTGACGGAATTGAATTCATTAGTTTCTGTGGTATTATCATGCCTTCCTAAGTAAAGGTCTTACTTTGCCACCTCTTTTGCGATAAAGTCGCAGGACGTTGATGCACTCGCATGCCTCAACCCCTTGACTTTATCTTAACAATATTTTTGTGTTTGCGATAATATAACAAGTCTGAATATACCTGCGAATATAAAGCCTTGTGACATTATCGTCTTGCGATGAAATCGCAGGATGTTATTACATTTTCATGTAATAACCCATTGATCTCATCTTAACTTATTTGTATTTAATTCTGTGAGTATATATATATATATATATTTTTTTTTTACTCGCAGAAATACGATTGTTGCATAAATATGATAATCCTTTATGTTCTTGAGAACAAAAAGCCTCGTGACATTTGCGTCTTATAGCACGTATCAGCTCCCTAATGGAGGTTTTGCCCTTTATCTTCCCCTTGGTTTCCCCTTCAAGGAAGCGTACATCGACCATACAAGGTTTTGCCCTTTATCTTCCCCTTGGTTTTCCCATCTGGTTTTGCCAATAACCAGCTTTTGTTCGCAAACTCTTATCCTTTTTGCCTATAGGGCTTATAGTTACGAGGTTGCACCCTATGGGGTATCTTTGGGCCAAGTGCATCATTTGCCAAGACTTTTCAAGAATGGCAGATGTGCTTCAAAACCATCCGGCACTCTTGACTCAACTGTGTACCTCGGCGCCTTGATCGTTTTCTGCACTTCTTGGGAAAAACAGTATGCCTTAGTTGCCCAACCTAAATCATGTTACATCGCAATATTAGGTTGAGAATCCAAGGTGTCTTACCCGGATAGGTACCCCGTTTTTGGATTATGTACCACGTAATGTCCATGTACTCAGGTTCCGTGGTGGTGTTCCGTTTCCCCTGAGCCATGCTTATAGGTACCCCCTTAAATGACGTACTTTAGGACTTTGCCTCTTGCGAAATGTTGCTTCGCGAACTAGGGTGTACGTCACAAAGGTTTTTCATGTGTAAAATTTCTGCGGCTTTCTTTCTTTTTTGAAAGCTGATCACAGTTTGCGTCTTTCTTCTATGAAAGCTGATCGTGTAGTACCAGAATATCGTCACAACGATATTCTCGTGATAAGAACGACATTTCCACGAGAAGGTTGAATACTCCCACTACAAGAATGACATCTTTCACGAGAGCGTCGTGAGAATTCTCCAACGAAATTTGGTGAGCAACATGAGAAAGCATCAAGATAGTTGACAATTGAAGAAGCATGATAAAAGAATGTTTTTTCACGAGGATTACGAAAGATGGCAAAAATAAGCAATGTAACTGCCACGATGAGATCGCAGAATAGATCCGAAAGAAGGGGAAAGCTTAGCTGTCTTCCATTATGTAATTTACTATATAAGGAGATCAGGTAAGTCCAGAGGATGATGATGTATTTTTTAGAGTTGAGAAAATCTTGAGGAGAGAGAAACTCCAGAAAAGAAAGTTGTAATTCTGAGTTTGAATATTTTCTGTAAACATTTCTGAGATCTAAATAATAAAAGTGTCGTTTAATTCTTTAATCTTCAACTAGTTTCACTTAGATTTTTATAGGATCTTAATAGGGGTGTAGTGTGGGAAATCCTTCTACTACATTTTGGCGCCGACTAAGAGGAACGTTGAATTAGCAAAATCGAAGAAAAGGTAAAAAAGAAGACAGGAATTATTCAAGATCAAGGAAACTTTGAAGAAGATTGGTGAAATATTCAGAAGAAAAATGATTAGAATTAAAGAAAATTGTAGGAAATTGAAGTATGAATTAGTGTCAAGAGAAATGATCGATAAATTTCATGAAAATATTAAGGGGAGGATACATAAACGTGATTTTGAAGGGATAAAAATTATGATGGTAGAGAAAACTCCATTATTAAAAAATTGGGAAAAGCAGGAAATTACATTTACAGCAACAGAAGTTTTAGAAGAAAATCTAAATCATACATCTCCTTTGGTGATTACGGTACCCATGATACCAATAAGGAAGGAAAAGTCAATAAAATCTGTAGAAAAATGGGATATAAATAGAACTCTAGTTGACACAGGAAGTTCTGTGGATATAATGTTCTATATGCTTTTAAGAAAATGGGGTATAAGGACGAAGAAATGTCTATTTCATCATATCATATTCATGGTTTCGGAAAATCTATAACAAAACCAAGAGGAGAAATAATAGTACGATTACCACTTGGAGAAATTGAAACACAAGTAACACTATGCGTGGTGGATATGGAATCACCATACAACATGATATTGGGAAGACCATGGATACACGCAATTAAAGCTGTAGCGTCAACCTTACATCAACGCATCAAATTCCCTATGCCTAGCGGAATTTGGGAAATTAAAGGAGATACAGATCTTGCGAAAACATGCTATCAAATTGAAGTGAAAAATTGTGAAGAACGTCCTAAACAGCGAAAAGCTCGCAGAAAATTGATGAGAGAAACAAGAAAAGAAGAAGAATTTAAAATTTACATGATAAGAGCAAAAGAGGGAAAAGGGATACCCAATGAATTTTCGCGAGAAGGAGATGAACGTGCGAGAATCATAAAAACACCAAAGACCAGAAGCCAGCTTACACTACAAATTGAACCAATAAAAGAAGTAAATGTTGGGAGTGAAGAAGAACCTAAAATACTGAAAATTGGGACTAGAATGGAGATAGACGAGGAAGAAAGAACTATAAATCTTTTGCGAGAATACAAAGACATTTTCGCGTGGAGCATGGATGAAATGCCAGGGATAGATCCATCGGTAGCATGTCATAAATTAGAAATCAACAAAAATATAAGGCCGTTCAAGCAGAGAATAAGAAAAATCGCAACAACATACCATTCTCAGATAGAAGAAGAATTACAGAAGATGCATGATGCAAGAATAATAAGGAAAGCAAAGTATCCAGAGTGGATTGCAAATATGGTGGTGGTCCCAAAGAAGAATAAAGGAATAATAATTTGCATAGATTTTACCGATTTAAATAAAGCTTGTCCTAAAGATAGTTTTCCACTACCAGATATTCCTCAAATGGTTGAGTCAGCAGCGGGAAATGCAAGAATATCTTCGTTAGATGGATATAAAGGATACAACCAAATCCCTCTCGCTGAAGAAGATCAAGAACATACTGCATTTTTTGCTCTAAGAGGGTTATATTGTTATACAAAAATGCCCTTTGGATTACGAAATGCTGGTGCAACATACCAAAGAATGGTGGAGAAGGTATTTGCAAAGTGGATCCACAAAACACTGGAGGTATATGTAGATGATATGTTAATCAAGAGCAAAGAAGCTGAAGATCATGTACAAGATTTGAAGGAGATTTTTGAACAAATGCGGCAATTTAATATCAAAGTAAATCCTGACAAGTGTACTTTTGGAGTGACTTCTGGAAATTTTCTGGGGTATATTGTATCAAAGGAAGGAATACAAGTTGATCCAGAAAAAGTGCAAGCGATTCGCGATATGCCCACACCAGCTACAGTAAAAGATGTGCAAAAATTGAATGGGATGTTAGCCTCGTTAGGAAGATTCATCTCGCGATCCTCTGATAAATGCAAGTATTTTTTTCGATATACTCAAAAAGGGAACAAAATTCAGATGGAAAGATGAATGTGAGAAGGCCTTTCATGGAATAAAAGAGCATTTAATGGATATAACCATTTTACAGAAAGCTGAACCAGGAGAAGAGTTATTAATTTATCTCGCGACAACGGCATATGCGCTAAGTGCGATATTGCTGCGAGTAGATGCTGGGATAGAGAAACCAATTTACTATATTAGTAAAACATTCAATTCAACAGAGAAAAATTATTCAAAGATTGAGAAATTAATCCTAGCATTGGTACATGCAACTTTCAAGCTTAGCATTTACTTTCAAGCACATAAGGTCAAGGTGTTAACAAAAGTGCCAATTGAATCGGTAATGAAGAATTCAAAAAGATCAGGAAGAGTAGAAAGATGGAATGCACAAGTGGGACATTTCGATATCAAATATGAAATTCTATCTTCGCCAAAATCCCAAGTCATCGAAAATTTCTTAGCTGAATTTCCTTTGGAAAATGACGAAGCTGTGGAAGAAATGATGGAGGCAGAAGAAGAACATAGAGATCCAAAAAAATTATTGACAGAACCCAATAGATGGGAGATATTAGTGGATGGATCATCTAGTGGAGAAGGAAATGGGATTGGAGTTGTTTTTATTTCACCAGAAGGAGAAAAAACAGCTTTCTCATTTAGGTTAGAATTTACATCCACTAATAATGAGACAGAATATGAGGCTGTTATCTACGCTTTGAAATTTGCAATAGAAATGAAGTTGGAAAATGCTAGAATCACAAGCGATTCTCAATTGGTTATTCGTCAAATAACTGGAGAATATATAACAAATGAACCTTCTTTAAAGAAATACAAGAGACTCGTGGAAGAATTATCTGCGAGAATTCCAAAGATAAAATAGAGGCACATATCAAGGAAAGATAACCGGCTTGCGGACGCTTTTGCCTTCATATCTAGCATGATGACAAACCCACTTGCGAGATGCATAAAAATTGAAACACTCTTATTACCTTCAGTAAATAAAGAAGACGAAGATGTGGATGGGAATTCCGTCGAAATTGACGAAGAAGGAGAGAAAGATGTGATGATTGTAGAAAATGGCGAAATAGAAGCAAAAGAGAGAAACAAATATTGGCGAGCGGAACTTCTTGCTTATTTGGCGAAAGGAGAAACTCCAAGAAATAGACTGGAGGCACACAAGCTAAGAAGTAGGGAAACTAATTATGAGTTAAGAAACAGAGTGTTATATCGCAGATCTTTTAATGGACCATCGCTAAGATGTTTGACAAGGGAGGAAGGAGAAAAGGTGTTAAAAATGCTGCACAATGGAGATGTTGGTAATCATAGCGGAGGTAGATCTTTGGCATATAGAACGAAGATGCAAGGGTATTACTGGACTTACATGCATGAAGATGCGAAACAACATTCAAGGCGTTGTGAAGAATGTCAGCGATTTGGAAAAAAGATACATGCACCAGGAGCACCACTATCATCCTCAACAAGTGTATGGCCCTTCAGAAAATGGGGATTAGATATTGTGGGACCATTTGTGCCTGTCTCTGGACAAAGGAGATACCTCATTGTGGCTACAGATTATTTCACAAAATGTGGAGAAGTAAAAGCAGTACAACATATTCATGATAAATATATTTTCACATTCATATTCAAGAATATCATCTGCAGATTTGGAATACCAGCATAGTTGATGTCTGATAATGGAAAGCAGTTTGAAGGACAAAACATAGAATTACTACTCAATACATTTAAGATAAAGTGTGGAAAATATACTCCTTTATACCCACAAGCAAATGGTCAAGCTGAGGCAACTAATAAAACGATCGCAGATATTTTGAAAAAGAAATTAGAAGGGTATCACAAATCATGGTGTGAGCAAGTACATAATGCAATATGGGCCTACAACACCACTAGAAGAGAGGCTACTGGAATGTCACCCTTTTGTTTAACATATGGGGTTGAAGTCAGATTACCAACGAAGTTGCTATTCCTACAACAAAAAGAGAAGCTTGGGAAAGGAATTTAAGTGCTGGTATGATTTTACATAAACTAGATGAATTGGAAGAAAAAAGGGAGAAGACTCTACAGCATATGGAAAACTACCAGCGAAGGTTAGCTCGCGAATGCAACAAACGTGTCAAAAAAAGAGAATTCCAAATTGGTGATTTAGTTCTGCGAGAGACACCGAGATATCAGCGAGAGAATGGTAGAAAATTGGTGAAAAAATGGATCCTGAAGGAAGAGATGTTGGCCAACGACTTGATAGACCATGGAATAGACTATTTTTGAAAAGGTATTATCAGTGACAAATACTGTAAGGTAAGAAATATTGGCATAATTAAAGGTTATTATCAGTGACTATTTTTATTTTAAAGATTACGCGAGCAATATCGCGAGAAACGCGAATGAAATTTCGCAGAGATTAAGAGAATGGGACAAACCTTTATGGCGTGCAACTTAGTTCGCGAGTACAATTTTGTAAGAGGCAAATGTAAGACCTACAAGAACGTTATAAAGGGGGTATCTATTTATATGATTCAGGGATAAGGTTATACCGCTACTGGAACCTGAGTCATACAGATGTATGGGTTAAAGAAAACCTATCCGGGAGAGAGATCTTGGATTTACAGCTTTATAAGGTTATACCCTGGTTGGACGACTGAGAGTCTCTTCCAAGAAGTGCAGAGTATGATCAAGGCGCTGAGGTACACGGTTTAGCCAAGGATGCCCGGGACGGACGAACCTACCCTGGCCATCTTTGGTAAGTTTTGGATACAATGCACTTGGCCTGAAGAAAACCCCACTTAGGGTGTAGTCTTGTAACTATAAGCCATATAGGCATAAAGGACAAGAGGCTGCGAAAACAATTGGTTGTTGGTAAATCTGGATGGGAGGAGCTAGTCTTGTATGGCTGATGTGCGCTCCTTGAAGGGGCAGCCAGGGGGAAGATAAGGGCGGCACCCTCCATTAGGGAGCTGATAAGTGTCTTAAGACGACAATGTCATGGGGCTCTAAGATCGCAAGATCATTTAGGCCTGTCATATTGTCGCGTAAATTATACAGAGGCAAAAATCCATAAGAGAAAAAAGTTAAGATGAGGTCAAGGGGTTTTTACATGCAAATGTGAAGACGTCCTGCGATTTCATCGCAAGACGGCAATGTCACGAGGCTTTGTTTTCGCGAGAAAACTTAGACTCGTCATATTGTCGCAATATAATAAAGAAATATAGATAAGGCAAGATCAATGGGTCAATACATGAAAGTGTAAAGACGTCCTGCGATTTTGTCGCAAAAAGAAAAAATTGGCAAAGTAAGACCTTTCATTAGGAAGGAAAAATAAGACCAATAGAATAATCTCAAAAATTAATTCTTCTTTGTTAAGCATGCAGGGAAGATTTCTTTATCACAAGAAACAAGTTGAATTCAACAAGTCTCAAGAAATTTAATGAGGAGGCAAGCAAGGGAATAAATATGTAGGATTTCATTAAGTTTCTTGAGAATATTATAGTTCAAAAAAGGTTATATCATTTGCGAGAAAGAAGAAGAAAAAAAAAATTAAAAATAGAACTCAAGCTTCAAGCGGTAGTCTCGCCAGATTTAGAATTGTCAGGATTGTTATCATCACCAATATTTCTTTCATCGCGAACATCATCTCCAGAGTTCTTTTTGTTACGATCTTCTCCTTCTTTTAGAGGGTTTTCTTCTTTTCCTTGATCATCTTCTTCTTCAGCATCTTCTTCAACATCTCCTTCAGAATACGGATATTCTAAATCTTTATCCATAGGAAGAGGAACTTCATCATCGTCAACCTTCAAAGGTAGAACAGATACAGGAGAAAGAGAATTGGAGATCAAAATTTCTTTCACGAGAACTTCAGCACTAAGATGAACTTGGCGAAGGAAACCTTTGTCACGATTTCTGATCTCTATATTCTTGAAATACTCAAGATAATCAAGTCTTCTTTCTGCTTTATCACGAATTTCTAAAAGGTTGAGAAGAAGAGTCTTGTTTTCTTTGCGAACACTGTCTAGCTCCTTAGTAAGATTGGTGATAGTAGAATGAAGGCTTTTTTCAGATTCTGCGAGCAACAAAATAATGAAAGGTTATAGAAATAAATATATCGTGAGAATATCAACAAGTGAAATATAACATAAATTGTGACAAGGGAAATCAACAAGTGAGGCAGTCATAATTGACTACTTTCTTTTTGCGAAGTTAAGTTTTGGATTAATGAAAACAGGCAGTTCTCCCATTGGTTCATAGCATCATCAAATTTGTCGCCAACTATGCCTTTTACACGAGATTTCATGTTCTCTTCTTTGGTGCGTAAATATGAATTTTCTTTTGACAATGAGGAATGAGACTCCTTTAGTTGGGAATATTCATCTCGAAGCTTGCTGGCATTCAAACTAAGAGTTAGTCTAATCTTGATAAGTTTGTCTATTTCAGCGGAAGATGATTCAGTTACTTCGTCAAGTTTATTTTTAAGAGATCGGAGAGACTGCTTTTGGTCATCACATATCCCTTGAAGATTGTTTACTTTCTGCGAGGAGATCGCCAACAAGCTTGATAATTTGTGTTTCTCTTGAAATAAAGTTCTATTCTTGTCTGACAAAGATTCTATATACAAATTAGTCTTGGATAACGAATATGAGAGACGAGTAACCTCGTTGTTTAGAAAACTGTGATTTTGCAATAATTGATTATTCTCATTTGTGAGATTTCTTATTTGATCAACTGAATACGTATAAAGATTATCTAATCTACTATGCTGGTCCATCCAAGAATCTCTTTCAATGCGAGCTTCATCATTTATGGTTTCAGATTTAAGTTTTTCGATGAAACGATTTAGGTTGGAAACTAATATATAAACCAAGAATTTAAAGGGAGGATTAAGTACGAAGAATATGGAAATAGAATAAAAAGATAAAAGGACAGAGGCAAAAAGAAGCTTACTTTTTAGCTCATCAATCTTTATAGCGAGAGTTTCACATTCAGAAGTCTTATCTTGAAGACTTTTTCTCAAAGCAGCATTTTCATTCTCTAGAGAAGCTCGTGAAACAGAATTTTCTGAGCCAAAATATTTGGGCAGAGTTTCACAAACTCCGCTTTGGAGAGAATCAGTAGAAGAATCTCTAGCATTATTTAGAATGTTAGATAAAATTTTGAAAGCAACATCAATTCCTGCGATGGTCTCATTTGATGAAGGAAGGGATGTAGAAGGTGAAATAGAGGAAGTGAGGACAAGTTGATGATTTGAGTCATTAGAAATGGTTGTATCATCAGAAGGAGGAGTTTTCGGGAAAGTAACATTTGGAGGAAGTAAAGGGCTAGAGGGAGTTTCAGGTATGATGGGTTCTGCAATTTGAATTGGTGAAGGACCAGTAGAGGCAGTGGTAGTGAAAGCGAGCTTCTCACCAGAAGAAGGAGGAAGATCAGATTGCACAGGTGTAGGTGAAGCTTTCATGAGATATTAAGGGAGGAATGACGAAATTACTTCCAAAGGTCTTATTTAATTGGCGAGATCTTTTAGGAGGATTAGCATTACCCTCGTCATTCTGCAAACAATAATCTAGATAAGAAACAGAGGCAACAATATTGTTATTAAGAAATAAAATGTGTTTCTTACTACCTTATTGCTCGCAGAATTTTCTTTCCTTTTTCCAGTCGGCCTCTTATGAATAATAGGTTTTTGAGTCGAGGATTGGGAAATAGATGCAGCTCCGCTGAAGAGTACATAATATGGGGTTATAAATAATTAAGTAAGAGAAGATCGAAGAATATAAATGAAAAATTTGATATAAGAAAATACCATGATCAAAAATATACCTCGAGGACTCCATTAATACAGTAGCAGAAGAATGAGAAGGAGAAGAAGTTGCAGAACAAAAAGCAAAGAAACTAAGTAAAGAAGAAAGAGAGTTAAGAGAAGAAAACTAGAAATGAAATTCGACTTTTCCTTTTATAGGCAAAGAAGGGAGTAAATTATGTGAGACGTGTCAATTGGTAGGCTCGGAAAGATACCTACTTCTATGTATAAACTGCAAGTGCACAGTGTCGACAAGCAACACAGGGCAAGCACAGGTCGAACCACAGAGACTTGGAGAGTGTAGAAGTTGATTCTAAATCCTGATTCAGAGAGTAACCAAAAGGGGTTTGATTTTGTCGATACAACGATATGATTTTCAAGTGACTGAAATAATAAAAGTAAAAGATGCAAATAACAAGATATGTAAACAATGATAATATGGATACTAGGGTATTCAAATCCACCAATAACCTATGATATGCATTCAACTTGTAATATTATTCTTGTCCTTATAGTAGATTCAAGTCTACCGTATAACTAAGGTATTTCTCCAATGGATAATTTAATCACAACTAAAGTATTTCTCCAAAGCATTAATTTTCTAATTAAGAACAACTAATCTAAAGATCAATATTTGGTTAAGCATGAGTTGTAGCATAATCAACATAGAGATATTCTAACTACAATGGATACATGGCATACATTGTGAGAGCAAGATGTTGAAAAACTTGGATTAAATTATATCTTTAAACAATTCTAAACTTTCAAGAACAAGATACAAGATATGAATACATACCAATGAGATTAGGGCTTCATCTAAACCCTAGTAAATGAAATTAGAACATGAAGAACATTACAACAAAATTGAAATTTGATAAACTAACATGAACAAGCTATTCTTGGATGAGTTTTCAACACAACAACCCTCTCTATTTATACACAAAAATTCTCTCACACTTGGGATCCGAATTTCACTGTAGCAACCACTCAACAATTAAACAATACATGTTTTCTTAATTGATGGATAGAATGGAATACAATGGGGGTGAGGTGGATGTTTTGGAAAGAATCCAATGGGGGTGAGGTGGATGTTTTAGAAAGAATCCAATGGAGGTGAGGTGGAAATGGATTTGGGTCTTGGGTTTTGGATCATGGGTTTTGGATCATGGGTTGTTTAATCCCATGAATTTGTAAACAGGTTGCCACTGATGCGCGAGCGGGTTGCAACGCTTCCAACTTTCTTCTCTTTTGTCTTCTCAATTCTTCCAAGCTTTATTTAGTACTTAAAAACACAAAATTAATTAATACAAATATTTATTCTTGAAGATGGTAAGAATGCAGAATTTGGGATAATATATGACTTTGAAGCGCGAAAGATGAGTTAAGTGCCAATGAAAAGGTGTATGAATATGCAATATTTGGCACTCATCAAATACCCCCAAACCTGAATTTTACTTGTCCTCAAGTGAAACAGCTGGTCATAAAAGATGCAAAAGACTACAAAACTCCATATGCAAATACTCCCCCAAACCTAAATATAACATTGTCCTCAATGTTTCAAAAGATGACAGAAACAACAACAAAACGTGAGAACTAAACAGATTCAAATGAAAGAGAATACCAGATGCAAAAAGGTTGGTGCTAACCATAATTGAATGAATGCTATGAAAGCAAACAATATGAGCGCAAGTCAAAAAGTTCGGTTAGCACACAAATATATCAACAAGATTCAAAATTTACCTACTAGATTATACAATGATGACTCCCCAAACACCAACAATCTAAAAAGTTGAGGATCAACCCAAAAGACGGAATGCGGAAACATCAACAGCCTTACATACTTATAACAGGAAAACAATGCAAGTGAGACTGCATATGTGAATGAGTTACCCCCAAACCTAAATTTTTCATTAGATAAACTTTTGGGTACAAAATCTAACAATTTCAGTGGTGCATCATGCACAAGATCTAGTTCAAAGTGGATTTTTTCATGGATGGATGGGGATACATGAGTAAACTCCAACCGTGGCTCATCAAAGGTATTATATTTAGATGCAAAATAGTCCAAGAGGACTTGAGAGGCACACAGTTCCAATCCTAGATTAGGTACTCTTAAAAAAAAGGTTTAACAATAACTTTACAAATCAAATCTAGGTTGGGTGCAAGATTACCAGTTTATGACATGGGCAGGGAGGTAGGCACATCATTATTAGTCACATCTATAACTCCTAAATCATTTGCCAATGTCGCAGCATGCTCACATTCATAGAACAATTCATCAAGACCTAGTTCATAATCATCATCATCTAAAGTTTTATTCTCATGCATGGACAGATCCAAAGAGACATCATGTTGTGACCTAGGTATAGAATCAGACACGCCAATTATATTTTCATGCATAAGATCATTAGTGTTGACAGGAGATTCAACATTACCTATGTCAGACACAAGTACAACATCATGCTCATGCTCATAAAACAAATCAATAAGCCCCAGTTCACAATCATCCCCTAGAACTTCAGTTTCATGCATAGGAATATCACAAGAAACTTCACACTGTGACTTAGACAGAGAATCAGACACATCAAAGTTATTTTCATGTATAGTATCATTAGTGTCTACAGAAGATTCAACATTTTCTAAGTCACAAACAAGTTGTGTAGCATGCTCTCTTTCACAGGACAACTGCACATGCTCAAGATTAGTAACCACATCACATGTAAATGGAACATTAGAAGAAACTTCATCCATTAAGGTCGAGGAAGATAAGCCTAATGTCTCTGAACCCAAAGGTTCGACAATATTTTCAGTAAAAACATATTCTTCTAACATAACATCATCATCATCATCATCATAAAAATGCATTTCCTTATTTAAAATCGTAGTATTTCTAGTCCCTTCATTTAAAATAGGTTCATATGCAATATCAGTTGCACAAGTAAGACTAGGCATACTATTTTCACATTTTATTTCATTAGGACAAACAAAAATTTCATCCTGAAATTCCTCCCTTCCTACATTTTGTAAACGAATCAAATTCATTTTTAATAATGCATTAAGTTGTTCGATGGAAGGAGAGTCTTCAACAGTAGGAAATTCATAATCAATGCTATATGGTTTATCATGCAATACACTCCTAGCATTATTTTGTTCGATGAGTCTGAGATTTTCCTCCACAGATTGAGAAGTACAAAATTGTTCAACTTCCCACTGTGGTGGATGATACATATGTGCAGGGTCATTAGGGTCTATAAAATACTGATCGCAACCTTCGAAAGGTTGGTTATGGTCCCAATGACTATCATCTTTGTAATCTGTTGGCATTTCATATTTTGGATTTTCATGATATTCTCTAGATTGCCTAAAATCATGCAAAATATAGCAATTCTCAGCAGGATGACCTAAGCCTCCACATAAGGTACAAGCATAGATTTCCGATTGCCTAGAAGAATTATATGCGACATATTCATGCATTTGCATTTCTAAAGCTGCAGTTCTAGCTTCTAACTGGTCCAAAAGTGATGATTGTGAGAGTTGGGCACTGTAAAGATGTTCATTTTCACCCTGTGGTGGATGATACATGTGTGAGTAGTTATTAGGGTCCATGTATTGATGCTCAGGACTGTGAAAATGTCCATAAAACTCCATATAACTATTGACATCATGGTCTGTTGGAGGCTCATAATATGAAGCATGCCCGTAAGCAAGCTCTCTCATGGATTTGTTTCCATCCCCACCTGCAGACCAGAATCCTGACATGATCTCTAACTAGCACTAGGCTTGTTGCAGAGATTGGGATGTACATACTGAAAACAGACCAATATTTTTTTCATTATTGGTTTTTTTTTTTTTTTTTTTTTTCAAGCCCGTTCTCTAATTACCTCGGGCATACATTAGAAAAACAAAATAAAAGAAGAAAAATCATAAACGGAAAGGAAGTTCTATGCAATCGCAAACAAGGATGACTCTACCACAGAAAACCTACTGATTTCTAGCAAACAAAAAGCATGATGGTTCCACTTAGATTGTTTTCTAGACCAGCTTCTAATCCTTCGAAGTGGAATTCTTTACAATCTGAGCAAACTCCTATGGAATCAATCCGAGTTTAAATAAATTGAATAGAGGCGAGGGAAGATGCTAGAGCTTTGATACCCAAGGCCTCACCGTATTACAAGGCAGCGCAGTCACGCATTCAATTTACAGAAACCGTCATGAACTTCGAAGTATTCTTAAAGAGTAACCAATATTTTTCGAACGACTCTCCTACTAAGCTCGTTACCTTATAGGTCTTGTTCTATTTCAAATTTTAAATCTTAGGTTCGTGTATGTATCGTTTTCCTAAGGCGGGCAAGAAGAGAACGGTGATGAAATCCGAACCCTTATCTTGTATGGCCAGTCCTTGCCCTTTACTAGGAAAATAAAACAGCCGTATTCAAATCCTCAACATATATGCAACCGAAGGAATACAGTAACTCGCTAATAGGGGATTCGCGAGTGTTTCGACAAACTTACCTCCCGTACCAAACGGGGGATGAAACGTTGTTGTCGACTCGGGCCACGACTCCTATGTCATGAATGAACCCGAGGGGCCGAGGTGATATTGTAATCACCGTCCTTCTCTACAAACAGTTTGATATTTAATACTACCCTTCCGTAGGGTTTAAAAATAAAAATAAAAATAGAATTTCCAAGTCCAAAGTCCAAAATAAAGTGCAAAAGAAAAATAAAATTACAAGAGTAAAGGAATCCTAATACAAACTAAAAATAGATAAATAAAATAAACTCTCTTTTTTTTTTATTTATTAAAATAAAAACTTCTTCCGCTTTCTTTCGCTTCCTTTCCTTCGCCTTTACAACAGCTACTCAGGCACCTGTTGATCTCAAAAGAGGTAGTTAGGGTTTCGAAGTTTTAAAGCAAAAGCAAAATAAATAAAAAAATCAAAAATAAGTGTAAAATTGACTCTGAATAGTTACGTTGCTACAGTAAAATACCTGTTGTACAGTGATTTATGCTACATTGAAATATGAACAGTTCCAGGAGATGAAATATGAACAGTGACAGGAGATAGAAACTTCAACTACACCGCTACCGAGTCCCCGGCAACGGCGCCAAAAACTTGGTAGGCTCGGAAAGATACCTACTTCTATGTATAAACTGCAAGTGCACAGTGTCGACAAGCAACACAGGGCAAGCACACAGGTCGAACCACAGAGACTTGGAGAGTGTAGAAGTTGATTCTAAATCCTGATTCAGAGAGTAACCAAAAGGGGTTTGATTTTGTCGATACGACGATATGATTTTCAAGTGACTGAAATAATAAAAGTAAAAGATGCAAATAACAAGATATGTAAACAATGATAATATGGATACTAGGGTATTCAAATCCACCAATAACCTATGATATGCATTCAACTTGTAATATTATTCTTGTCCTTATAGTAGATTCAAGTCTACCGTATAACTAAGGTGTTTCTCCAATGGATAATTTAATCACAACTAAAGTATTTCTCCAAAGCATTAATTGTCTAATTAAGCACAACTAATCTAAAGATCAATATTTGGTTAAGCATGAGTTGTAGCATAATCAACATAGAGATATTCTAACTACAATGGATACATGGCATACATTGTGAGAGCAAGATGTTGAAAAACTTGGATTAAATTATATCTTTAAACAATTCTAAACTTTCAAGAACAAGATACAAGATATGAATACATACCAATGAGATTAGGGCTTCACCTAAACCCTAGTAAATGAAATTAGAACATGAAGAACATTACAACAAAATTGAAATTTGATAAACTAACATGAACAAGCTATTCTTGGATGAGTTTTCAACACAACAACCCTATCTATTTATACACAAAAAATCTCTCACACTTGGGATCCGAATTTCACTGTAGCAACCACTCAACAATTAAACAAAACATGTTTTCTTAATTGATGGATAGAATGGAATACAATGGGGGTGAGGTGGATGTTTTGGAAAGAATCCAATGGGGGTGAGGTGGATGTTTTAGAAAGAATCCAATGGGGGTGAGGTGGAAAAGGATTTGGGTCTTGGGTTTTGGATCATGGGTTGTTTAATCCCATGAATTTGTAAACAGGTTGCCACTGATGCGCGAGCGGGTTGCAACGCTTCCAACTTTCTTCTCTTTTGTCTTCTCAATTCTTCCAAGCTTTATTTAGTACTTAAAAACACAAAATTAATTAATACAAATATTTATTCTTGAAGATGGTAAGAATGCAGAATTTGGGATAATATATGACTTTGAAGCGCGAAAGATGAGTTAAGTGCCAATGAAAAGGTGTATGAATATGCAATATTTGGCACTCATCATCAATACAAAAGGACAGGTTTACAACACATGTTAACAAGGAAAGCTGAATTAGCGGAATATTGCCGGAGAAAAAAGTTCAGATATTCTTGCGATAGTTAAGGATTCTCATGATCGTTTCTTCTTCGCAGAAAACACATGAGAAGAGGCAAGATGTAGTACCAGAATATCGTCACAACGATATTCTCGTGATAAGAACGACATTTCCACGAGAAGGTTGAATACTCCCACTACAAGAATGACATCTTTCACGAGAGCGTCGTGAGAATTCTCCAACGAAATTTGGTGAGCAACATGAGAAAGCATCAAGATAGTTGACAATTGAAGAAGCATGATAAAAGAATGTTGTTTCACGAGGATTACGAAAGATGGCGAAAATAAGCAATGTAACTTCCACGATGAGATCGCAGAATAGATCCGAAAGAAGAGGAAATCTTAGCTGTCTTACATTATGTAATTTCCTATATAAGGAGATCAGGTAAGTCCAGAGGATGATGATGTATTTTTTAGAGTTGAGAAAATCTTGAGGAGAGAGAAACTCCAGAAAAGAAAGTTGTAATTCTGAGTTTGAATATTTTCTGTAAACATTTCTGAGATCTAAATAATAAAAGTGTCGTTTAATTCTTTAATCTTCAACTAGTTTCACTTAGATTTTTATAGGATCTTAATAGGGGTGTAGTGTGGGAAATCCTGCTACTACAGGTCGCAAATAAACTTTTGCGTCTTCCTTTAATGAAAGCTGATCGCAATAAGAATTTTAAAATTTGTAATTTTGGTAATTTCTATGGGAGTAAATGATATTCTCAAAATTATCATGAGTTTTATGGATAATACCTTTTTAAATACAATCTATTCAAGGGTCGACCAAGTCTTAAACCCATGTCTTTCCCTTCTGGATCCATCAGCCGATAAGCTCCACTTCCCACAACCTCTTTAATGACATATGGTCCATCCCATTTTGGTACTAATTTTCCTCCATTTTATTTCTGGTAAGGAGGTGTTTCTCGCATGACCAAATCACCTGGTTGATACTCACGTTCAATAACTCTCTTGTTATACTCTCGATCTAATATTTCCTGATAAATTTTCATATGTCGCAAAACCTTTTCCCTTTTTTCTTCCAAATCATCCAGTTCACTTAATATCACCCCTGCACTTAAATTTCTTTCCTAAGCTTATTTCTTTTTTGTCGAAATTACAACCTCTGTTGGCAATACTGCTTCTACTCGATATGTTAAACAGTAAGGAGACATTCCAGTTGCCTCCCTTCTAGTTGTATTGTATGCCCAGACTGCACTAGGCACTTGCTCTCACCACCCTCTGAGATGTCCTTCTAATTTATTTTTGATTGTATCTGCAATTATTTTATTTGTTGCCTCAGCCTGTCCATTAGCTTGTGGATATAATGGAGTTGACTTCCCATATTTTATCCTAAAAGCACTGAGTAACATCTCTATATTTTTCCCTTCAAATTGTTTCCCATTGTCGAATACTAATTGTGCTGGAACTCCATACCTACAAATGATATTCTCAAATATGAATGTAAAAATATCCTTATCGCGAATATGTTGCGAGCTTCGTAAAATAATCTGTTGCGACTATTAAGTATCTTCTCTGCCCAGATCCAGGTAAAAATGGACCAACAATGTCCAATCCCCATTTCCCGAAAGGACATCAGCTTGTTGAAGAAGTTAGTGGTGCCCCTGGTGCATGAGTTCTTTTCCCATGTCGTTGACATTCTTTGCATCGTCTCACCAACAATTTTGCGTCTGTGTGCATATAAGGCCAATAATATCCTTATATTTTTGCTCTATAAGCTAGAGATCTTCCCCCACTATGATTACCAGCTTCTCCTCCATGTAACATCTTCAATATTTTTTCTCCTTCTTCACGAGTTAAACATCTAAGAGGTAGTCCACTGAAAGATTTTCTGTATCAAATTCCTTCTCGTAACTCATAATTTGTTGCACGACTCTTTAATTTATGTGCTTCTAGTCTGTTCCTGGGTATTTCCCCTTTTGCGAGATATGCATGAATGTCCTTTCTCCAATCTGCGAGATTTTCTGCGATGTCGTCTGGTAGTTCCATTTCTACTTCCATCGCAACTGCTTCCTCAATTTCTTCTTCTTTATTCACTGATGGATGTTGAATTGTCTGTATTTTGATATTTCTTGTATTAGGGTTTGTCATCATACTTGGAATGAATGCAAAATCATCTGCGATTCAATTGTATTTTCTTGTTATATGCCTCCATTTTAATTTTGGTATCTTCGCAGATAATTCATCAACAAGTTTCTTGTATTTCTTCAAAGAAGACTCATTTGTGGTATATTCCCCTTTAATTTGACAAACTACCAACTGAGAATCACTTGTTATTCTTATATTTTCGAGCTTCTTTTCTATTGCGATCTTCAATGAATGCACTACAGCTTCGTACTCTGTTTCATTATTCGTGGATGCAAATTCTAATCTGAATGAGAATGCTATTCTTTCTCCTTCTGGTGAAATCAACACAACTCCTACTCCATTCCCCTCACTGTTGGATGATCCGTCTAATAAAATTTCCCATCTATTTGGTTCTGTTAATAGGTCTTTTGGATTCCCAAATTCTTCTTCAATATCCATCATTTCTTCTACTGCCTCATCTTCTTCCAAAGGAAATTCTGCCAAGAAATCTGCGACAACTTGTGACTTTTGCGATGATAACACTTCGTTCTTTATCTTATAATGGTTTACTTGTGCATTCCACCTTTATATTCTTCCTGATCTTTTTGTGTTCTTCATGATTGACTCAATCGGGACTTTGGTTACCACTTTTATCACATGCGCTTGAAAGTATATTCGCAACTTAAATGATGCATAAACCAAGGCTAAGATTAACTTCTCCATTTTAGAATAATTTCTCCCTGCTGTGTTAAAAATTTTACTAACGTAGTAAATGAGCCTTTCTATTCCTGCATCTGTTCGCAATAGAACTGCACTTAAAGCATATTGAGTTGTTGCGAGGTATGCCAATAATTCTTCATCTTTCTCTGGTTTCTGTAATATGGATGTATTCGCAAGATATTCTTTGATTCCTTGAAAATATTTTTCACATTCATCAGTCCACTTGAATTCTGCTCCCTTCTTAAGTATGTTGAAGAAATGTTTGCATTTATCTGACATTCGCGAAATAAATCTTCCAAGTGAAGCCAAGAGTCCATTTAGATTTTGCACTTATTTTATCGTTGCAGGTGTTGGCATGTCACGAATTGCTTGTACTTTCACTGGATCAACTTGTATCCCCTCCTTTGATACTATGTATCCCAAAAATTTCCCTGACACAACTCCAATTACACATTTTCAGGATTCAATTTGATATTGAATTTTCTCATTTGCTCAAATATTTCCTTCAAATCTTGCACATGATCTTTGGCCTCTTTACTTTTTATCAGCATATCATCTACATACACCTCTAAGGTTTTATGTATCCACTTTGCGAACACCTTTTCGACCATTCGTTGATATGTAGCACCCGCATTTCACAGACCAAATGGCATCTTCACATAACAATATAAACCTCTTGGAGCGAAAAAGGAAGTATGTTCTTGGTCTTCTTCTGCGAGTGATATTTGATTGTACCCTTTATATCCATCGAGTGAAGTGACTCTATCATGACCTGCAGCTGATTCCACCATTTGTGGTATGTCTGGAAATGGAAAACTGTCTTTGGGACAGGCTTTGTTTAGATCAGTGTAATCTATACAAATTCTTATCCCTTTATTCTTCTTCGGAACAATGACCATATTCGCAATCCATTCTGGGTATTTTTCTTCTCTTATGATTCCTGTATCCAGCATCTTTTGTAATTCTTCTTCTATTTGTGCATGATAATTTTGCGAGATCTTTCTTATTCTTTGTTTGAATGGTCTTACGCTTTTATTTATGTTCAATCTATGACACGCCACTGATGAATCAATTCATGGTATTTCATCTACACTTCCTGCGAATATATCATTGTATTCTCGTAAGAGATCAATAGTTCTTTTCTCTTCTTCTTCGTCCATTTTAGTTCCAATTCGCAAGATTAAAGGTTCCTCTTCAATTCCAATATTTATTTATTTGGTTGGTTCTGCTGCAACGTAACTAGGATTTTGCTCTCCCATAGGTGTTGGTTCTTTGATTACTTTCATTGGTTCTCCTTCTTTTTCTGGGATCTCATTTGGTATTCCTTTTCCCTCTCTTGCTCTTATTGTATACACTCTGAACTCCTCTTCCTTTTTCGCTTCTTTCGCAAGTTTTCTACGAAATTGTTTCTTTCTTGCTCTCCCTCCACACTGTTTTACTTCAATTTGATAACAAAATTTTCCACTATCAAGATCCCCTTTTATTTCTTGTATTCCGCTCGGTATAGGAAACTTAATTGATTGATGTAATGTCGAAGCAACATCTTTAATCGCATGAATCCATGGTCTTCCCATAAGCATTTTATATGGAGTTTCCATATCTACCACACATAAAACTATGTGTGTTTCGATTTCTCCCAGCGGTACTCGTAACATTATTTCCCCTTTGGATTTTGTTGTAGATTTTCCCAATCCATGGATACGACATTCTGAATTTGTGATCTCTTCATATTTTATTCCCATCCCCTTAAGTGCATGATAGAATATAATATCAACAGAACTCCCTGTATCAATCAAAACTCGGTTTAATTTCCATTTTTCTATAGATTTTGTAGCTTTTTTTTCCTCTCGCATGATCGGAATTGTGACTACTAATGGTGAAGTGTGGTTCAAGTCTTCATTTGGAATTTCTCCTGTAGTTGCGGCTTATCTCACAACTACACCCTCATAAGAATCCATTAAAATGATTCCTAAATCTAATTAATTTGATATGAAACTAAGAATTAAAGTACTAAAATTATAAAAGTGACACAAAGATTTTTACGTGGTTCGATCAATGTGATCTACATCCACGGTTCTTCACTAGTGATTGTATGTAATTACATGATTGTACAATTGAAACTCCATTAAAGAATATTTGGAGCTCTAGAATTTTTTGGGGAAGAAGATGATAAAGAAAATAAAATCACTCGTAACATTTTCTCTCTCCTCCTAAAATTATCCTCTCTTGCTCAAAAGATCCCCCCCACTTCTCATGCCTAAATGGCTATTTATATGATCTTACAAAATATGACAGTTGTGTTGTCCCGCCATTTCGGATTTGATAATTATCTTGCGAACATTCGTAACTTCATTTCGCGAACTTCTTTTGCTTTCCTCGTGATTTGCTTTGCTCGCAAAATGTTCTTTGCTCGCAAGATGTCTTTTCTCTCCACAATTTCGTAAGTTATCATTTGTTGTGATATTCCTCTCCTACATCTTGCCTCTTTTTTCTTGAATATTGCTTGAAGAGCGATCTTTAAGAAAAAACTAGTTGTTGTAGTTGTTGGTGTAGTCTTTGATCTTTGTTGATGAAGGAACGAGCGAAAGAATATCAAACTCAAAAAGTATATACTTGCCTCTATTCTTTTGCGAAGTTCTGAAGCTTTAAAAAGTAATTAGAAGTATCATCTTGCGAAGTATGAAGTATGTGAAGTATCTTGAAGAAGTATGAAGTATAAGAAATATAAAATATCCTTGAAGAAGTATAAGAAGTACTCAATCCTCGAAATATATAAGAAGTATGAAGTATCCTTAAGAAGTATAAGAAGTACTTAATCCTCGAAATATATAAGAAGTATTCGTCCTTGAATGAGAGTGATAAATATTGCCTCTGTTCATGTGAAATTATTATTCCATTTTTGATGAGGATTTTTGCTGAGAAGATAAAGAATCATAAAATATTTTCTTGGGTATCCATAGTTGCCTCTGTTCTTTATCTATGAAGGAGAATCCTTAAGAAAATGTTGAATAACTAAATTGTGTCTCTATTCTTATCTTGCCTCTGCCTCAAGTGGTAACCCTGCTAACTTCTGAATTTTTCTGCAAATTTCTGAATTTTTCTGTGAATTTCTAGGGTTTTCTGCGAATTTCTAAACTTCTGAATAATGCTGCGAATATAGTGTTGCAAATATATTGTTGCGAACATATTGTTGCGAATATAGTGTTGCGAATATATTGTTGGAACTATGAATAGTCCTGCGAATTATGAATGTTTCTGCGAAGTTTTGCGGTATTATCCTGTAAAATTTTGTAAAATACTTGTGTGCATATAATACTTATATAATGATTATGTTATGAAATGTGTATGCGATGCTTATGCCTTGAAATGCTTATGCAATGCTTTTATGATGCGAATATGATGCTTGAATGATGCGAGTATGATGCTTGTATGATGCGAGTATGATGCGAATATTTATCTATTGCAATGTATATTTCAAGTTTCTGTTACTTAGCTCATTTTTCCGTAGTAAAATTGATATATCTTTGAGTTGCCTCCATTCATATAAGCATCTTCGCAAGTTTACTTGTGTATTTTCGCGAATGAAATCGCCTCTTCTGGTATGACTTCGTGATATATATTCTTGTAAAAATTCTTCAATGATATTGATGGAATTGTCTTCTTTGATATATATTGTCTTCAAAATTCTTCAATGATCTTGATGGAATTGTCTTCTTTGATATATATTCTCTTCAAAGTTCTTCAATGATCTTGATGGAATTGTCTTCTTTGTTAGGACTTCATGATATATATTCTTGTAAAAATTCTTCAATGATATTGATGGAATAAATTTCATGAATTGCTGTGGTCTTATCATGCCTTCCTAAGTAAAGGTCTTATTTTTCCACCTCTTTTGTAGCGACAAAATCACAGGACGTTCTTACACTTTCATGCAAAAACCCATTGATCTTGCCTTATATTTTTTGTATAGTATTTTAGCCTCTTCAGGAAGTGTTGCGACAATATGACAGGTCTAAATATTCTTGCGAACATAAAGCCCCATGACATTGCCGTCTTGCGATGAAATCGCAGGACGTCTCTACACTTTCATGTAGTGACCCATTGATCTCATCTTAACTTCTTTATTATGTTTTGCAAGTTCTTTTTTTTTTTTTTTTTTTTAGAAGGCTCACAGAAGCTCAATTGTTGCACAAATATGACAAGCCTTAATGTTTTCGCAAACAAGAAGCCTCGTGACATTTGCGTCTTATAGCACGTATCAGCTCCCTAATGGAGGGTGCTGCCCTTTATCTTCCCCCTGGTTGCCCCTTCAAGGAAGCGTACATCGACTATACAAGGTTATCTCTTCTCACCCGGTTCTGCCAACAACCAGCTTTTGATCGCAACCTCTTATCCTTTTTGCCTATAGGGCTTATAGTTACGAGGTTGCACCCTATGGGGTATCTTTGGGCCAAGTGCATCATTTGCCAAGACTTGTCAAAAATGACAGATGTGGTTCAACCTCACCCGGCACTATTGACTCAACCGTGTACCTCGGCGCCTTGATCGTTTTCTGCACTTCTTGGGAAAGACAGTATGCCTTAGTCGCCCAACCTAAATCCTCTTACACCGCATTTTATATTGCGTAATGTCGCTAGATTAGGTGAGAATCCAAGGTGTCTAACCCGGATAGGTACCCCATTATTGGGTTGTACCCCTAAAATTTTACCATGTACTAAGGGCCCTTGGTGGTGTTCCGGTTACCCTTAGCCACGTTTATAGGTACCCCCTTAAATGACGTACTTTAGGACTTTGCCTCTTACGAAATATAGCTTCGCGAACTAGAGTGTACGCCACAAAGGTTTGCCTGTATAAAATTTTTTGCGGCTCTCTTTCTTTTTTGGAGGCTGATCACAGATTGCGGTCTTTTATTCGCAAATTGCGGTCTTTTCTTCGCAAGTTAATGTGTGCGTCTTTCTTTAATGAAAGTTAACCGCAATTGATTTTTGGCGGTATTTTTTTGCCTTTTATCAAATCAAAATTCTTTTCATTCGTAAAAATTTTTCATGTTGCGAATAAATATACTGATTACCTTTTTGTTTCAATCCTTGAAGAAATATGAGAAGTGTTTATATTGCGTCTTTAAATAAAAAATGTTCTATAGACACATATAAATTTAATTTTCTCTGTTTTTTGTAACTTTGAAGTCTTTGAAAAATTTTGAGATCTTTAAATTTTTGCGATGAATTTATTTTTTAATTTTGCAACTTTATCGCCTTTCTATAATCTAAAAAATCTTTGAAATGCTTTGAAATCTTGCGAGTATATCGTTTTTTTTTTTTGGTAATCAAAAATCTTTTGTCCTTTATAAATAAAATATTCAGGGAAATGGTACTTACCTTTTTACGGCTTGTTGTTGTCTCTTACGAAGTATATGAGTTGCTTGAAGGTTTATAAGAAATGAGAAATGAAGTCTTGTAAAGTTGACTCTTGATCTGCCTCTTGTATAATGTTGCGTCATACCAGCCGTGCTAAGCTTCTTTTGCGAAGTAATCATGTTTAAGAAGTTTTTGTCTATGCTGCGAATATTCACAAAGTAAATATCAGAAGTATTTGTTTGTGATGCGAATGTTCATAAAGGAAATATCAAAGGTATGTAGTACTTAGCTCGTCTTATAGTTGATGCCAATATGCGAGATAAAATTAGTTGTTGTTGAATCGTATGGAAGAACTTGGTCACAAATGTTATCGACTTGTTACTGTTCGTGGGATTTTGCGAGCATAACTTATTGTTGCGAAGTAATAGTTGTACTAGTGGGCTGGGCTTTCTTCTGCGAAGCAAGAGATATTTTAGGGGACTAGGCTAGCTTTATAATACGTTGTTTTTAGCTGCTATTGATCGTTGGATCATCATTGAACTTCTGCTTCTGCTTTTCTTTGTAGTTGTATTCATTCACTGCATTGCTTTGCTAGTTTGTCTGCCGTGGTTTGTGAATCCTCTTTTTTGCGAATTGCTTTGCTTGATAAACTTTGATTTTCGTCTAATGTTCTACTTTCGTCCTCTACGCAGGAAGCTTTAACCTCGCAGGAGCTGACTTATCTATTTTGAACTGAGTTTGAGTTGCTCCATTCTCCGGTTGTATTGGTTAGTCGTCACATGAATTGATGGCTTAGCTGTTTACTGAAGGTTGTAGAGAAAAATATGAAGTCACCATGTCTGCGAAGATAGTATTAGTGAAGAAAAATTTGCGAAGCTAGGAAAGTCTGCGAAGTTAACAGAATTCATGGAACTCCTCTCAAGATATGTTGTGTTCACTATTGCTAGTTGGGTAATTAGTTCAGGAGTTTTTATCAAACTTCGTCTTTGGTGTCGAATGTATGAAATTCACTTGTTTCTCTTGAATCACATGGTGGAATTATTTGTCTTCTGTTGACAGTAATGTTGATCTTGCGAAGTAAGTACCAACTTTCTTTTCTTCTTGGTTGTAGTGTATCCTTATATACTGTACTGTACTGTTGATACGAATAATTTCTGGATTTTGTTTTCAACTTGTTGTAGCTGAGATCCTTCTCGATGATTCCTTGTTGCAACTCTTTGCCTAAGGTCTCTGTTAATTTCATTGATATTTGAAGATCAGACTTTGCTTCTCCTTTGTACAACTAGTCCATCCTGCGATCTTCATAAACTTCACCTAGAGTTGAGACTGGAATCTCGTCTTCTATCGTTGTGATGTGAACCTTCCTTCCCTGTTCTTCTTCTCTACATACATTATCGAATTTCTCCCTTTATGTTTGCATGAATCAAACCGTTATGATCGCTTCGCAAAATTGATGCATTAATTTTCTTCATGCTTAACTTTATTTAGTTTTGATTCGCAAGTTGTATCTTCTCTTCCTTTTGCATAAATTATTAACTTTGCATGAATTATAGACTTCGCAGATATTGACGCAAACTGATTATTGATTCGAATTAAGCTTGGATGCGGATTGAGCTGATTGCCTCGAATTGAATTGTCACGAACTGGGCTGAGTGATTTGAACTGTTCTATTGTTACGAAGTGAATTAATTGGTGCGAACTTCGTACGCTGGTTAAGTACTTCAATTGCTGGAATGTTCTTCTAAGGAGAATCCATGCTTAACCTCGTATTGTCATCACCATATTTTGGTCTTTTGGTCCTTCGCCTGACGTATTTTCATTAATCTCCATGAACAACTTTTTTCCTGTACATTTTCTTCGCATGTTTTCTCTTTTGCGAATTACTGTACGTCTACTTCAGATTGCCACATCGTGCTTGCTAAATCATTGTTCATAACTTTAATTAAATCTCAATTAAATCATCATGTTGCTTGTTGACATCGTGTTAACATTTCTATTAAAAGGAGTGAAGTACTATTCAATATCTTTGCAGGAACTGATTGATGTGAACTGAGGTGATTGCCTCATTCCATCTTTTGTTGTTCTATTCCACAAAGTGGTTATTTGAGTGACATTTACTTCGCAGCTTTGACAGTACTTAATACTTAGTAGAATTTCTGGGCCAAACTGATGTACCCTATTAGATGTGATTGTATTTTAGCTGATTCGTTGACTTGAGTTCGTATGTTCGTTGGATCTTCATAATCTTGAGTTGAGTCTTTGTTGAGATACTCCGCTAAAATATAATGGACCCTTCTTAACATTCGTTCCTTCCTTCGCATGGCAGTTCCTGATAGAGCATTCATTCCTTCACGTAAAATACTCTTAGTTTTGCTAAATAATGGACCCTATTCAATATTCGGTTGTGCTTTTGTTCTTTTCTCTGAAACTGGATGCTGATATTATAATTGTTGTTGTTAGGTTGATCTTCGATGTAGTAATTAACGATGGTGACTCCCTTGTAACTGATAATAATTCCTTCGCGCCTCGCTCTTCCCATAATTTTATTTCGCGAGTTTCCCCTTATGATTATGATATTTCCTTTCATTCCAAATAAATTAGAAGTGAATTCATCTTCTTAGAACTTTGACACAGCTTTGTTTAACGCCTTCTTCAAATATGTACCCCTTCTTCATAATCTCTGTTTCTTCATTAATGTGATTTACCGATGATATTCATTGTCTTAAAACGTAAAGAAAACACCCCTGAGATGCAGAATTTTTCTCTGGATCATCAACAATTACTAATTTATCTGAATTTTCTTTAATACAACAATCAGGTGTTCCTTGTTTCTCGCAAGATGTCTTTGCTCGTAAGTTATCATTTACTGAAAATGTGATTTTCTGCTTTTCCCATTGTTTCAAAGTTGTTATTTTCTCCACTTCCATGATCTTTCTTCCTTTATAATCTCGTTTGTGTATCCTTCCCTTCATGTTGTTATGAAATTCATCAATCATTGTCTTTGTGATCATATTACATTCTTCTCTTTTTCAATCTTCATGTACTAACTCCATTTGATCTTCAAATTTCCAAAACTCCTTTAAATTTCTGTTATAACAATCTTCCCTGTTTCTAGAGCCAATTATGTAGTTGCAGGAAATCCTACAACTACACCCTCAGTAGAATTTGTAAAACTTTAAGAAGTTTTTGATGAAGAATGACAATTTTTATTAATATTCTCAACTGATTACAAAGAAATATGTTAATAGAGATTAAAACAGTTACAACTTTCTCTGTTCTCTCTCCTAAGACTTTTTCTAACACTTACTTAAAGAACCTCCTCAATTTATCATTTGAACTACTATTTATAGTGAAATCTGTACAACTGTATATAACCTGCGAAGCAACGCAACCTCTGATCGTAAATTTATTCTATATTCGAAAACTCTTCACACTTCTCCCGTGTTTCTTCTATTATCGCTTTACCTTGCGACACTTTTTTCTCGTATTTATTACTATGTTCGCAACCTTATATCTTGAGATATTCTGTCCCTACACTAGGGAACAATGTTTACATGTGTTCTAAGGAAGTAAGTTCATGATATGTGTTATGAACCAAAAAGGAAATTTCCAGGCGTTATTGGGGCTGTTCTTCATTGCAAATCTTATGAACAACCAATATGTGTGAATTAGCATAACCACTCACGACTTGTTTGTGTTCTTGGTAGAACTATTAATATGAGGCCTGACTTATATATTGGTATGACTTTTATTAGTGAAACCGATCTTAAGTAATCACCTGGGGTATGATCGGGTTGTGTATGTATGAACTTATTACTGGGAAGAGGGGAACCGATCCTAGTAAGAGGTGCAGTGCATTACAAGGGGAACCGATCCTTGTATGAGGTGCAACAAGGTTTTGATGGTTATTGTCAATGATGTTGTAGTAAAAGGTTCGTTGAGACCCGTGAAAGAAGATTTTCTTAGACTTAATTTCTAAAGCAAAAATATAACAAACTCAAAATAAAGTTTTGTGAAAATTATGGAGAGACCGGGGTTCATGATTTCACCATTCACCAAAATTCATGTGATTTAATGTTAATGTTTATCATGTAATTCTAGACAATATAACTCCAATCAAAAGAAAGTGTGATTCTAATCATTGCCTAAATTAGATTTTCAAAACATCAATTGTTAATCGCAAGCATGAAGTATCAAAATCCCTAAACTAAGCATACTTCATCAAGAGAAAACACAACTAATTAATAAAAAACCATTTACTCAATTTTCATTCGGTGCAAATAATCATAAAAGAATTGCATAAATAAATTTTACCACATAACTTTTGGAAGAATGGCTTTCTCCATCACCCCGGAGGATGGGTTTAGCTCTTCATCATAGAAACATGCTCAAAAGTTGATTTCATTTCCCAAAAGTGTTTACAAATGATAAAAAGGAGAGAAACTGAATAAACCAGGAAACTGCAACACTTTTGCGGTGTTGCAAGTCCGCTGTTACAGAGATCGATATAAAGAAAGTGTCGTTGTAACTGTATTGTATAAGACTGCTAAGCAACTGTCGCAATCACTGTAGCATGAACAACGGTCTCAGGGGGTCTTATGTTCTTCGTGTTCTTCCCATGTAGCAGCAGAAAAATTTTCTCTGCAACTCGATTCTCGCCTCTGTCTTCTCCCCAAACTCCCCGTTTCCTTCTATGAGTCCCCTGCAGCCTATATATACTCGTCAGAACCTCCAAACATCGCATTAAACTCCCAAATATTTTATCATAACTCGGCAGTGAAGAAAAATATTTTTGGGAATATTTTCTTCCCAGAAATAACTCCACACGCTGTTTTCTCGAGAAAAAAATACTCCCAACACATCCAGTCATCGTCCAGAAGTGGTCAAACATTCAGCAGGCACTCGAAAACCTCTTGATTACATACACACAACTCGGAATGGACTAACCAAAACCCGAGATACCCTGATTACTTCAACGTGAGAATCTATCCAATTCTATTCGACAAAATGAGCTATACCAGGCCTGTTAATACCCGTCACATCATCTCAACAATTCTCAGCCATTGAGTCTCTTTCTATCCTTCCCAAAACGCAAACCCTAATCTCTGCTGGTGAAGAACAAAAATTCCCGCCAAATTCCAGAATTTTAAATGGAGAGGGTGAAGTGCCCCGATCCAAAACAGGGACGCCTTTAACAGCTGGGGTTCCTGGGGTTCCCTTATCCAAAGTGAGGGTGCCTTTAGTACTTTTCTCCGGGGGGGTCCAAATAGCACTTTTTGAGCAACTTTTTCTACATAAGTGTATTTCTCCAAAAACACTTACACAAACATAAAAACACCATAATAAGTATAAAATCAAGCACTAACAATAGAGACACTGAGGACAATTCAGACACAAAAATGTGTCTTTCAAATACCCCCAAACTTATTATTTGCTAGTCCCGAGCAAATCTAATCTAGAAAATAAAATGACTAAACTTAGCACGTGAAGCAAGCCGTTAAACCGCTAGGTGGCCCTCGTGGCGGAGTGTTATCTCCGGAGGGTTTACCAGAGGTGTACCCACAAAACCTTTACTTCATACCCTAGATATCTACGCAGAACCTTGGAAGGCACTAAAGAATCTCCTTGGTTGGCATACTTATTGACTACAGGATGAAGTACTCAGATGCGAAATTACAATTGATGTACACGAGTTTGCACTCAAGCATACTAAAATTCATATAAAGTGACAGAGCTCTACTCAGATAGTTTCTGGACATCATAAACCAGAGTCAACCAATCACATGGATAGATTAAGAAGATGGATGTAGAGAAAAACATGGATGATGATGACTAAGGTGAACCTATTCTAATGGACTGAGATACTGGTCTGGACTAATATTAACACACTGACATATACAAGGGAACTAGTGGTCGATAATCCTAACTCTAGGTCAACTCAGCTGGCATATACAAGGGCACCAGTGGTCGACTTTATTGAATTTATTCCGGTTGGTCTGATGGTCTGGTCTCAACTTTTTTTTTTTTTTTGTATCTCAGTCACTCTATTTCACCCTAGCAATGGTAAAAAAAAAAGTGATCAGGATTGTTTCGACGTTTCCATCACGAGGATATGGCGAAACTACCATGTTTTTTTTTCTAACACCTGAGCTCTGTGCTTTTATGAATAGACTCTATAGATGTTTCCATCTAGTCAGATTGGTTCCTCAACTCCTATAATCAATATTCTTCCATCCACTTAGATTGGTTAGTGCCAACCTTAATAAACATAAATTTCTAGGCTCCGGAGTTTATTTATTGCAACTAAAAACTAGAAAAAAGTTTATTCCCCACCCCCGAACTTAAATCTAACATTGTCCTCAATGTTCTAAAGATGAAATTAAAAACATGAACAAGGAGAAACCGTTACCACTAGAAGGAAATGAGTAAAAATATTACCGTGTTGCAAGAGCAAGGGATACCTCCCAAGGAGTGCTAAGTTTAAAGTCTTCAGCAAGACATCAAATACCTCAAAAAAGGATCTTCACCTTCCAAAGTCATACACCAATAGCCGAAATAGTTGTGGGTCCATAATACCAAATAGAGCTAACACCAATATGAGACAACTGCACTGGTTCAGAAAAATGAATAAAAGGAGCACATCCTAATCTAAGGTTTCTGTCAAGACAACTGGGTTTATTAGGGGAAAATAACGAAGCTTCAAATGTGTGTCTTGATAAAGAGATTCATTCGAAATACTGGCCTCTAATACCTGGGTAACTTCCTGGATAGTATCAGGAGGATCGGGTTGCGGAGTCTGAATAGACTCAGTAAAATCTCATGCTCGAGTCTCAAGTTAGGGACTTCAATTAGGGATATGTGACAATCACAAGAACCATCACTACCCCCAAACTTAGGGTTTTCACTACTCACAGACAAACCTCTAACTATTGCTTGAATTTCTGGATCCTCAGAGTCCTTAAAATACTCAAGAGATTCTTCTAGTTCTCTACCCCCAAACTTAGGGTCATCATTATTCTCAGAAAGACCTAACACTATTGCATGGATTTCTGGGTCCGTAGAGTCTTTAAAATACTCAAGGGCTTCTTCTAAAGATTGATCACACATTTGGTCTAAGAGAATGGTTTCCTTAAATTCATCTAAAGAATCTCCCAGTAAAGTGTCATGCCAATTATCCTGAACTAAAGTGCTAATCATATTCACTTCTTATAAATCATCAGAAGGTTGTCTAGTAACATTAAAGACATTTTGTTCAGTGGTCATATTACCAAAAGATATGTTCATAATCCTGGTTCTACAATTGATGATAGCATTAGCTGTGGCTAAAAATGGGCGAACTAAAATCACCGGGATTTGAGTACTTGGGTCCTAAACAGGATGGGGGTCTAGAACAAAAAAATACACTGGATAAATAAACTTATCAACCCCAATCAGAACATCCTCTATTACACCACGAGGTACTTTGACAGACCTATCATCTAATTATAGTGTCATTTTAGTCGGTTTCAACTTACCAAGACCTAGATAGGTGTATACATGATACAGGACTAAGTTAACACTAGATCCTAAGTCAAGTAAAGCTTTATCGACCATGTGATTACTAATCGCACAAGGTTCAGAAGAATTGAACTTACTTGACCAGCTAAAAAGGCTTTCTTATGGACATTCAGCTTATGCTTTCGTGTACAAAGATCTTTAAGGAACTTGGCATAAGCAGGCATTTGCCTAATTGCTTCTAATAATGGAATGTTGATGTTCACCTGCTTAAATATTTCCATTATCTCGTTGAAAATCTACTCCTTCTTTGTTGGGGATAACAACTGTGGATATGGGGATCTAGGCACAAATATATTCATATCAGGAATTTCTTGGGACTCCTTAGAAATTGTTTCAGTTTCCTCAGCTACGGGTTCCTCTGGTGAAGTATAAGGTGGAACTATAGTATGTCCACTAGGCATGGATACCTTATTGGCTACCATTTTACCGCTCCTAAGGGTTGTTATATAGTTCACATGGTTTGATGATTTCTCACCAGCTAAAGATATTTGATGGACTCCTCTAGGATTGGGTTGTGGTTGACTAGGAAACTTTCCTTTTTCTCTCAAAGTCTCATTTATCTGACTAACTTGGTTTTTTAACTCGGAAATAGCCTGAGAGTTAGCCTAGACCATCTTTTTATTTTCATCTAGACCTTGAGAAACAGATTGCTGAAATTCTATAGTGTTCCGAATTAACAAAGCGAGAGACTCTTCTAAACTCGTGATTTTCTTATATGAAGGAATCTGAAACTGTGTTGGTCCTGAAAGATTCTTAGCATATCTAAAACCTGGGGGAATAACCTGAGAGTTACTAGATTGACCTTGACTCTGGCCCTTAGACCAATAAAGGTTTGGATGGTTTCTCTAACTAGGGTTATAGGTTTCTGAATATGGGTCAAACTTTTTATGGTTTTAAAATCTAGTGTTATTATAAAGAGCATGGGCTTGTTCTTTAGTAGTCTGTCCTTCCCAAAAAGGATCTACTCTACCACTAGTTCGACTCAATTCAAAAACTTCTAACCTTTTAGCTATGGCTGCTATTTTGGCATCTGATTTAAAAGATCCTTCAACTCTATTAACAATTCCTCTACCTAGAAGAATGGTTTTCTTAGGCTCCCTACTATTTTCCCATTGGTAGGTCTTTTCAGCGATTTCATTCAAAAATGTCATTGCTTCATCAACAGTTTTATTTTCAAACCCACCAGTACACAAAGATTCAACCATGGTAGTTGTCGAATTATCTAAACCCTCATAAAGGATCTGAACTAGCCTAACCTTCTCTAAACCATGGTGAGGACATTGAGATAACAAGTCATTAAAAAGTCTTATCATTTCACTGGTGAGGTCTCTGTGAATCGGGTCGACTCGGCGACAAAAATCGGTGAAAACTTTCTCATTGTTTTCGTAGATTTCTTGGATTTTGCTCTTATTACTGAGGTTCTTCAGGTGAATTTCCATTAACTCTGATGATTGGTGGTGATTTTAAACGTCTTTATGCTGATTATTATGCCTAAAAACTTAAATTCTGGTGGATCTGGTTTTCCATCTAATTCAACAAATTTTAGTTCTTCATCAATGAATTCTGATGATCCTCCTTCTATGTTTATACCTGATGAGGTAATCGAAGAAAGTTTAAATGAATGGAAATTTAGCTTGATCGGGAGACTTGATTTTGTTAAAATAAAGATGAATATTGCAGCAAATTTATTGAAACAACAATGGTCACTTAAAGGGTCTCTTCAATTTATTCCTCTGGGAAAAGGATTTTTTATCATCAAGTTAGATAATGAAGAAGATAGAAACCTTATTTGGAAAGGATTATGGATGGTGGAAGAACAAACTTTAAAATTGCGACCATGGGAACCGAATTTTAATCCTGAATCACAGAAAACTTCTTCGGCTTTTGTATGGGTTACTTTTCCAGGTTTAAGCATTGAATATTGGAAAGAGAGCATTCTCCTATAGATGGGAAACAAATTAGGGAGAGTTGTCAAAGTTGATGAAGTCACATTAAAGAGAGAAATTGGATATTATGCCAGTGTTTTGGTTGAAGTTGATTTTGCTAAGTATATTCCCAGTAAAGTGGTAGTACAATCCAAGTAAGGAAAATTTTAACAAACAATCCAAATAATGAAGAACCCTAAATTCTGTAATCACTGCTCAATTGTGGGTCACTTAACTGCTGAATGTATAGTCAAAAGGAGTGAAAGCTACTGGAAAAAAATATGAAGTTATGCTTCCCCAAGTACATGTGTTTCCAAAGAAACAATGGAGAAACAATGGAGAAAAAAAGGACAAACTCAAATTGGGTTTAATATATGTTTCCCCCAAGTAGAGAATGAAGTAGAGCATATAATTGATCATATTAAAGACCACATTTTAAGTGATAATCATGAAGCTGAGGTAGTAATTCCTCAATCACAAGGTGATGCATCAACTGGGATATTTCACATTTTGAAAAACCAAAATGCAGAATTCAGGGGCTCTATTAACTCCCCTGTAGAATTTCCAACTCTTTCAGTGGATAAAATAATTACAATGGTTTCAAGTGCTCCACCAATAACCAATATGGTAAACATTCATCCTTCCAGGGGTCCTTCAGCAATTCAACTTCAAAATGAGGCTACAAATGTTACTTCAAAAGAAGATGAAGACTGTGTCAATGAGAAATATACTGATGCTGCATCAATTTATACTAGTACTTCTTCTGCATCTACTTCTAGTTCTAAGAATGAGGGTGATATTCTAGAAAGAGCCAAAGTTGGAAAAAAAACCAAATGTCACCACAAGAAATCAAGCTGCTAGTTTATCTTCAAATTTTAGTAAAAATGGGCAAGGTAAGAGAAGTACCTTATCTTCTCACCCACCTCCTAAATGAAAGTTCTATATTGGAACATAAGAGGCCTGAGGAGAACAAAGGCCAAAGACAAGTCAAGAAAAATAGTTAAATCTTTTTGTCCTTCTTTAGTTATTTTAGTTGAACCAAAAGTTTGGGCTTCTTCAGAATTCATAAAGAAACTAAGATCCAAGGTATGCATTATAATTTTATTCATAATTCAGATGATGGAAATAAAGGAAATATTTGAATCTTATGGAGCTCTTCAATAAATACTCCAAAGATCATATCAAGTACAAGACATGCAATAACAGTGGAAGTTGGAGATGCTGTAATTACAGGAGTTCATGTTGCTTCACTCACAATCAATAGAAGAGAACTATGGAAATAAATGTAGAATATAAGTATTTTGAATAAACCATGGCTTGTTATAGGTGATTTCAATACAATAACTAGTGTAGAGGAAAAAAAATAGGGCTCATTCCTCTTTCAATTTTAATAAGAGAATTCAATGATTGTTTAAATAATTGTGGTCGTATCCAAGCTCCAAAAACTGGTTTGGAGTTCTCATGGTGCAATAACAGAGTAGGAAAAAAAAGAATTCTTTGTAACCTAGACAGAGCAGTTTTTACTGATAAATGGCTGGAGTTATATCCTAGTTGGGGCTACAAAGTAGGAGTGAGAAGTATATCAGATCATGGAATACTTTATGGAGCAAATGATGATATTCCCAAACCCAAAAATATTCTATTTAGAGCTTTAAAAGTATGGAAATCTCATCCTGATTTCTTGCAGCAGATTCAAACCTCTTGGAGTGTTATGATAAGAGGTAATCCAATCTTTATATTCAGAATTGGAATTGGAATACCTTTGGTGATGTTACAAAAAAATTGAAACAAGCTGAGGAGCAAGTTCTGCAAGCTACATTGATATCTGACCAAAATCCAGAGAATATAGCTCTATTAAATGATTTAGTAACTGCAAGAGGGAAACAAAAGATCGTTGTGGAGCAACAAAAAGAAATAAATCAGCAAAAATCAAGAGTCAAGTGGCTAAAAGAAGGGGCTTCAAATTCCAACTTCTTTCATATAAATATGAAACTAAGACAAACTCAGAATGCAATAACTGAATTGGAAGATGAACATGGAAATATAATTGTGGACCAACCGAAGATTGCAGATATTCTTATCAACCATTTTGAAGAGAAATTTAAATTCCAAGAAGTGAGTTATAATCAAGATTTATTTCAAGACATACCACCTTTGGTGAGTGAAGCAGAAAATATATTCCTAGACATTATTCCATCTGATGAAGAAGTTAAAAAAGCAGTTTTTGATCTTGACCCAGACAGTGCCCCTGGACCAGATGGATTTGCAGGGTGATTTTATAGATATGCTTGGGAAATAATGGGGAAGGACTTAACAAATGCTATTCAGCATTGCTGGAGAGGTGGATTCATTCCAAATGGATTTAATGCTAATTTCTTATTACTTCTTCCAAAGGTTAAGAATGCAAAAAAAAGCTAGTCAGTTTAGACCAATTGGCCCAATGAACTTCAGTTTTAAAGTGATTACAAAGATTATAACATCAAGATTTGGAAGCTTAATTCAAAAACTAGTATCTCCTCAACAAGGTGCATTCATAAAAGGAAGACACATTCAAGAACAAATAATGCTTGCCTCAGAATTGGTAAATGAACTTGAAATCAAAAGAAGAAGTGGAAATTTGGGTATAGAGTTGGACATCTCTCAAGCTTATGATTCACTCAGTTGGGAGTTTTTATTTCAAGAAATGAGGAATTTTGTATTTTCAGAAAAAAGAATTATTTGGCTTCATACCTTGCTGAAATCTGCAAGAATATCATTTTTATTGAATGGTGGTCTTATGGGTTATTTTCAAGTAGGGAGGGGTCTCAGACAAGGCGACCCATTATCACCCCTTTTATTTGTAATAGCTGAAGATTTACTGAGCAGAGCAATTTCAAGAATGATTCAATCAAGACAGCTTCAACCTATAATAACAAGAAATGGTATCCAATCATCCCATATTTTTTCTGCAGAAGACATATTCTTGTTATGCAATGGTAACAAAAGGAATGTTAAAAAACTAGCATCACTACTCAAAGAATATCAAGAAGCTTCAGGTCAAGTCTTCAATCTATCCAAGATAAAATGTTTTATTGGTGGCACTAGTGACCTGAGAAAATAACAAATATCTAATGAATGCAGAATGCCTCTGTTGATGGTGGATTTTAGTTCAGGGCTAAAATTGGAAAACCAATATTTGTGTGACCATCCTGCAGAGGATGAGATTATTTTATAAGTGATGAATACTTCTTCGCTTCATTAATTCACCTAGAATGGAGCATGTAGCAACCATCCCCCGAATATTCTGTGAATTTTAGCATTATTGATTAATGCATTAAATGCCTTGTATTTCCTGTGTTGTTCCTAGTATAACTCTCATTGTTGGTGCGGCATGATGACTGATTGTTACTCGCAGTAGAGTATCATGAATATCCAAGTCCCAACAATGAGGCATGCATGAAATTCCCATATAGGCTGAAAACTCTCGGTGTGTTGTACTAGCCCGATTGAGCATCCAGACTGTCCATAACAGTCTCAGAAAAAATCACGACCACGCAAGTAGGCCGCATGTTTTAACCAGCCTAGACGAACCCTAGCAGGATCAGGCTATCACCACAATGACCACCAGCGGGCCCGTTTATGCCCTGATCGGTCGAACATATATCGCATCTCCCAAAAGCCACCAAACGCCAGCATAAAGGAGTATGGTCGTGAAGCAGCTTGAAGGAAGCGTGAATGAGCAAGACTGCTATTAGCGGTCTTAAAATCATCCACGGCCGTCCAGCTCGCCAGCGCGATCGGACGGCGTGGATCATCCTATGGCAAGTTGGACAAGCTTTTCCTGCACACCGGCGGCCCCCCTTCATACTTACCTGACCGACCTTCTCACGAGCAAAGCCTTAGAGCAACAAACATTTACTCAAAACAAGGCTGACGTGATGCTTTAAAGGGTTATGTGTCGCAGTTTGGTCACAACCATACAACTTCACCGGTATGTTTGGATGGCTTAGATCAAACATATGGACATGAAACAGTTACCAACATGTTCACCGCCTGCCCAATGTGGGCCCTACACGATCGTCCTCCCCAAGGGAGAAGCATAACATGCAAAACCGATTGGATGAAGTTACATGGGCGTGAACTATACAAAACCCTAATTAGGGTTTTGCGACATGTTACATGTGTCGCAAATCGATCACGAGCGTCCATCTTCGCAAGCTTAGATGGAGGGTGTAAATGTAGACTTAAATGGTCCCGAACATGTCAACATGATCACCATGGGCCCATCTACACGCGTGACTGATCGACCAAGGCCAACCATGGCCGAACGCCTTGAAACGCGCGCCTGAAGTAGCCATGTTGCGCGGTTTCCATTTCCTTTGCAGCATTAGAGTTCTATCGCAAATCGATCTCGACCACTCAACTTCTCCGAACGAATTAAGTGGAAGAGATCACACTTTCACAAGACAATGAAGTATGGGCGGATACACCGTCATGCCGTCTGCACGCGTGCACGGACGACCCTGCCAAAAATGTGTACCAAGCTTGGATTTGACCAAGATGAAGAGTTATGCTTGCGCACCTCTTCATAAACCCTAATTTCACTAACGGTCACATATAAGCGTCTCAAAGATCATCTCGTCCGTTCAACTTTACATGCTTGGTTATAGAACCCTAGTCAGGAGTTAATTGGTCAATGAGGCGTCATGATGATCACCATCCGCCACTCTACCACACCATATGGTCGGCCAAGGGAGGGCTTGCTAGCGCAGCCTCCAAACCATCATATGAAGTAGGAAGGGCATAATGCTCAACAACGATGCTTCATATATGCTGAATACATTAGATGCATAACACGCATAGAATACACACGATACTTTACAAGTACCGACTTCCTAAATAACTTAGTTATTTAACTAGCATTACATGCTACCTTGTGTGGTTCCCACGATCCACACACTCGAGACACCAATCATGTCACAAACTGGGGGATACATACTGAGGTATTGGTATGACGGTTTACAACGTGCAGCGTGCAACGCGCCATCCCAAGAACGTGTCAGGAAGACATGTACGGTTAGTGATGATGGGAGAAGTGGGCAAGACCGATCGTGTAACACTAACACAAAACTCCACTACTCCATCACTCCACTTCCTTCACTTCCCACGAGAGACGTGAATAAGGCTCAAGTGACTTATATAAATAGGTTCTCCGCCCTATTTTCACAACAGACAGAAAATAACACAGAAACCAAGTGTTAATACACAACGTATTCAAACACCCAGAGCCTGCTTGCATTATTCGTAAGCCTTCTCATCTTTATGTTACAAGTCATAAGCAAGATACACCTTCACAATCTCAACACCTTCTTCGATTCCCTCCCTGAGATCAACCCCATCTCCTTCACTTTGTGACCGAAACAAGTCTGGAACAACCATTTCTTGTTTTAGGCTAGAATTGTATAGATTTATATCTCGAATCAAAAGCACTCACCACGCAGTGCATTTATTTAGGGTTTAGATTCAATCCTCATCCACACACCCCAAATTACCAAATCCGGCAGAAATAGTTTTCACCCATAAATAATTGGCGACCAAAGTGGGAGATTAATCTCTCGGTTGCAGGATCAATTCTCAATTTCATTTCAATCCGTTCGAATTGCAAGATGGTAGAACTTAGGTCAGGATCAACGATAAATGCCGATGGAACCAGCGCTGACAACACTCTTGGTATTACTGTCCCTGTCAGTGGAGCTTCCACGCAGAATGTGACCAATACATCTCATGGAGCCGTCTCCTCTACTATCAACACTAGCGGAGCAGTGGATATTCCAGTAGGCATGACACCTCCTATCACCAGATCCAGAGCATCCATAAATCCCGGCATTTCTTCAAGTGTAACCCCTCCGGTCGTCACCAGGGAAACTTCTACTCCTCCATCAGGACGAGGGGCTAGTGGAGCAAGAGGAGGACAACCCTCTATCACCATGGTGGACTTGATGGAAAGATAATAAGTTCTTTCTAGAGCCCAAACAGATATTTTCTCAAAACCCTAACCGAACGATTGCCACAGGGGCCACGACATCCCCTATAGACAATGAGTAACGTGTTCGATGCACCCGGGGCGTGCACTTCAACGGCGCATACCCGCATGGACGAGGAAACTCGTGACACTCCTGAACGCCCAAGAGAAAGAGTCCAGCCATCCAACTTCATTACGCGTGAGGACCTGGAGCGACTCCTCCGAAGTCGGGGCAAAGGAAATATGGCGGACATGCACCAACACCAACCTCCATAGCCTCAAGATGTACAACTAATTCCTGTCCCAAGGGGCTATGTCTCTCCTCAATTCTCCATTTATGATGGTACTGGTAACGCTCGTGAACATGTATCTCGATTATTGGCATCTTTAGGAGAACACGAATACAATCATGTTCTCCGCCTGAAAGAATTCTCGAATACGCTTACCGAAAGAGCATACACTTGGTATAACAGTCTCGCACCTAACAGTATATCCAATTGGAGTGAGATGGTTGACACCTTCTACATGAAGTATTTCTTCGTGTCAGAGCAGGTCACCTTTTTGGATTTGGGAAGAATCTTTTAACGGAGTGATAAGTATCCGAACGACTTCGTCAAAAGGTTCAGAACTCAAGCGTTGGATTGTCATGATCCGAATGTCACCGAACGGCAACTGGTTGAGTTATGCGTCAACGAGATGATTCCCATATACCGTGATTAGCTAGAGAATATGGGATTCCAAACATTTTCGGAGCTTCATGAAGCCGCTAAGCGCTCCACTACGACAGCCCCAACATTGTAGGAAAGAACAAAAATCGTTCGGAACGAAGATATGCATGAAAACCGAGGAAGTAGGCGCCTCATCAACAAGCAATATAATACATGTCCTTCTGTAAGCATGGTGAGCTAAGGATGAAAGAGGAAAGCGTCAGCAACAGAACAACCTCCCAAGCGTGCAACATCAGCACATACGACTCCGTCTTGAAAAAAAGCGGACAAAGCTCATGTACAAGAGTCCAGAGATACGGTTCCAAACTTCCTCTTTCCCATGAATGAAGTGATAGAACTCCTGGAAGCATAGATTAAAGATGACGCGATCAAGCTACCACCTATCAGATGCCCACCGACCGAGGACAAAATGACAAATCCCAAATACTGCCACTACCATAGGTTTGTCCATCACCCGACCAAAGATTGCAACAATTTGAAACAAATCTTCAGATAAAAGGTGGAAGCAGGAGAACTCTAGTTAGGAAATGAGGGCGTTCATAGGGATCCTCTTCCCATTAGAAGCTGCATGATCTCAGGGGATTCTGTCCGCAAAACTGTACATACCATGATTGAACATTTGTGCGAAATCTTGTATCTCTCAAAGGGACAACGTAAAGACATGTTCACAACCCTCAACCATGTTGTGTTAGGCAGGCGTTTGTATCTAGAAAAGGAAGCAGTCTCGAAGCCGCAGTTTTTTCTTGAAGAGGCGACCAACAAAGGGGACTGGGGACTTTTAACCATCACTCGTTTAAAGAATGTCGAGTTCGACAACACATTGATTGATGCAGCCTCCGAGTTCAACATCATCACCGTTAAAACTCTGAAGACCGCAAGGATTTCAAAACAAGCAGCTACTCGCATCCCAACCGTCATTAGGATTTCAGAAGGAGAATTCAGAGACGCCTATGGGTACATTTACCTTGAAGTTAAAATTGGTAATACTCTTACGCATACTGAATTTTACATAGTGCAAGAGTGTCCGAATTACGACATGATCCTGGGCCATCCATGGATACACGACAACAAAGCAGCACTAGGAGTGAGTCCTTTACTGGTTTCAGTATCTGAAAGAATCTCCAGCAAACCGTCAATCCTTGAAGATTGTTTGTTGCCGTATCGACACCTTGCAAGCATGACGCAACTTCCTGGAGAAAGCCTGAATTCATACCTTAAAAGGTTCCGAACCCATGTAAGTCTCATCGAATAACCTTCTTTACAAACAGTAAAGCCTCTTCCTGTTGAGTCCCGGGGACTTGTTTCAATTGACAACCTAACCGCCAATAAGAGGTGCGAGTGGGGTGCTGGTCCTTCCAAACATTTTGCTAAGAGCTTGGAAGCAGTCAGAGACAACATGTCCCAGAAACAAGATAATGTGTCAAATCCAAATCCGTTTCAAATTGGAGATATGGTAGCAAATAGGACCATGTTTCAAGTTGGAAATATGGCGGTGAAAATGACTAACGAATCTGATTTGTCGGTGACAAAGGAAGATGAGCCATATTTGGTAGCAGATGTCATCCTAGGCGGCTACTGCAAGATCATCAATGCTGACAAGCTGGAGGGCGTGACGATCCAGTCATGATGGATTAAACCCTACCATACCTAGAGACGCTGTGATACTCTTCCTCTCCAGTGTTCTCCACAATGGTTCCTCCAGTGTTCCTCTAACAATTTCCCTTTCCTTTCTATTTTGTAATTCCTTCAAAAAATGATTGCAATACTTGCATTCATAATTATTAGGGTTTCAATTTCTCAATTAAAATATTATTTTCTTAAAAATTTACCCCTTGACATGACACAGAGACCCAGGTTCGACCAGAGTCATCATTATCCACCATATTAAACCATTATTACCCACCAGATTAAACCAAAGAACCCTAAAAACACTTCACACCTTTCGGGAAAGTTGGAGGAATAAAATGCATGCAATGGGAAGCATCTTGAAAAGTTTTTCCCAGCTTACATCAGGAGGGTGCAGACGAGCTTACGCCAGGAGAGTGCGGACAGGTCCGTGGTATTTTATTATGGCATTACTTCTCTTCTCACAAGAATCATATAAAATCATATGAAGGCACAACCACTATGATGCAGTCTTAATGAAGGAGTTACCTCAAAAATAAGAAACTTGTTCAAACAAGTAAACAGAAATAAGAAAAACCTTGGGCTCAGCCGCCACTGAGTACAAGGAGAAAAGTGTTCACAAAATCATGGGAAAATACTCAAAAAAGAAGAAGAAAAGAAATAAACAGGAAGATTCAGTCATCAAAGGTCGACCGTGTCTTCTCCACCATTGAAGTTTGCCTCAACATCATCACGTGTCGCTACTGCTTCTTCCTCCGGATATGCCTCAGCCTCCGCTTCAGGTATTTCTGCAACCACCTTCTCCATGATGTCCCCAGTAGGGGAAGGTTCCATATCTCCCTCAAGAGCCGCTGTAACATTGGAGATCGTGCTGACGACTTTTGGGAGCTCGGGTTCGTCCGTATCAGAATCAAGAATGATCACACCATTGCGGATCGGATAATCACCCATGTATTCCCATGGAGGCCGTTCATGTTCAACTCTTCGCCTTTTCAGCCGTGCAGCGAATCTCTCAGCTCTTGCGCTTACTGGTGGTTGCGACGCTTCCTCAAGCCTCCATTTTTCTTCCATGTCGATTAAAGTCAGGAGATCACGAACGCTTTCTCGAGCGACATGAAGGTACATAATTGGCATGACCCATATGGCGCGATCATCTTCGAGAAGTGGAACATCAATTTTATCCATCACCTCCTCGAACGGACCATCAGTCTCGGGTTTATTCACTTCGAAGCTTTTTTCAGGAGAGATACCAGAGTAGTCCTTGCCAGCCGCCTCCATTATGCAAAAAAGGATCTATGATTATGTTAACAAAAGTCATCACCAAGAAGATCAAGTTATACAATGGATGTGGAGCAATACCTGCACAAAGAAAGAAACAATTCTGCAATGAGAGGAGACTCACTGTCTTATTTATATTTCATGAGTTAACAAGATCCCGGAGAAAATAAGAGTCTTCACCTACCGTCTGTAAAGGCTACAAACACGGGATAAAAATCAGTGGATATTTATCGGAAATTTGAAAACAATAGTCGTGCAATGAGAAGAAACGCATCCAGTCCAAGAAATGGGCCAATTTCTATCCTGGGGACTTAATACTGACCGACTATGAGCGGGCCCATGTTCGAACAAAGCGGGCAAGGCTGGTGTTAGCTTCAAGCAAAGCCAATATTAAGTCACGTCACCAAATCATGCAGGCATTGGGCCGCCTCAGCAAGTGGGACCATTCAAGACCATGAAGCCGGTAGTGGTCAAAGCCACAAGAAAGACATAAGGTCGATGTTTAAGCATGATGGGACCCATATTTAATCAAACATACATAACGATCTCGTATTCATTCACATGTATTATAACACGATCTTTCTATACTCATGAGAGTCGCGTCTACGAAATTCAAGCCAAGAATGACTTCCTCAAGGAATGAAATAAGTTTACCAAAAACTAGGTTTGGCGTCAAAAAAAAAAAATGGGGATGACGGAGCGCTTACCTGACGAGCGAACAATGGCGGCGGAAGTCCGGCGACGTACATGCAGTGGCAGCAACGCATCCAGCGACATCAACACGTCCGGTAACAAGACGTCCACCAATGGAGGGTCGTGAGCAGGGGGAGCAAAGCCGATCAAAAAAAAAATGTGAGGAAAGAAAGGGGGTCGACCCCTTTTATAAACAAAATTTGGAAGAATCCCAATAGGACAAGGATTCCTCTTTTGATTGGATTCCTTTTTTGTTTCAAACACCCAAGGAAGGAAACCGGTCCCACCTAAGACTCCATGCTTGCAATAACATGTTCACATGCACGGTTAATAGTGGACGATCAAGGCTTTCTGGGTAAGCTCCCCTCATCTCGCCCTCTTATGTTATATATGTCACCATCTCATGCCTACCCCACAATAGTGTAACCATTAAATGCTAGGCATGGGACTTAATGTTGATGGTGGATTTTAGTTCAGGGCTAAAATTATAAAACCAATATTTGTGTGACCATCCTGCAGAGGATGAGATTATTTTATAAGTGATGAATACTTCTTCTCTTCATTAATTCACATAGAATGGAGCATGTAGAAACCATCCCCCGAATATTCTGTGAATTTTAGCATTATTGATTAATGCATTAAACACCTTGTATTTCCTGTGTTGTTTCTAGTATAACTCTCATTGTTGGTGCGGCATGATGACTGATTGTTACTCGCAGCTGAGTAGCATGAATATCCAAGTACCAACAATGAGGCATGCACGAAATTCCCGTATAGGCTGAAAACTCTCGGTGTGTTGAACTAGCCCGATTGAGCATCCAGACTGTCCATAGCAGTCTCAGAAACAATCATGACCACACAAGTTGGCTACATGTTTTAACCAGCCTAGACGAACCCTAGCAGGAGCAGGCTATCACCACAATGACCACCAGTGGGCCCATTTATGCCCTGATCAGTCGAACATGTATTGCATCTCCCAAAAGCCACCAAACACTAGCCTAAAGGAGGATGGTCGTGAAGCAACTTGAAGGAAGCGTGAACGAGCAAGACTGCTAGTAGCGGTCTTAAAATCAGCCACGGTCGTCCAACTTCTCCGGCACGATCGAACGGCGTGGATCATCCTATGGCTGGTCGGACAAGCTTTTACTGCACACCGGCGGGCCCCCTTAATACTTACCTGACCGACCTTCTCACGAGAAAAGCCTTAGAGCAACAAACGTTTACTCAAAACAAGGCTGACGTGATGCTTTAAAGGGTTATGTGTCGCAGTTTGGTCACAACCATCCCACTTCACCGACATGTTTGGATGGCTTAGATCAAACCTATGGACATGAAACAGGTACCAGCATGTTCACTGCCTGCCCAATATGGGCCCTACACGATCGTCCTCCCCAAGGGAGAAGCATAACATGCAAAACCGATTGGATGAAGTTACATGGGCGTGAACTATACGAAACCCTAATTAGGCTTTTGTGACATGTTACATGTGTCGCAAATCGATCACGAGCGTCCATCTTCACAAGCTTAGATGGAGGGTGTAGATGTAGACTTAAAAGGTCCCGAGCATGTCAACATGATCACCATGGGCCCATATGCACACGTGACTGATCGACCAAGGCCAACCATGGCCGAATGCCTTGAAACACGCGCCTAAAGTAGCCATGTTATGCAGTTTCCATTTCCTTTGCGGCATTAGAGTTCTATCGCAAATCGATCTCGACCACTCAACTTCGCCGGACGAATTGAGTGGCGTAGATCACACTTTCACAAGACAATGAGGTATGAGCGGCTACACCGTCATGCCGTCTACACGCGTGCACGGACGTCCCTGACAAAAATGTGTCCCAAGCTTGGATTCGGCTAAGATGAAGAGTGATGCTTGCTCACCTCTTCATAAACCCTAATTTCACTAACGGTCGCAGATAAGCGTCTCAAAGATCATCTCGTCCGTTCAACTTTACCTGCTTGGTTATAGAACCCTAGTCAGGAGTTAATTGGTCAATGAGGCGTCATGATGGTCACCATCCGCCACTCTACCACACCATGTGGTCGGCCAAGGGAGGGATTGCTAGCGAAGCCTCCAAACTATCACATGAAGTAGGCAGGGCATAATGCTCAACAACGATGCTTCATATATGCTGAATACATTCGATGCATAACACGTTGTAGTTGCAGGAAATCCTACAACTACACCCTCAGTTGAATTTGTAAAACTTTAAGAAGTTCTTGATGAAGAATGACAATTTTGATTAATATTCTCAACTGATTACAAAGAAATATGTTAATGGAGATTAGAACAGTTACAACTTTCTCTGTTCTCTCTCCTAAGACTTTTTCTAACACTCACTTAAAGAACCTCCTCAATTTAACATTTAAACTACTATTTATAGTGAAATCTTTATAACTGTATATATCTTGCGAAGTATCGCGACTTTTATTCGTAGGTTTATTTTATATTCGTAATCTCTTCACACTTTTCCCGTGTTTCTTCTATTATCGCATTATCTTGCGACACTTCTCTCTTGTATTTGTTACTATGTTCGTAACTCAATATCTTGCGATATTCTGTCCCTACATCTTGCCTCTTCTCATGTCAGTTTTTCGGATAAGAAATGTCATGAGAATCATTATTCTCGTAAATTTAATATAGTTATCATCACCTGTTATGTTCGCAATACGTGTTTTCTCTTCCATTAAATCTTCGACACGTTTTTTCGTAACCGTCCTTCTTAACCACTCACGTCTAGTCGCATTGATGAATTTCTATCTTCATCAAAATCTTTTCTTTATAAATACTATCTTTAATTCCTCCTTTTATTCTTTTATCTTTTTTATCTTCCTCATTACGTCTGCTTCTGCAATTTCTTCCTTCTTTCTTCTACTGCTATTTCTTGCCTTTTTTTATTTCTTTTCTCCTCTGTTTTCTATCCTTCATCTAATGGAACCGAAGAAGAAAACTATGGAACAACTTAATGCAGAGCTTGCTGATAGAGATATCGTTCTTTCTGAGATTTATGGTCATACCAATAAATCCTATCTCTGTATGGAACTCTTTACTGATCTCCATTGGGATGATTAAATAGTTTTAATCTCACGAGGTCAAATCCTTGCAGGTCTTCCTCTTCCTATTTATGATGTCAATCTTCCTTTATTCTATGAGATTATTTCTCACCCAAATTTCTCACGAGCCATTTATCAATTGACTGGAGATTGCATTCGCATTCTGGTTGAGTTCGCAAACCATGCTGCTACTGGAAAATATTTATATCCAATTGAACTTAGGAAACCTGTATTTAGAGATGTAGAGATTATCGCTGCAAATTATACAGTCGAGAATTTCTTTAAAAATTATACATTAATTCCTGCGAAGAGGAAAGATAAGCGTTGGGGTATTCGTCTTCATCGTAAAACTGATGTCGCAGAAGTTGATTTTTTTATGCATGATATTGATTATGCTTCTGGAAATAATCGAACCCTTCGCCATTCTCATGATGAAGATTGGTACAATTATCCTCTAGCATTATCGGGTTCTTACATCTCTGGGATAGTAGATCTTCCTGCGAATCTTCATGATCGTAACTATCAACCTTGGGTCTTTTCTTGGCCTAATAGAGATAAAGATGTATGTATCTCCATCTTCTTATCTTCTTGTTATTTTTCTTCTTTTACTAATCCTTTTGCAATATTTGTCAGGTGAATGAACTTAAGGAAAGTTACCTTAAAACTGAAATCCAAGACTCGCGAGGCTTTCCAATTGTTTTCAAATGAGGTAAGAAACATTCTTATATGTGTTTTAAACAATATATTGTTGCCTCTGTTTCTTATCCTTATTTGAATTTGTAGGTTCTTCCTGACTTCCCTTGGGCTGTTGTGAGTGAGAATAAGAATTCAACTTCTTCTGAAGCGTTAACTTTAAGACAAAGAACACTTCGCTCTGCGAAGGACACCAAGATTTCTGGTAATAAAGAATACGTTCTTCGCAAAGAAAAAGGGAAACTTGAGGATATTGTTTCTACGAAGAAGAGGAAGAGACTCCCACCCAGTGCTTACTCCAATGTGATCTCCTCTTGCAAGGATGTTGACGAAGAACAAAGTGATAAAGATGATAAACTTTTTGAGAAGGATCTCAGCTCTAATTCTGATACCGACTCTGATAGGAGGAATGAAGATGATGATGATGAAGAAGATGAAGACTACAGCAATGTGGAAACTTTTGAGTATGCAATGACTCGATTGTCTGAGGCTTTTCTCAACTCTTCTCGTGGATTAGGAAACTCTCACTACACCATATGGCCCATTTTGAGACATATTGATTTTTGGGTTTGAGACACATATATATGTCTTTAGTGCTTCCACTCATATAAGAGTCTCAAATAAAAAATATGAGTATCTTTAATTCTGATTTTTCAACTACTCATATAAGTGTCTTAAAATGTGTCTCTACAAAATTTAATAACTTTAATATATATCTAATTAATCATTTCTTTTTCATTATAATTTCATTTTATTTCCCTCCAAAACTCCAAACTTTCCCCAAAATTCCCTCCCAATTTTCCCTCAGTTTTTTGACCAAAATTTTGTGTCTGGACGTTTTCCCACTTCATTTTGTGGGTAAAACCAAGTCTCCCCTCAATTTTCACTCAAAATTTGGCCATTTCCATCCCAGCCCGCCCATTTCTTTCACTTTATTCTTTTAATAAGACACATGTCTCAATTCGAGGGTTTTAACCAAGGGAAGCACCGAGAAGAAAAAGCATCTTCCCCTTTCCTCCTCTCTCTCTAGTCTCTACCCCTCTCATCTTTCCCTTTCGCCCAAATTTCTTTTTTTTTGCTCAGCTCCTTTCGCCCAAATTTCATATTCATAGAAAACATTCACTCCCATTTTTTTCTCTCCTGTCACAATTTTTTTCTCTCCTATCACGATTTTTTTCTCTTGTTCCTATGAACTCTCAACCGAATTTGTCTGAAGCATTTCTCGTTCCTACAGCAAGTTGATAAATCTGTTTCTCCTTCTATACTACAGTAAGTGCATGTTTGAAACTTCTCTAGATCTCTTCTATTTCTCACAATTTCTCTTTTATATAAAATGTTGAAGCTCTTCTCAGAGTTTATAAAGTGTTTCTAGTGTTTTAATTTGGGATTTTTGGTTGTTGCAGTTCTGATTTGGGGATTTTTTTTTTAATTAATTTTTTAGGGTTTTACTGATTTCCTTTTTGATTTGATGTCTAATATGATGAGGTGTATGGAATATTGATGGGTTTGAATCTTTGATAGTTATGGTGTTTTCCTTAATTTTCTAGGATTTTACTGGTAAGATTTGGGTACTAACTGTACATAGTTCTTCATTTTATTTTTCTCTCTCATGATTACTCTATTATACGAAATATTGAAACTCTTCTCAGAGTTTATGAAATGTTTCTAGTGTTTTCTTTAGGGATTTTTGGTTCTTGTAGTTCTGATTTGGGGATTTTTTTTTATTTTCTAGGGTTTCATTGATTTTATTTTTGATTTGATGTTTAATATGTTGAACTATATGCAATACTGATGGGGTTTCAATCTTTGATAGTTATGGTGTTTTCCTTAATTTTCCAGGTTGTTACTGGTAAGATTTGGGTACTCTGTATTTTTTTGCATAGTTCCTCTTTTCTTCTTTTCTTCATTTTAGATTTACTTGATGGGTTTTTACTTTTATTAGTTTGACTAGTTTATTTTAGATCCATCAAGTTATAGTAATGTGGTTTCAGGGAATCTGGCAGGTAATGGAGAACTACTTGTGAAAGGAGATAAACTTGAGAATTTGGTTACTCATATCAGATACTTATGAGATTGCAGAGATACGGTAACTGGAATGAAAGGAGATAAACTCGTTGATTCATGCTGGACTCAAAATTCTTGAAAATGAAAATGGTGAAGTTTTATGGGTAAAGTGCTACTCATGAGAAAATAACTTGAGATTCCAAAGTCTTCTTACACTAAATGAACTGATTTAGTAAATTTTGATAGTTAACTTTTATATAGGATATATGATGCTTACTTAGTTTTCTAGCGGATGGTTTCTAGAGAATTGTCAGTGGCATCTCCAACCGTCTTGTCACAGCATCTCCTGATAATAGTGGAGGGAGGAATCTCTTCTGGTGATGCATCCTAACATGATAACCAACTTGGGACTATCTATGGCCTTCTCAAGGGGCTGACTGGTATCAAGACTATTGAAGTAGCTTCCACGATCTCCTAGACATGTAGGAAGGCCCTCCTGGCATGACTCCAGTAGTACGACCTGCAGGCATAGGTTTGAAAGATGGTCCCCTATTTGCTGATCTCAAAGCTAAGGCACATGGAAAATTCGTTGGTATTCCGGAATGCGAGGGAGCTGCAACGACTAAGTCCCCGTGGAATGCTACTGGTAAGTTTTTGTTTGTGTCCTACGTGTTTCCTGGTCATTGATGTTTATTCACCACCACATTTATGCAACGACTAAGTCCCCGTGAAGGTAACCTCCTTATATATTAAAACTCTTTAACACACAGATATGAAACGAAAATGTGCGAAGGTGTTGTAAACGTCTAGCCTAGCATAATGTATATTGTATGTTTTCGACCACATCAGGGAATCTGGCAGGTAATGGAAGGCCTGCAGTTGCGGGTTCTGCTCCTTTCTCCAGGCTTCCAAATGATATGGAGACTCAGATCCATCTCCTTGAGCAAGAAGCCTACAGTTTAGTGTTGCGAGCGTTCAAGGCTCAATCTGATGCCATGACATGGGTATGTTTTTGTCATTGAAACTTTTTGTCTCGGATTTCTATCAATGTGTTTTATCAATCAGATCTTAACAGTTATATTATGAAATGAGAAGTGGTACTGCCGGTAAAGTATCTCCATGTCTGTTCAATGAATAAGTAGTTGGATGTCATCACATGTTTCATGTAATCTTGAGTACTATGTGCTTTGAATGGATGAAAAAAATAGTACAGAACCTAAGTGGAAGCCCTCTGATTTGATTTTCTTTTTTTTTTTTGCTTATGGAATGTTTTTTTCAGGATTTGACAATGCACTGTATGTTGAGCTTTTGTGCTTAGACATTCTCTAGGTTGGTACCTGGAAATTCCAAGTCATTTCCTGGCATTGCCTCTAACCTAGTCATGATAGGAGAGGTGTGTAACAGTCTGTTTTAACTTCGTTAGACCTACTAAAAGTATATGTAGACATGGAGACATCCTTTCCATTGTGTCGTGAACCATATATGGAGGACCCTCCGTGCCTCCACTAGCGACGACTGCACCCATCTCTCTACCACCAGCCAGTGGTTATGCACCTGTCAGGTGATGCTATAATTTAATCCTAACCTTCATCGATCAAGGGGCGTTGGTTGTTTTTTTTTATTTATATTGGCCTCTCACTTGCTTCGAAAAGTTTCTTTTTTCTTACCTCAAAGTAGAACCTTGAACTTGTAATTTACTTTTGATGCCTGAATTGTGCCAATTTTCTTTGTACAAGTTGATTGCATATTTACGTAAAGTGCAAGGTGCAGTTCATAATTGCAGTAGCATGACATGGTTAATGTGGGATGAGTTGGAAAGCTTAAGTAGTAATTCCATTGTTTCTTACAGAACTCCATTGTTTTTTTTTCAGGTATGGAAGCTCATTGCTTGTGCCTAATTGTGAGACAACAAGGAACTCAATTTATCATTCTGGAATTCCCATTATGCCAAGGTTCTAAACTAGATGACTTTCAAGTCTTCGGCATTTAAATTTTCTGTCACTGATTATGTTCAACATCTTTTATTTCCTGATAAGTAACTTGAGTCGTTTTCAACATCTTCTCTTGTATTCCACCTTTTATTTTGGATGGATTCGTATGTGATAATATAATTTTGATTGAATAATGGTTTCATATTTGATTGTGAATGGAGTGGCTAGATATACCTGTATTCTGGTGCCGGAAATTAAATGGGCAGGTGGAGAATATTTTTAATTTTTTTTTTTTTTTTTTAAATATGAATTTTATTTGAGACGAATACAAGCGTCTGGTAAGTTTTTATGCGTCGCTTTAAACAACGAGAACAATAAAATTGGTTCACTTAATAAACCGTAGGTAAATAATTAAGAGACCGATATAAATGTCTCAATAAGTAATTAAGAGACACATATAAAGGTCTCCAAAATTAATTTAAGAGACACATATAAATGTCTCAATAATTAATTAAGAGACACTTATAAACGTCTCTGAATATGTCTCAGAAGGTTCCCTACGCCAAAATTGAGACACTTATATGTGTCTCATAAAATCAAGGCAACACATATATATGTCTCTAAACCGTTGATTTGGTGTAGTG